>VZTM01008322.1:60408-76702 GCA_013400555.1 Jacana jacana
AACCTCATGAAGTTCAACAAAGCCAAGTGCAATGTCCTGCTCCTGGGCTGGGGCCAATCCAAAGCACAAATACAGTCTGGGAGGAGAATGGATCACTAGCAGCCCTGAGGAGAAGGATTTGGGGATGTTGGTTGATGAGAACTCAGCGTGACCCGTAAATGGGTGCTGGCAGCCCAGAAGACCTGCATCCTGGGTTTCTTCCTACACTGGAACTGAATGCAACCCCCTTTCCTCTAAAATGATACTTTTATTAAACCTTAATCTTTGAAAAGATTTGAGGCTGAGGGGAGACCTCATCACTCTCTACAACTGCTTGAAAGGGCATTGCAGAGAGGTTGGTGCTGGTCTCTTCTCACGGGCAATGAGCGACAGAACAAGAGGGAATGGCTGCAAGCTGCAGCAGGGTAGGGTTAGGCTGGACATGAGGAAAAAGCTTTTCACAGAAAGAGTGGTCAGTCAGTGGAATGGGCTGCCCAGGGAGGTGGTGGAGTCCCCATCCCTGTCTGTGTTTAAGAGTAGACTGGATGTGGTGTTGAGGGATCTGGTGTAGGGGAGAACTTGTAGAGTAGGGCTGATGGTTGGACTTGATGATTCCAAGGGTGTCTTCCAACCTGAATGATTCTATGAAACTAACTTTCTCCCCCTTAGCTGAGGGCATCTTGGAAGCGTTACACCTAACCCTGGCGTGTACATAAAAGAAGAGGTGATCAAGCTTAGGCGTATGGAAGTCGGGGAGGAGGGTAGGGGCCATCTGTGTGGCTTCAGAGTCTAGAGCTTGCAGGTAGAAACACACCTGATTCTCACATCAGTCCTTTTGCCAGCTCTAACCACACTGTTACACGAGGAGGAATTGGGAACTGATTTGGGTATTGCACTGCAAATGCTTACTGCTGCTGATACAACACTGTGGCACTTTTTAGTACCTGGAATCTGTATCAGTAGCTGTTATAAAGGTATTTTGAAAGCATGTCATCAGAATTTCGACTACCACGGGTAACTAGCTACCTCTGTAGATAATTGGAAATTTGCCTTTAGGGGTCTGCTGAACAACATCTCCCTGTGAAGCAGCTGTTTCGGAACTGTGTTCCAGTAATAATTAGAATTTATCTTTTTTTGAATTGCCTGGAAGCAGTGTTTTAATTTGTCACTCCCCACACTGCCCTGCTAAATTATTTCCAGTCTGTTGACCGTAAGGTAAATAACAGCTGATCAAAATCCTGTTTATGGGTATGTGCTGGGGTTCTAAATATTGAAGATGGAGCGTTGTTCTGTGTTTCTGCACGTGTAACATGCTCCACTGCTAATGGATTTTTAAGTGCACTATTGATGTACCTTTAAAACACACAAAGCTGTGGAACAAGGGCTTTGCTAAACTGCTGCTCTTAAAGTACCTTTTAAAAAGGCTCCTGGTGTCATGGGGAGCATCCTGCTTGAAAGCATGACGTTCAGCATTCCCACCAAAAGCAATTACTTGCAACTGTAAGGCAGGCAGCCAGGAATACTGTGAGTATACAGGTGCTTTAGTGAGCTGGTTTTGAATGGTGCTACTGGGAGGTGTATTGTTGGTGGAAATTCTGCTTGGATCAAGGATCGATAGGATGCACTTCACTGGTGTTCTCTGTGTGTTGGATGCCACCCAGTGGCATTTCTGCTTTCCAGCTTGCTTTTTAAAACCAGTGGCTTCCACAAGGCTGTTTTAGAAGACCTTTTTTACAGCTATAAAGACCAGGAGCACTCAAAAAATAAGGTCATACACGAGGGGATACCCTAGGGTAGAGGGGGCAAGGCAGCCTGAATCCAGGTACCTCCTAACATCTGGGTGGGTGAAACTGCCACCTTAATTACCAAGAGAGTCTTTGAAAATTTTGAGCTGGTTTAGCTTAAAATAAAATGTTTTGAAGAATTTAAGGGAATTTTAAACTTTAAAATGTGTTTGTTTGGCATTCTAGTTTAGTGGGTGGGTGAATGAAGAGTTATTTCTGAGAGCTTACTTGTGTATAAGTCTCATTAGTTTTTCTTATGGTGGTTTCATTGTGCCAGTGTTCACTAACTAGAAAAATATGAAGTACACTGTTCTACCTTGTCTTTTAAAGGTGTTTAAAACTATCAGATACCTTCCTGCTGTGGGCAGAGTTCTCTAGATTTCTCTTATTTAGAGGTGTTGGTGGGAACAAACTGCAATTTTGGAAGCGATGGCTAGTGCTCATTCAGGCACCAACTTTCACAAAAAGACACAGCTGACTGATGGTGGTAAAATCAAATTTATACAGGTTTTATGAATAATGCAATATTTAAGGACTTTTAAACCTGCAACTGATACTTGAACCACACATTTACTTTTTGTTTGTTTGTTTTCTTTAGGTTAAAATGGGTTTGCTGATAGACTTGACCAACACCACTAGATTCTATGATAGGAATGATATAGAGAAGGAGGGGATTAAATACATAAAGCTCCAGTGTAAAGGGTAAGTCTCCTGCACTTTGTTAATACTTAGCTTTTAATTTGAAACATCACACTGAAATAATGAATCTTTTTTCCTCTTCCCTTTCCCCCAGCTGTCTCCTAACTTGTGCATTCCTGTATTTTTTTAGGCATGGTGAGTGCCCTACACCTGAGAACACAGAAACATTTATCCGTGTTTGTGAACACTTCAGTGATAAGAATCCCTCAGAGCTTATAGGTATGTCTCTTTATATCCAGCTTATATCTGTTGTTAGTTTTGACTATCAATTTCTTTGATATTTACTCACAACTGCAGTCAGGCTGGAGAAGGCAAAGGCAGGGACTGGAGATTCTTCCCTATGAATTCCTAAGAATTCTTCTCAAAAAAGTTCCATGAGTATGTGATGTGAAAAGTGTTTTGCTGCTCGATGAGGCTGAGTGGCAGCAGTCATCAGTGATGATGCTTGGGGCAGTGTGGCTGGAGCTGCCTGGCAGAAAAGGACCTGGGGGTGCTGGTCGACGGGCGGCTGAACATGAGCCAGCAGTGTGCCCAGGAGGCCAAGAAGGCCAAGGGCATCCTGGCTTGCATAAAGAATAGTGTGAGCAGCAGAAGTAGGGAGGTGATTGTCCCCCTGTGCTCAGCACTGGTGAGGCCACACCTTGAGTCTTGTGTCCAGTTCTGGGCGCCTCAGCNAAATGATACATATATTTGATTCTATGATATTTCAGCACTTGTGCCAGAACTTGAAATACCACTGATGACTGACCTCACTCTCATCAAGCAGTTCCTCACATTTCACTCTCTTTTAGGAGTTTCTCCATTTGGTCCTCCAACAGTATTTCAGAGCTTGAAATGTTGTTATGGTCAGCAATTGTTATGGAACATGGATAGTGTGGTGATATCCTTTAAATAGTAGACTCATTTAACTGTTGCTTCAGTTTTAAAAATGCCATTTTTAGTGTTGAAGCACTAACTTTTTGACTATGACTACTGGAATGTTCTTCCATTATTTACATTGCTTCACCTGGATGGAAGAAGAATCAGGTAGAGTCAAGAAGAAAATAACGCATCGAATAAGCTTTTAAATAACCTGTGATACAGGCTTTCCTAGTGAAAAAAGAGAAATGGTGGGATTTTTCATTTCCCTTCCATGATTTACTGAGAACTTGGTTCTGGTTCTGGACCTTTGTTTCCTCTGGCAGCAGCAGAGGCGCTGGTGTGGAGGATATTTTTATCCAAAGCAAAAGCAGCCTGTGGCAGTGATATTGCTGCACCTTTTGTGACCTTTCCTTTCTGAGCCACTGGGCTCATTGCTGAGATGCTTCTTATCTTTGTCATGGGGATAAAATTATTGACTTAACCTTCTAGCAGGAGCAGTAACAGCCTCAGGACTTACTGGTACCAGTCGACTGCAATTTCATTTCCATTAGGTACGATCGGGGGGCAGATAGAAGAAAAGATAGATACTCACATTTTGTCTGAATAAGAATCAAGTGAATTGTTGCTGCCCTTACTTCCTAACTGTGGTAGGAAAATAAGGAAGTCAATTAAAGATTAAGCATCTTGCTTCATGGCTGCAACTGAAGAATATGTTAATATTAAGAATAACTGTGTTTGGAGTTAGTGGGAACTCTAATACTCTAATATTTATAATTAAAAATGCAGTATAAGGAAGAGGCAAGATCCCCCCTGAATCCTTTACATTTTTAACAGCACAATTTTTTAGCCTGGTTTGTTTATCACTAGATGGTGCTGTTGCCTTGAAAGAGAAAAAAGAAGTGCCGATGCATTAGACTCTTCCCCACCTTTCACTGGGGGATGAATTCAGTAAAATAAAGGCTGAAGACTTAATTCTTTTTTGTTACACTGAAAAGATAAGTAATTCAGGGTGATTATGCTGCTGAATAGTTTTCTTTTTGTAGGCTTTTGGGTTGCCTTTTTTTTTTTTTCCCCCAAATGAATAAGTGGTCTTTGCATGGTAATAGCAAATTTGTGATAGAATTGTGGTTTTATTGACACTACTTTCAAGTTTAAGGTAGGGTAATCTGGCTATTGGGTTTTGTTATGTCTGATGGTGTGAAATGAATGTGAGGCTTGTTGAATCCACTGAAAGCACAATTCTTAAACGTGATTCTATTCTCTCTGATAAGCATTTGAGCAGTCATAAAAAACTACTTTGAGTCTTATCTGCAATAGCCATATTTCAGTTGCATTAAAGTTAGTGCTCTTGAGCTGGGATAAACTGAAGTGTCCTATAGTCTTGTTGCTAATAATTTGCAGAAAGAAGATAATAAATTGCTTTTTAGGCTTATGTGCCTTATGTGATGGGAAGGGAGATAAGTCTAAAGTTAGTGATGAAGGTAGAAGGGTACAAAACCACAGTTGGGAAACAGAAGCATGTTTGTTAAAATTACTTGCAGGTGCTTATGCCCTTTCCTTCTCTTGTCTAGGTGTCCATTGCACACATGGTTTCAACAGAACTGGATTTCTGATCTGTGCCTTTTTGGTTGAGAAGTTGGACTGGAGGTAACTTTGCATGTTAATTCCTAGGGGTTTGTGGAGAGTTACCAAAGGATCTTCTTCAGTATGTTTCACTCATTCTCCCGACGGCTATCCTAACGTATTCCTTGTTCAAAACTGCCTACTGATGTTATTCATATCATCCCTTGGTAGCTTAGCCTGTCTCAGTCAAGCTCTCCAGGTCCAGTAGGTCAAAATTCAGCTGTACCTGCTGTGTGTGGGCTTTTCTTGTATTGTGTCTCTTCCCTGTGACGTGCCCTGGAGTTTGAGTAAGAGTTTGGATATGCCTGAAAGATTATTTCTCTTACTATTTTTTATATTTTATGTAGGTTTGCATGTACACTCTTCCACTCTTCTGTTTCTTGAGTTCTGGAGGGATCAGCTAGAGCAGCAGCAGAGTGACATACTTGCCTCTGAAGGGTTGGGGAGAGACAGAGTCCTTGTTTCCAGCTTGTTATTTGACTAAAGTCTATGGCACGCTTTCACACAGAGTCACCTGTTGGTTTTGTGACTTAAAAATGCTCTTCATAGAGAGTAGTGATCTTTTTCAAATAACATTAGTATGAAAACCATTGCCCATACCATGCTGGTGGGCACGACTTTCCTGTGTTGTATTCAGAAAACACTGTTTCCTGCCTGACAGAGTCCCGTGGAAGGCATGTTTCTTATCGAGCCCCTTAAGCCCTATTTCTCATGTGGTCCATTAAGTGAAGACAATTCTACTCCTGCTGCATTTTCTTATGACTGGAGTTACAGTTTATTTGGTGCTTAGCATGTCTGTGCCAGCTGTTTGCAAGGAACTATCAGGTTGTTGTCTGTTAGTAAACTTGGAGTAATGGAGGGAGACCACTGTTAAAAGTAGGTGGCTGAATCTTGACAGAATCTTAGCTGAGTATAGGAAATAGACACAGATACAAGTATCTTCGTAGTATGATTCTAGTTCCCATGAACTAGCACATTTGTACACTTTTAATCTAACAATTTAATATAAATCATAGTAGCACAAGGTTGGAAAGGACCTACAAGATCATCCAGTCCAACCGTCTTCCCATNGATGGTTGGACTTGATCCCAAGGGTCTCTTCCAACCTGAATGATTCTGTGATTCTATGATTCCCTCCAGTCCTATCATTAGTTCTCTGGGAGAAGAGGCCCACCCCCTCTTTACAACCTCCCTTCAGGAAGTTGTAGAGTGCCATGAGGTCTCCTGTGACCCTCCTCTTCTCCAGGCTGAACACCGCCAGCTCCCTCAGCCGTTCCTCATAAGACTTGTGCTCCAGAGCCCTCACCAGTTTTGTTGCCCTTCTCTGGACACGTTCCAGGGCCTCAATGTCTTTCTTGTAATGAAGGGTGAATTTAAAAGATGCAATAATTAGACTTAAGAGTTGGTCCTTTGTTCTGAAAAGGAAAAACACTTGACTCTATTTGAAACTCCAGCTTCTCTGCAGCCTCTCTTTGCTGTTAAACCTCTGTGGGAAAAGCCTTAAAACTTAACAGCTGTTTTTCTTTCTTTCTTTCATTCTTTCTCTCTCCCCCTCCTCCCCATTTTGGTAGTTAATTGTATGAAGCTTGATCTCCATCTGATTGTTTTAACAGACCACCCAGCTATCACTTGATGGGGAAAGATGTCCACAGGAAAAGAATGTGTTTTGGCAAGGTGGTAGTTAATGCTAAGCATTGCATCAAGATTAATCCGGTTTGATTTATCATTCTTTAAGGCAATATTATTTGCTGATGAGGAAATGAGATTTTCCTGATGGAAAAATCCATCCATATTCATTCCTTAGGCATATGATACAGGAGTGCTGCTGCTGTATTGTCAGTGTGCAGGTATGTTTTGCAGTTAGTTTAAAGAAAGGTCATCCAGACTAAAAGCTCACCAGCTCGTGATCAGAAACCTTACTTGCTTCTCTTTTTCACAGCTTGTTTTTCCCAAAGACTGTTATGTTTCTAGAACTTAGAAAATATGTTTTCTTTCAACTAAGTTCTGCTATCTCTTTTGGCCTTCATTGTGATTTATTTCAGAGCAGCATAGAGTTATTCTAATACCATCTGAGACAAATTTGGGTGTCTTTCAGGCCCCATCCCCTTTACTCTGTGTTGGCCTTTCAATGGCATTGATTTCAGAAGATGTCAAACAATTTTATAAAGATGCCAAACCAAAAAGTGTCTGGTGAGGATGAAATCAGGAGTCTGTCCTGGTTCCAGGAGGGACAGGGTTAGTTCTCCTAGAAGGGCACAGGTATTCCATCCCATGTGAGCCATGCCCAGGGGGTAGTGGGGAGCTGGCTGGGCAGGGGAGGGGGGACAGGGACTGGCTGGGCAGGGGAGGGGCGACAGGAGCTGGCCAGGAAGGGGAAGAGGGGACAGGAGGTGGCCGGGCAGGGGAGGGGGACAGGAAGTTGGAGGATGGGGTCCGCGGTCGGGGCTGGTCCTGGGTGCAGTCGGTGAGCGGTTGGCATCGTAATCGTGTTTTTATACTTCTTTACCTGTGTTATTTGTTACTGTTTAGTTGTTGTGTTAAACTGCCTTTGTCCCAACCCACGAGTTTTGCCTTTTTCCTTCTGATTTTGCCTTCCTGGCTGTGGAGGGGCTCAAGAGCGAGGGGCGGCCATGGGGTTCTGTGGTGCCGGCTGAGGCCGAACCAGGCAGAGTCTTAGGAACCAGAATGAGGAAGGAAGATCCTTCCAAGTAACTCGGATTCTTAAACTGCCATTTCTGAGACCTGATGACTGACCATCTGGTAATCTTATTTCTGAAAGGCTTTGTTTTCTGCTCTTACCAAAGATCAGAGAAGAGAACCAAATCTACTGGTTTGGAGGAAGCTGTTCTTTGCCTCATAAAGTTCTCAGGCTCTGTACAGATTGGGCAAAAAATGCTTTTTGTGTTTAAATTCTTTATTCCATTTTTGCTCTGTTTTCCTTGTCCCAGTGGCAAGCTATTTTCTGATCTTATTTTCACAGCATAGAAGATGTGCTTTGGCTCCAGCTTTAAGATACGTGCTTGCCAAGGAACCTGATGGTGTCATCTACCTTTTTGTGGTTTCTCATCTCCTTTATTTAGCGGGATTTCTAAATGCTGATCCACGGCGCATTCCTGCTCCGAGCAGCTCTGTTAAACTGAGGACAGAATGATGTCCAGTGCTTTCTGTTTCCCATTTTCATAGGGTCTGTGGCAATGGCAGTGATAAAACCTGAACTCTGGCAGGGGCTGCCCAGGGAGGGTGTGGAGTCTCCTTCTCTGGAGACATTCCAAACTCGCCTGGAGGCGTTCCTGTGTGACCTGCTCTTGGTGTTCCTGCTCCAGCAGGGGGATTGGACTGGATGACCTTTCAAGGTCCCTTCCAATCCCTGAGATTCTGTGACTCTGTGTTGTGCCTGCTGTTGTACAGTTGCAGTGTGTTCCAGCTGGCCAGTAAAGGTGCATGACTGTTAGATTTGCTTTCTGTGGTCCACCCTCCGGTTTATTAAAGCACTTAAGTGTTAGCTGCATAGTCAAAAGGCTTCTGAATTGGAGGATTTTATGAGAAACTTCCAGAAAGAGAAGTAATTTCAAAAGATGAGGATGCTTTTTCCCCAGTGTGATGGCAAAACCTCTGGTGAAAGGAAAGATAATGCATAGGGGGAAAATGCAGCCATATTTGAATTTCAGCACTTCAGTTTTTCTTCATTGAGTTTGTTCATCTTTTTCTTTGGTCTCTTTTGTCTTCATTCAGTCCTTAAGTACTTACCTATGTGTCCCCCACTCCTTTCCTGTAGCAGTAGTGAAAGTTTTACCTGGGTGACCAGCAGACGGCCGTTAGCCGCGACAAGCAAAGGAAGCAGTTCAAGTTGCAGTTACTTCTGAGAACATACACCCTGCTGACATAATTGTGCAGGCTCTTGTGCAAAAGTAACTGTTCCCAGGCATGATATTACAAGTGGAAGAAATGTTTGTGCAATTACCACTTTGGATATTTTTAAGAAATCTCTTAATCCCAATAAATCTTAGGTTTGTTGAGGCGTAACAAGACTAAAACATGTAAATTAAGCATCTGGAGTAATTGTCACTTTTTATTTGACAGTATTGAGGCTGCTGTGGCTACTTTTGCTCAGGCTAGACCACCAGGTATTTATAAAGGTGACTACTTGAAGGAATTATTTCGTCGTTATGGAGATGAAGATGACGCACCGTCACCACCTGAGCTACCAGAGTGGTGCTTTGATGAAGATGAAGAAGAGGATGACGACAATGACAAAACAGGAGGCCAAGAATCAGAACCCGGATCATCAAGCTCTTCCTTTGGCAAGAGGAGAAAAGAACGTCTAAAACTGGTATGTTTAACAGCTTTATATCCTAATTTTAAACTCATTCTCATAAGCTGATAGTCATCAGTTACTGTAGGTATGTACAACTACAGGGGTGTCAGTGCTCTTGTGAATGGGGACTGCTGGTTTTGTCTCAAACAGGTAAAAACAGATGGACTCGTTGCGAAATCTTACGTTTCTTACATGAACCTTGAACTTTTAGTATTCAACACCTCGCCTATTCCACTTGTAACAGTGACTTTATGCTTTTCTAATGTAATACATATATTTTTTTAAGCTTGGCTTGAGATAACAAAGCCCTTCTTAATTTTTCACTCTGTCTTTGGAGGTGAAATGTTATGGAAGAGGTGTGTAACCAGGTTTTATTTGGTTTTGTAGCCACGTGGGTGAAATTCAGCATTCTGGAAATTCAGTGCTCATTTGCCTGAATATTCTTACTTTTAAAAATTTTGAAAGATTGAGAAGTGCATTTGCAAAAAGCAAGATGAGCTTAAAAACCCCGAGGTGTGAATTGTATTTTGGTTGAAGCTGTTCAAACTGTGTAATGACAAGAGATAAGATTTATCATTTTGATTGTTTTGACATAAATCTGCATAATTCCAGTGAAATAAGTTACTGTGGTTACTGTGGTGTGGAACTAATACTCAAGTACAAAGACTGTGCTTGAATTGTCTGAAGAGTAATGGCTTAGTTTTCTCCAAATTCCTAATTTATTTCTTTATTTGCAGGTAAAGCAGGGGGGAATATTGCTGAGAGCAAAACCAGATTTGGTTCTTCTGTAGCAGAGAATTATTGTACTTGTGTGCTGAGGTGTGTTTGTTTGCAAACACTTGGAAAGCCTCATGTGAAATACGCTGCAAAAATGCCTTTTACTGTTCCTGCAGCTGTTCAGCAGGGTTTATGGACGGAATATGGAAGAATTTAGCCTGAAAGGAGTATGAAATCTCACTTGAAGAAGCAAGATGAACTCTGAGAACTTTAAAATAATCCATCAGCTGAAGTAAAAAATTGCCTAGACTGTAAAAAGTCCATAGCAGAAATACGTTAAGGGATATGGCTACTCGACCTCCGTTAGCCTCCCAGTAAAACAGTAATATCTAAAAAAATTTGTTTGGACCAGTACCTCAAAACTATGTGTTTTGGCTTGCCTTTTGGTGCATCAGCAGATGAGGTGTGATGGTGAGGCCCAGTGTCAGCCCAGCTAAACCGGTCTGTTTAACAGGGATCGTGATAGTGGCTTCCCGGGCTTTTTCTTACCTGCCCACGTGGTTTTTTGAAAGCTGGAAGCTAAATTATACGAATAAGCATATTAATAACTAAAAGTTAGTTATGAGTTAGATAATTTTGGAAAGAAATAATCACCTAGTTAATATGCATATTCGTATAATTCAGTTTTGCAGCTCTGGAGGAACAGTCTTTGGCACGAAGAGGAGGAACGGGGCGAGTTCTTTACCATGGTTCTTGGCTGGCAGATTGGACTGCTTCTTAACTGAGTAGAGATGGATACAGTCTCTTTGTGATTCCTTGTAAATATGCCATCTACAGGGGGAATGATTATCAGGTAAATACCTCTTGCTCAGATTTTCTCAATTTACTGTCTGAAGGGCTGAATTTTTCAGCATTACAGCTGATTTCCTGCAGCAGATGTCGTCAGCCATCTAATAGGACTCATCCTCGAAACACCTAGGGGTAGACAGTGTCAAACTAGAGGTGGTCGGTGTGATAGAGGTGGTCTGAAATGTTCTCATTTTGATGCAAATCTTTGTGCAAAGAGAAGTAAAGCTGAGGAGTAGAGGAGGCATCTCACTAGGATGGTGGCAACTGCTGAGCTGGCCTGCAAAGTGCAGTTAACCATCTGTCCTGGCTGTGAGAAACCTTATCGAAGTGTCTTTCTCCAAAAGGTCCATATTTTAACATTAGAACATCATGCCATTACAGTTTCCTTTGTCATTGCATGAGTGTAGTTGACAGCAGCAAGTCTGTTTCCTGTGAGGGTGGTGAGACACTGGAACAGGTTGCCCAGAGAAGCTGTGGCTGCCCCATCCCTGGGAACATACAAGGCCGGGCTGGATGGGGCTTGGAGCAACCTGGTCTGGTGGGAGGTGTCCCTGCCCAGGGCAAGGGGTTGGAACTGGGTGATCTTTAAATGGTCCCTTCCAACCCAAACCATTCTACGATTCTATAGTCTCGGATGCTAAACAGGAAATCCAAGCACATTTTGACTCTGTGAGTGTGGCTTTAATGAGTGTAACATCGAAGTGACATTATTGGTTGACACTTAGAATCTCACTTCAGGAAAAAAACACACCTTTTCTTAAAAAAAATATGATTTTGCAGATAGGACAAAAAGTTAGACTTCTGAGCCAGAACCTTCAAACTTTTCATGGGTCACCTGGACCTTTTACTCTTTACTCCGGGGTGCCCTCTGTTGTAGTCGGCTGTGAGCTGTGTGTTTCACAGGCAGCACAGGGTGTCCCATGGAGAGCTTCTACAATGGGTGGTTACACCTCAGGCTGGGAGAGCTGGGAGAGGTTGTAGTAATTAATGAGTTTTCTTCATGACTTAGAGCATGGGTGTCTTGTGGTGGTCTGCAAGACAGAGAGAAACCACTAAATGTCATGGCTGTCACAGTGAGGAAATTTATTGTTAAACTATCAAAGTTTAACAATAAATGGTTCTCACTTTGGTTCTAACAATTAATGGTTCTCACTTTGGTTCTCACTTTGGTTCTAACAATTAATAACTTTGATTTTTCTCTGTGTTTTGTACTTTATTCTCCCCCACCCCCCCAGTTTAGCTCTGGGGGAATATTGTACTGCCCGTGGGCATCTCTTGATGAATGTGGGAAAAATACTGTGTTCTGATTTTGCAGCAGCTTGTTATGTATGTCAATACTGGTGCCATTTCTTTTCAGCCTTCTATTTCTTTTTTTGCACTTTAAATGCCAATTTGTTCACTCTTTCCCTGCAGTCCATACTTTTTATACTTGTGACCATTCTTGCCATTCTTTTTCTTCTCTCACGTTGACCCGTGTTTTTCTGAGACTCTGCTGCCCGTAATTGAGCTCAATCCTCTAGTTGAAGCCATCCTAGTGGTTAATAGGGAGGAATTAATTTCAGATATCTGGAGGCTAATACTTCTGTTTATGTATCTCAATATAATTACCTTTTACAAGACAGAATAATACTAATTCTGCTTTTGGTCTCTTGCTGCCTCCCTGTCTTTTTTCTCTAATTATCTACCAGTGTGTGTTTGTATAATTGCTTATTCCTTATTAAGAGTAAGTAGAAATTTGTTTATACTGGATTGCACAGTGGTTTTTTCCAGCCCATTCGTAAGGATAACACTGAATTCTTAAGCTACCACCACAGCCTGTATCCCTGCTACTAAATTCATAATGGGACCGAAAAAAAAAAGAATATGCTTGATGAAATGTAGGGAAAATAAATGAATTCTCTTATGCCTAAACCAGATCCTTCAGATCCTCCTCAATATGTTCTTCCATTTTGTCAGTGAAACACTAACTCCTCTGAACCTGGTTTTGAACCTGGCTGCTCTTTTCATATAGCAGTTACATCTACCCCGTGTTTTTCATGTTCCTCTGTGAGAACAAGACAAGCCAGCGTCAAAAGATGTAATATTTCCAGCTTCTCCCAATGCTGTGAAGCCTGTTTCACCCCCAAACCCAAATGATAAGTTGAGCAGTGTTGCTCTGGGTGTCACTCAGTATGATCTGCTGCTTCTTTTTGGCTTGTAAATGCCTCGAGGCAATTCCTGTGATTTGATCCTGCATTTCTCGGTATTAAATCCAAGCTGATCAGTGTAACTCCCTCTCCCTCCCTCTCTCTTACAAGATGCAGACACTCTCTCTACTTGATAGGTTTTTGGGAAGTTTCTTGTCCTCTGGAAGGCAGTCTCTGACCATGCTGGCACTCCATCAAGTCTGAGTGGCTGCAGGTGGCTATCGCCCAGGCCTGGTGGTAGCCACGCACCTCCCTGACCCTAGTGGCTGAGCTTGTTTCTACCCACCCCCCGACTCCTCCAGATGGTGTTTAGGATCTGAACCAACACAAGGTGATACAAGTGGCCACTTTTCCTTCAGCTGGAGTGATAGGAAGGCAAGTGAGGAGAGCTTGATCAGTACAGGTGATGTGAAGGTTGTGCAGAACGTGGATCTAACTGCACGGAGTTACCTTGGACCCATTTGGGCTTATAATTCCCATCTTGGTAGCAGCACTGAGGACCTGGGGTAACCTCCTCTTCACCTTGTGTTCCTCAGTGCTTTGCTTTGTTCCTGGTTCTCCCATGTCCTCCGCTTTTAACCTGACACAGCATTAGAGAGAGTGAGAGGGGTTACAGGGTGCCTCATCAGGGGAATGGAGAAGCCTGTATGAAGACACAAAAGCTTGGCATGTTTGTCAAATTATAAGCTGTACTTGTTTCCTTAAGTCTTTCAAAACTGCTCCCCCCCCATCATATATATGTAATTACATACATCAAGCACATAGTGCCTGTGCAAGAGAACCTGTGCAAGTCTGCTCAGGTGTTTAATATCAATCCATTTAAAAGCAAACGGAGCAAAGTTACTGGAACCAAATTGGGATATGTGATTTCTGTGTTGCAAGAAGCTGGTGTCTTGCAATTTTGAATAATTCATTCTAACTTGTTACCTTTCTTACCATATGGAGAATTTTCTAAATTGCTTAAAGTTATATCAGGTGTGAAAGCAGCACTTGCTTGTTTCTGGTTTGTAGGGAAACTTGACTGTACAACGTGCTGTGACATCAGTGGCTCTAAAACCAGATAAGCTGCAGGACTCTCTTTCAGACAGCAGGCACTGGTTTGGCGTTCAGGAGTTTTTCTTTCCTGGAAAGTCTCTCCTGTTGGTGTCACAGAATCACAGAATGATATGGGCTTGGAAGGGACCTCTAGACATCATGGAGTCCAACCCCCTGTCAAAGCAGCGTCGCCCAGAGCAGGTTGGACAGGAACACATCCAGGTCAGTTTTGAGTATCTCCAGAGCAGGAGACTCCACAGCCTCTCTGGGCAGCCCCTTCCAGGGCTCTGCCACCCTCACAGGAAAGAAGTTTTTCCTCATGTTGACATGGAATTTCCTGTGTTCCAGCCTGTGCCCGTTGCCCCTTGTCCTGTCACCAGGCACCACTGAGAAGAGTCTGGCCCCTTCCTCTTGGCACCCACCTTTTAGATATTTATACGAATCAATGAGCTCTCCTCTCAATCTTGTCTCCAGGCTAAGCAGCACCAGGTCTCTCAGCCTGTCCTTGTAAGAGAGATGCTCCAGTCCCTTGATCATCTCTGTAGCCTCCACTGCACTCTCTGCAGGAATTCCCTGTCCTTCTTGAACTGGAAGGCCCAAAACTGTATAGAATGGTCCAATACTGCCTTTTGCTTTAGTTTTAGCAGTGGTGCTGCTGTCACACTGCTTTTCTGAGAAGCAAGGCACAACCATCTTCCTTGATTTCCTGGTGCTTTTAAGCACTGACTCAGAATTCAGACCCTGTGGTGCCTAGGGGTGTGGAGCTGTCTGCCTCCCTTGTCCCGTCGCCTGGGTGCTCTTGTCCCTGCTGGTGCCCACATCCATGACATGGGATAAGCCATGTGCCCAAAGTCTGTGGAGCTGAAGGTAATTAAGGTTATGAAGTAGCTGATTTCCTTAGGATGTTCTGTTCTCAGAATGAGATTCGGTGATGCAGCTGAGCCAATCTGAACTAAATGCAGGCTGTGCTGAAAACACTAATTTGGCAGAAAATTACTAATTTATGATGTTATTTTGACCAGCTTAGTTCCTAGGCTTGCTGAGGAGCAGAACAGATGAGGGCCATGGTGTGTGGAAAGGGAAGGGAGAAAACGTGCTCCTCTCAGCAGCAGTGTGCAGCTCGATTTGGTAAGGCAAGCTTTAAGCATTTTTAGAGAAGAGATGTGAAATCCATGTCTCTTCATTTGCAGGATTCATAGTTCAACAGGTGGAAACTTCACACTTTGATCTCCTTAGTGTGCATCGAGGGTTCATTTGAGGTGCTGTTGAAGTAAGTCTGGTCTGTTTGGGCTCCCTGTAGAAGTCTCCAGTGCTACAGCTTTGTAGACCTGGTGGCTTTACTGGGTTCTGTTGTCTGCAATTTGTTTTTATTCTGCTTGGCATCAAACTTTGTCTGGAGTCCACAAGTTATTTTGGAATTCTTTTTCAAGTATTCTTTTATTGATCTCTCTGTAGGCTTTTCTGTTGCATCCACGATGGCACCCACAAATATTTCATTACAAACCAGCTGTTGATGTTTTCTCTTGTGTGAAGAAGTTTGTCCTAGATCAATTTTGACCCTTTAAGTTTGCTGCTGCATAAGTGCCTTCCGTTTATCACTCATTTTCCCTAGAGTGTAAATTTCACCTCTGAGACAATCTACCATGGTAGATCCGTGTAATTGAACTTCTTGTATTGGAATTACCATCTAGGTCTGGTAAAATTAGCAATTAATTGAAAACATGCATCTCAAAAGTTGGGAGGGAGAAAGGTATAACAGTGTTTTCATCTGCTGTGATTTTTCTTTAAAAAAAACAACCTCAAACCAAGCCAACCAAATCCTCGTGTCTAAAGATGTTTCCCAGTGACTGGAGTTCACTAATTAGAATCATAGAATCATAGAATCATTTAGGTTGGAAGAGACCCTTGGGATCATCCAGTCCAACCATCAGCCCTACTCTACAAGTTCTCCCCTACATCAGATCCCTCAACACCACATCCAATCTACTCTGAAACACAGTCAGGGATGGGGACTCCACCACCTCCCTGGGCAGCTGATTCCAGGCTCTGACCACTCTTGCTGGGAAGAATTCTTTCCTAATGTCCAGCCTAACCCTACCCTGCTGCAGCTTGCAGCCATTCCCTCTTGTTCTGTCGCTCATTGCCCGTGAGAAGAGACCAGCACCAATCTCTCTACAATGCCCTTTCAAGCAGTTGTAGAGAGGGATGAGGTCTCCCCTCAGCCTCCTCTTCCTCAAACTAAACAA
>VZTM01008322.1:95973-113957 GCA_013400555.1 Jacana jacana
ATGATTCTATGATTCTATGTGGGTGTGCAGAAGTGATTTCTGAAGATAAAACTTTTCAAGTGTATTTTTGGTGGTTGGCATTTTTTAAAGTTTAAGGCTGGGTTATTAATAGTGTGGTAGGTGATTTGGGGATCCGCTCCTCTGATGCCAAGAGCTGTAACTCTTTGCTAATGAAATTTTCCTCCTATTTCCCGAATTATCGTGCTAATGCTAATGTCTGATTAGAATTAATAATGGACCTTGCCTCGGGACCAGAAGTGAATGAAAAGTAGCTTCTAATGAAACCTGAGATTTTCCCATTTCTATGACCTTGGATGTTTTATCTGCTTGTCAGAGGAATCTGTGTGGACACCGGGACCCTTTGTTCTTGACCTCGTTCGCCAGAACTTTTGTTGCACTGGGAACTGGCTGGTTTGCAGGGCTTGGATTGAGGTTTGGAGAGCTGATGGTTGCTGTTCCAACACGATGCTCTGCTTTCCTGTGTAGTTAAGGAAGGTGAATGAGCAGTTTGGTTGCTGCTCTTATTGCTGCTCCGCTCTTTTATTCCCTGGTCTCATTTTAAATTCAGACGGAGCCATCTGATAGAGGACCATGTCATCCTGTGTGCTTGCACGGACTCTGGCATAATGGGGCCTGCTTACTAATTGGAGCTTTTGGGTGCTCACACAATAGAGATAATTAGTAATAAATGTACAGCTGTCATAGCGAGTAGTGTTCACAGTGTGCAGTACAAGGCACGAGAGTTAAGCTCCTGTGTGCTGGTTTAGTTCCTAGTGCATGTGTTTGAGACAGCATCGTTCTTTCTTGCCACAGTGTTGACCTGTGGCAGTCTCTCTATTCCAGTGTGCTTATGTTGCTAATATCTTAATTAACTTATTCAGATATAACTGGTCGGGGCGTACCCAAATAATACTCAGAAATGTACTCATCAGCAGTCTCCAGGATTTCTCCAAGAAAGCTTGGAATGTCGTCTGGAGAAAACTTAAAGCCTGACTTTAAGCACATGAACTTATGCTTTTGAGTTAAAGAAGCAACCAAACAACCCCAACCTATCTACAAAACCCTCTCATTAACTAAATCAGTTTTACCAAAACCTTGCTGTTGTTGTTTCCCTCTTTTGCTTCTTGCACGTTTTCAGTTATCAGCTGCTCATACAACACTGGGGGTTGTTAGTCCCTCCTTGACCAAATTTCTTGTCTTATGCTGGTAAAGAAAATTTTGATAAATTCAGAATTTTTTTCAGTAGTGTATTAAATTCTGGGGTGTAAGTGTGGTGCGTCTTTCAGGTTGGAAAAACAAACCAAACAAATCAAACCCCTCTCAAAACAGACGTATCTGGGCCAGTCTAATGTCTGGCCCCTGCAGAGAACTCATTCAGCTTCTGTGTCAGGCATATATATTATCATGAGACCCATGACAAATCACAGAATGCTGTGGGGTTGGAAGGGACCTCTGGAGATCATCTAGTCCAACCCCCTGCCAGAGCAGGTCCACCCAGAGCAGGTTGCACAGGAACGTGTCCAGGTGGGTTTGGAATGTCTCCAGAGACAGAGACTCCACCACCTCTCTGGGCAGCCTCTGCCAGGGCTCTGTCACCCTCAAAGGAGAGAAGTTCCTACTCATGTTTAGATGGAATTTCCTATGTTCAAGTTTGTGCCTGTTTCTTCTTGTCCTGTCCCTGGGCACCACTGAAAAAAGACTGGCCCCTTCCTCCTGACACCCACCCTTGAAGTATTCCTAGGTGTTGATCAGACCCCCCCTCAGCCTTCTCTTCTCCAAACTAAAAAGCCTCAAGTCCCTCAGCCTTTCCTCATAAGAGAGATGCTCCAGGCCCCTCATCATCTTTGTACTCCCAATGGGTTACATTATGGTAATTTATTGTCTTGAGACCCGATTTATTTATTTATTAATTTTCAATATAAGCACATGCTGTTTGTCCATAGTTCTCTGAGGTAAGATCTGTTGTGATTCCTGGTGATCTCTGATTGGAAATCTTTTGCACACAGTCATAAGACTTGATTTACCATGGTTCCTGTCACTTAGAAGTTGTGCAATAAAGAGCTAACAGTGATAAATTTTTAAAAGAGTAGGAGAGAAATCATGAGAGAAGAGATGTAAGTTTAGTGCTGGGATTTGAGAAAGNCGATTTATTTATTTATTAATTTTCAATATAAGCACATGCTGTTTGTCCATAGTTCTCTGAGGTAAGATCTGTTGTGATTCCTGGTGATCTCTGATTGGAAATCTTTTGCACACAGTCATAAGACTTGATTTACCATGGTTCCTGTCACTTAGAAGTTGTGCAATAAAGAGCTAACAGTGATAAATTTTTAAAAGAGTAGGAGAGAAATCATGAGGGAAGGGATGTAAGTTTAGTGCTGGGATTTGAGAAAGAAGGAATCTCGCCACTAGTGCTTGATGGGTTATGCTGCTACCGACCCTTCAGTAAATTTCCATAGATTCTGATTTGAGTGGAAGATCAAGGGTAATGGTTTAAAATTGAAAGAGAGGAGATTTAGATTAGGAAGAAATTCTTTGCTGTGAGGGCGGTGAGACACTGGAACAGGTTGCCCAGAGAAGCTGTGGCTGCCCCATCCCTGGAGGGGTTCAAGGCCAGGCTGGATGGGGCTTTGAGCAACCTGGTTTAGTGGGAGGTGTCCCTGCCCAGGGCAGAGGGGTTGGAACTCGATGATCTTGAAGGTCCTTTCCCACCCAAACCATTCTATGACCTAGAGAAGGTGCTGGTGTGTTAGTCTTAGTTTTGGTGTTCAAGTAGTAGATTTCAGTGAAATCTTCCATACGTTGCCTGAACCCGTAGGTGTTTTAGGTGGCTGAAAACAAAGCTTTTAAATGTTTGTGTTGTTTTTTTCATTCAAAGGAGTTGTGAGATCTCTTATTTTACCACATTGATAGCGGTGATGTGAGTATGGGGCCTTTGAAGTCCTAGCTCTCTTGAAGCATTAGATGCTGCTTTGTCAGTGAAACAGGTTACAATGACAGCATGGACTTAAACCAGCAGCGAGGGTGGGGGTGCAGAGCAGAGACAGCCAGGGAAGCTTATTTGTAGCAGTAAAATAGTGTGCATGGTTTTCCTGTTAGTTACACGCTTCGTCTTCCCTCCCCACGGTTTCCTTAAGTTTTTCAGAAAAACACAACATGCTCTTTTTTAATCAGTTTTAGTTTTGAGTAAATTGACAGGGCTTGAAATGGAGTGCTGGCTGTAGATTGGTCTTGCTGCTGAGGGAGGGCTGGTGCCAAGGTATCTAGGTGGGATGTATATTGAATTTATTACTGTCTGTTTTCTTCATAAAGCATCTCAGGTGCAGCTTTCAGGTGTCTTCATGTTGCATCGATTTCATCCTCTGCCCTGGCTTTAGGTTTGGGTTGGTTTACTCTCTTTTTTTTTTTAACTGTTATGTTACCTCTTGAAATACTCTCCTTGCGTGTGGAGAAACCCTAGTTGAGCTGATCTGTAGTGATTTTAGTGTAGGATTTTAGTTGTAACACTGGAGGAAAGCATTTATTTAAGCCCCGGGGGAGGTGCTGTGCTCCCGTACTCAGATCTACTGGTTTCTGGAGGCAGGATCTGCGCAGACAGCAGGTACCTGGGCTGCCCCTGCAGAGCCTTTGCCCGCGGGGTTTCTGGGGGATGCCTGCTCCTGGGCTTTGGCAGCAGAGACCCAGTGGGCATTACTTGTGAAAGCAATGGTGAATTTTAGAAAAAGCTGCTCGTGGCTTGTTCTTTCTTTGTAACTAGGACTCTCCGAGGAGAAAGGGATGAGTTATGAAAAGTATTGGGGTTTTTCCCCCTCCCACAACTATGAAGAGTTCTTTGCCAAATGAGCCTTCAAAACATGCTTGTTTTCTTTCAAAATATTCTGGTGTGGATGGTCAAACTCCTGTAATCTTTTATTTTTAATTAAGGGTTTCCCTATTCTATGTTGTCAGAGAAACCATACTGTGATCCAGACAGGTCAGTCACTCTGGGAAGATTAATGTCCCTTTGCTATGTCTATCTATTCAAGAACGTTAAACCTTGTGAACTTTTGGAACCATTGAACTCTCTTGGCAGTTGGTGGTGCTCCTGTTCTCTTCTCTTTTGGGGTTTCTGTGATCTTGTCTTTTCTCAGTCAAGCTGTACTAACACTTGTGCTTCTGGCACGTGTGTGCAAAGTGAACTGAAAGGATCGGTGCAAGCTCAGCTTAGAGTCATGCTCCCAGCTTTTGGTGAGGATCACCAACATGGTTAGTTACGGCTGGTCAGATGTAAGGTCAATTACAGCAGCTCAGGTAGTAAGTAGTAAAGCTGACATCACTCAGGTTTGGCTGAGACATGGAACTTGGACTTAGTTTTGAGTCTTCGTGTCAGCTTTGTCTCTCGTACACTTATTCTTTGCGCTGCTGTTCAGACATGGTGTTGCCTGTCTGATCATTCAACCACATCTTGGTGACTATATTGTCCTTTGCACTGGTCTTACTAAGTGCAATCACATTTTTTTGGTTGCAGAAAGGCACTTTTTTGATCTTTCTTGCTTTGTCAACCTTCTGAGACCCACAGCAGTTTCTGTCTTCCTTATCGTATCAGATTCGAGCTGCTGGTCTTCGCTTTCAGCTGCTTGTGGTGGATACTCAGCCACCTTTATTGCTTCTCACTGACTGCCAAGATCTTGACTTGTTGCCTCTGGCCTTTGATACTGGTTTCTGCTGAAATGCCTCCAGTTGATTCTCTCTGGTCAGAAGGTGTGCTCTCGCGGGCTGCTGCGTGAGTTGGAGAAGACTCCGCAGCTGCCTTGTTACTCTTCCTGAAGCTCTACTTCAGCGCTCTGGTTGCAAAGATGAGAGCAAACTTCAGGAAGGTAACTGGGGTGTCTTCCAGCTGTCGTGCTGTTTGGCATCTCTTCTGGTTTGTATCTTTAATTCACGGTGCTTTTTCTTTCAACCCAAGCACTGTTCTTCCTTGTACCCGCAATGTTACCTCTGCGGAGCGGTCTCCTGGGGGATTGGCGTGGAGATGTCTAAATTAATGACTTGGGCTCCCAAGTCATGTCATAAGGTAAAGAAATCCTTAGATAATTCAGATGTCTGCAGCTGAGCCAAGCTCACAAGCTGGTGATCGTGCAGTGAGCTTTGGGGTTTTTGTGTGTCACGTGAGAGGGATCAACCTTGGAGAAATTTGTCAGTGTTTTAATGAAAAGCAGCTCCAGAGTTGGCTGGGGCTCGGCTGTACAGGGGGTTAGGCAACCAATGGTTACTTGGCAGGAGAAAGTGCTTCTTGTGGTTCTTTTGGATGGAGCTCTGGAGATTTACATCAGCACCAGGCAAAGTTCCCATCAGTTTAATAAAAAACGGAGTAAAAGACCTTTTAGCTGAATCTAACTGAATTAACCCCATGTATTTCTCACAGCATTAAAGCCTCTGCTGTTTTTAAGAGATTTCCTGGCATCATTTATACCTGGACACAGCAACACACTTTTATATGTACTTTTTTTTCTGAACTTATATTTTTGAAGGATTTTCTTTTTGATAATTGCATTGAACTAAATTATCTGTTTTCCCGCAGAAATAGGTTTAAACTTCTAACTGCAAAAAAAAATCCTCCTCAAATGCTTTCTACATCTGCCACGACTTGATATAAATGAGAAGAGCAGAGCTGTAGAGGATATACCTCTTGTGTGTAACCCCTTCCCGTTGCCTTTGCAGGTACATGATGCTGATTGACGGCAAGAATGAAGTTTACATGATTGACAGAGACAATTCCATATTTCACGTGTCTAATCTGGAGTTTCCCTTTCGTAAAGATCTTCGCATGCATCTAGCAAACACTCTTCTGGATGGGGTAAGGAGCATGGTGTGTAATTGCTGCAACAGTTTCAGCGCCCTTTGCTTCTGTTCGGAAACAGGCCCCGGTTTTCACGGCCTGGAGCAGTGAATCGCGGGGGTTTCAAGAGCAGTATAGATTCAGTCGATGGCTGAACGTGGGAATCACGCCTCGTAAGTCATTTCTGATCTATGGAACAGCAGCGATGACTACTCTGGGGGGAGCTGTTTGTCTTTGAAATGAATCTAGGTATTGAGATGGATGTGAGAAAATGCTTGAAGAGAATCTAAAGAAGTAAATGCAGAACCTCATCTCTTGTTGCAGCTTTATATTTCGATACAATAAAGGTGGTCAGATGAATCTAGTTATTGTAAGTATTTCTAAAAATGGATAAAATTTTCATCATCTTTTGATAAACTTTTGTGAATTTATGTCTTTGTGTCTGTCACCTTTATTTTCAGCTCATCTGAATTATTGACTGTGATTTAGAGATCATAGAATGGTCCAGGCCAGAAGGGACCTCTAGGGTCATCTATTCTGACCTCCCCACAGTCAGCAGGGACACCCCCAACTAGACCAGGTTGCCCAGGGCTTTGTCAAGCCTCACCTTGAATATCTCCAGGGAAGGGGCCTCAACCACCTCCCTGGGCAACCTGTTCCAGTGGTCCACCACCCTCATGGTAAAGATCCTATTCCTAATCTCCAATCTAAATCTGCTCTTTTCCAGCTTGAAGCCATTGCCCCTCATCCTGTCACTGCAGGCCTTTGTAACCAGACCCTCCCCACCCTTCCTGTAGCCCCTTCAGGTACTGGAAGGCTGCCTTTAGGTCTCCCTGGAGACTCCTCTTCTCCAGGCTGAACAACCCCAGCTCCCTCAGCCTGTCCTCATAGCAAAGGTGCTCCGACCCCATGATCATTTTTGTGGTCCTCCTTTGGACCCGCTCCATCAGGTCCCTGTCCTTCCTCTCTTGAGGGCTCCAGACCTGCACACAGGACTCCAGGTGAGGTCTCACCAGAGCAAAGTGGCAGAATCACCTCTCTGGATCTGCTGGCAACACATCTTTTGATGCGGCCAAGGATGGGATTGGCCTTCTGGGCTGCAAGTGCACATTGACTGCTCATGGCCAGCTTCTCAGCCATCTGCACCCCCAAGTCCCTTTCCTCAGGGCTGCTTGCTAACACCTCATCTCCTAGTCTGCACTGATAGTGAGGAATGTTCCGGCCCAGGTGCAGAACCCTGCACCTGCTCTTGTTGAACCTCATGAGGTTCACCTGGGCCCACCTCTCCAGGCTGTTCAGGTCCCTCTGGATGACATCCCATCCCTCTGGTGTATCGACAACACCACACGGCTTGGTGTCACCTGCAAACTTGCTGATGGTTTAGTTACATTTGTTTAAGGTTAAAACATTTCTAAGCTGTCATGCTGATTTAAATGACATCAACTTGCTAATGAACTTTGTAAGCTAGTTGTAACACAAGCTGTACAACATCTGTATTTGTTGTTTGAAGGCGGGCTGGGACTATTCTTGGTAAACGCTTCAGACCGGTAGCGGCAAGAAGAGGTTGCTCCATTCTTGATCTTCCTCTTTCAGATGAGCAAAGGAACTTCATTAGCTCTTATCCTGTACACTGTCAGTGTAGATGAACGTCGTTGCCTGTCACGTTGCATGGGGGATATCACTACCCTGCTGTCAGTCTTCCTCGCTGGAGTGCTGGGTATCTGAGATGATCTTCCATGTTGGTCTTCTCAAGCCTGATGCACCTTTCAGCTACAGGAGACCATACTGTCATTGTTAACTTTCTTTCCTTTCTCAGGCCTTTGTTGTCAGTATCTATCTTGAAATGACACTTCTGTGAATGATCTGTCTTACTGAACACACCTTTACATGTGAAGCATGTATCCTGGGAGGATAATTATTGCATGGAACAATGAGCTGTCTGAAGGACAGGGGAGCAGATAATGGAATATTTTCCACCACCTCTGCTTCACTGAAAAATTGAGAGCTTAATGCAAGAAATGCCGTGCTGTCAGCTCAAAAGTGGTTGCACAAGCTGTCATGTCTGGTAGGAGCCTCTTCAGCCAGGCAGCTTCCTAATGACATACACAACAGCATTCTTAATGATGCACATTAGGTTCTATACTGTTGAGATTAAAAGCCTGGTGCTATTTTCCTCCCTGCCCTGCTCTTTCTGAGGCTCTTGAGAAAGTGATGGCTTGCTGGTATCCTTATGGTGCAATCCTAGGTGTTCTTCAGGCAAGCTGCTGCTCCTCTTTTTGGGGTTCAAACCAGATGACTAAAGAAGGGTGGCTAATGGGCACCTGGTGGAAGGCAGGGATTCCCATATATTGAGATCTGTGCATAAACGTGGCTGTGGGGCACGGGAGAGGGGCTCTGAGCTGGTGGGCTCCGTTTCCCAGATTTATAGTTTGAGTTTCTTAAGACTAAATTAAGTTCTCTCAATTACCCATGTCATGAACTATAACTTACTTCACTTTGTTGTTTCGTAAAAGTTTGACTCTTTTGGTGGATTTCAGTATTTCACTGGATTGACACAAATTAGTCTTCTTGGGATTCCCCCACTCCTGCCCCCCACCAGTTTTTCATGAAGTTGAAAGCAAAATGACATTAAATGAACAAGTATTGGCTGGATGAAGTACCTTGAGATAAACCTGTTGACAGAGAAATACTTTCCATAGTACAGATTTTAAAATTTATTTAAGTATGGACACTTATATACAAAAAAAAAAGCAAGTTGCTGATGGAATGTTTTACTTTTCAGTTGAAATTCCTTTCCCCAGGAACTGAAGCATCAGAACAGCTTAAATTTGTAATTGAATATTTGTTTAATGTTGGTGCCAAATGAGAATTTCCATTACTGTTTCTTTGCTCTGGATATGTGTGATTCCTTTTATCTATCTATCTATCTATCTATCTATCTATCTATCTATCTATCTATCTATCTATCTATCTATCCATAGGAAGAAAAATTGGGCTTTTTTTGTATTAACATATTTTGCTAATTAGTGCTGAAGGGCTGTAGAAGTTAATTCCTTAATTACAGGTTGAAGTAGTTCATACTTTATACCCTTGAAGCAGCTTTTTCAGTCTCTGAGATTAAGAAGTAGAGAACGAGGTGGCTCAATTTGCATTGCTTTGCAGTGATCTTAAAACCAGTGAGAAGGAAGGGAAGCCAGCACAGAGCCAGCAGATCCTGTGCAGCAAAAGAGCTACTTGGGTTACGGATACGAAAGATTAGGCAATTTCCCCTGACTTTCTTTAGAATGGCAGCGTATATAAAACTTTCATCAAGGCAATTTCCATTCGTTCAGTGATCTATTAACTTGCTTTAAGGCTCCTGGTGTAAGCCTTTCATGTGGCTGTCTTTGAGAATTTCAAATGCATTTACGGTTCACTTCAGGCTGGAACTCCTTGCAAACGGGTCTCCCTGCCACGGGTTGGGTGGTGAGAGGTCTCTGGCAGCAATACCCTCGTGCTCATCTCCAGCTCTTCCGTTGGGGTTGGGTTGTTCTCCTGCCATGGAAGGAAGTTTTCTGCAAAGCTCATTAAAGCTGATTTGAATATTACCTACAGGTGACCAATATAATAGGAGGTGTTCCTTTAGAAGCCAAACGTGCCGCTGTCTGAGGGAAGGCATAGGGTTTTGATCAAGTGGTTTTGGCTGTCATGCAAGAAAACTAATTAGCTGTTTTCAGGAACTTTCTTGGCATTCTGCTTAGTTTTGGAACAGTTGAGCAGTGCAGAGGCATTCTTAGGCTTGGAATACTTCTTATGATTTTAATGCAATTATGAGTATTTATATATAAAACCTTATTCAAGCTTGAAGACTTAGGATGGCCAAGGACTCCCCAGATGGAGAGCAAGATTGAGGTTGGCTGATTTTTTTGTATGCATACAGACCTCACTATTTGTAACCTCTCTCAGAAACGGCATAACTCTTGAGTTTGCAAAGGCTGTCACTTTGTGCAAAATAGATTTAAAAAATACCCCAACAACTCATTTAATTTCTGAAGGTCAGCAGTGGCTAGAATTGGGCTGAAGGGAAACAGACAAAGGAGAGACCAGCCATGGCACGGGAGGAAATGAAACGAGCAGATGAGTGGTTAAGAAAGCTCCCATACTCTGTCTCAGCGAAAAATACACTCTGCAAGTGGCTGGTAAAATGAGACCCTTTGCTTTCTGATTAAATTGGGGTTTTTTTTAAGTCCAACTTGCTGGCTAGATGCGTGACTCATGGAAAAAAGAAGTCCATGAGCATTGTTCTTCTGGTATTTGCCCAGCTAAAATCTCTTGGCTCAGTTGCTCTTTCTAATCTGCTGTAAAACTGTGCTCTGCAGCACCAGAAGATTAAGAAAAGGAGATTGATACCAGCACAGTTTTGCCAGATTACATCAAAGAAACTGGCCACAGGCTAAGCTAATGCCTAAACTAGCAGCTAATGGACAAGATGGTAAAAATCATACTTTCTGGCAGTGGTAATCTTAAACTGCACAGTGGTGGCTGTGAATCTGCATGGGGCCTGTCAAAGGAAATTCAGGGGTGCAGGCACATCTTGCCGACACTCTAGTGTTCTATTTTCATGTCCTGTGAGTGGGTTTGGGTTTAAGTTTTCAGGTGTCTAAAAACTGGCTGAAATCTATCTTCAAGGTACCGGGTTCTTACTCAGATTGGAATGAGTGAGCAGTTTCTCAAATACTGCATTTCCCCCCGCTGCCCCAGTCTATGAACTTGCCTTTGGGGTCTATTCCGCCGAGTCATTTTTCAATCCTCATCGTTTCAAGGAAGGTTCTGAAATCAGGCTGTTAAATAATGAGGCGTTAGAGTAGCTGTAATCTGAACTGCTGGTGTGATCACTCTGCAGCTTTTGCCTTGTGACAGTTGTATTGGCGTAACTAATGGAGCAGTGACTGGTGGTGTCGTGATGGAGAGGAGCAGAGCAGGAGTTTGTCATCTCTGCTGCTGAGGCATATTGTGCCGTGGTTTATTTGCTCTGGTAGCTGAGGTTTCAGTCAGGATGTGAGAAGGGAACAAGAGGCTGGGAAGGAAGAAAAGAAGCGGGGCTGTAAGAGGCTTGGTCAGTAATGGACTCAAAAAGGTTTAGACGTGTCTGAAGAAGAGAAAAAGTTTCTTCATAAAATTAATTGAGTCCTTAAATGAGTCCTTAAACCTTAATTATATGTTCAATTAACTGAATTTTAAAAACATGTTTCACCTGCTAGGGTGGTTGAAACTGAAAAGACATATGGTAGCATGCTTTTTATTTTCAGTTGTGCTTTGATTCAATTCACCTCATTCCTGTCAGGAATTCTGGGTGGGGGTTTGGGCCCTTCCTTTTTTTTTTTTTTCCTTNCTTTGCATTATATCTTTACACATTCTTCCAAGTTTGAACATCATGCCTTCTTTCTCTCTTACCTATTCCATCTGTTCTGGCAGTTAGTTATAAAATCTATCAGCAAAGAAGGCGTTGCATCTGCTGTTCCTTTGATAGCTCACCCCTGCCTTACCTAAACCATGGGAAGTAACAAACCAGCGGTCTCTCACCTCACCTCTAGGTGTTCTATTTTAGGGTTAATGACTAAATGATTTTTAGACCTAGGAATAAGGTACTGTAATGTTACAAAGGAATATTTTTCACTGATGGAATCAACTGTTTAATTATTATAATTTGGTTTTAATGGTGTGGCAAGGTGTGTGAGGTCACTTCAGGCAGTCATTCCCACCACCTGCAAATGCTGCCTTTCACAGTGAAATCCCAGTCTCCATCTCGGTGTTGTGCTCTCAGAAGATGAGGATGCCAAAATAGGGAGTAGGCAGCTTAGAGTTCCCAGTGGGTTTTGAGAGCAACAGGTTCACAACTTCTACTTTAGTTTTAAATGCTTCAAGCTTTGTGGTTGCTTTTAAACATGTCTGTGTTTTCACAACTGCCTGCTTGTCTTTCAAAGCCCAATGTGGTTAAATATCAGGTCTGATTCGAGAAGCTTGGTGTGTGCACAGGCTGAAAATCAGTCTTGCACTGACACTCTTGTTTGGGTTTACTTTGTAGAAGTTACGGGTTTTAAGAGAAGTTAAAAAGTTGTAAAACAACAAAAAAATGCTACTGACTTGTCAAGAAACAAACTGAAAATCATTTGAGTTGGTGTAAGGTTCTCTTTTGGAATAATTCTTGAACTCACAGTTCTGTTTTCATCATGTTATGGGGAAATATTTTTACCTTTTCCAATTGTTTTATCTTGTATGGGTGAATTTGGAGTTTTAACCTGATATTGGCAGCAAAAAATCCTTAGCTGATACAACTAAACTTTTAACCAAGGTTTGGGGAGGGGAAAGGGCAGAGAGAAGACTGATTGCATTTAGAGAAGTCACTATTTCCAAGTTGTGTCTGGAAAAGATCTGGTGATTGGTTGATTGTTACCATTTGCATTCCTGACTAATGTATATGAAACTAAATATTTGTAATTAGTTTATCAACCTAATAAACTATATCTAATTCATATCAGAGGAAACCTGAATTACAGATGTAAACCCCTGCATGTGTGATGTATAGATTTCTGTATGCACCATTAAGTTCAGGAAACGCTTTTATGTTTGGATGTTGATTGTTAATAGTCTCTCTTGACGTATTTTCGAGATGATTTTGCAGTTTATACATAGAAAGTTAAGGATTTCATGCGATGCAGATAGTATCTGTGGTATTTCCATTTGGAGAAACCCTGCTGTTCAGTCACAATGCAACACTCAAGCAAATTGCAGTTGTCAGTGCTGCCTCCTAGGACGCTGTTAACATGAAAAGATTCAACCTGAGCATAGAAAATGAATGTTAATGCTTGTTTTTTTACTTCCTTGCTGTTGTACTGCTCGTTGTAGGCAAGGTTTCCTAAAGTGCTTGGTTGACTTAAGATCGAGGTCTCTAAGATCTCGTTATTCACTCAGGAAAGGTGGTGATTTTGAAAGCTGTGGGGGAACTGGTGTATAAACGTTGCAAATCAGAACGTGGAGCCTTGGTGCTGGCTTCTTATTGAGTGCTTCAGGAGAGACAGTTAAGACCATAATAATGTTTTTTTTTTATAATCTTGACCTATTGTAAAACCTTTCTGATAATAAGGAGGTGGCCGGTGTTTGATTGCCTCACGCTTACAGGTGCGGGCACTAAATATAGATGTGTTGACGTTCTTCTGCGTTGGTGAAATAAATCTAAATGTTATCTCTTTTCTTCTAAGGAAATGATCATCGACAAGGTTAACGGACAGGTTGTCCCTCGGTACTTGATATATGACATTATTAAGTTTAATGTAAGTACTTTTGGATTTATTGCTTTTATCGTTAGTTGTTGATTCTCATTTCTATTTTAATCTTATTTGTCTAAGCGAGAGCTTCAGAGTAAATTTAAGCACCAAAACCTGTGGGTATTTTGTAGCTTGCTAACAAGCAGTGCATCAGAATGAGGATTTGAAAGCAGCCTTATAGTAGACGTGGGTTTATTTCCACCTGCTCAAGAAAAGATGGTGGAAAATTGGAATTTTTCCCATTTGTAGAGCAGGTTTGAACTGTTTAGGCCATGAAATTAAGAGGGGATGGGAGAAGTTGGCCTGCAAGTGGTGTCTTTGTTACCAGAGCATCCCAGTGCTTCTTGTTTATGCTGCTCCATCACCACCTCCTCCCATTTCCCTTTGAAACCAGGTCACCAGTCCTCTGGAAAGTCAGAAAGCTCTGCTCTTCACACTGGCTGCAGGGCAAATCTGTAATAAAGAAATACGTTGTGGAAGTTGTGGACAAGGAGAAGGCTTTGTTGACAACCAGAAATAAAGTCTCTGTGGTCACAGGAAAATGAGAAACTTTTATTCTTTAAAGCAGCTTTCAAATATGGCAGAGGTTTGAGAGGTCTCTTGTATGTTATCTTTTATAGATTTTATTTTTTTATTTCTTTTTCCTCCAAAAATTCATGATAATACATGGAATTCAAAGTTGGCCAGGGGTCTTACAGCAGTGTCCTTCTGGAGCTTATTTGAAGAACTAACCTTGACAATATGTTCAGCCTGTTAACCCTTATGATGAAACATGTTTTCAAGTGATTTCTCTGTTATGTCTAAGGCAGGGAAAATGTCCTTCAGGAAGGATCAGTTTAACCATATGTGACTCTTTAAAAACAATATTTAAATTAATTTCCTAAAACCAGAAAGAGTGTGCTGGTTTTGGTTGGAACAGAGTGATCTCGATGATCTTTTCTTTAACCTTTTCTGAAGAGCAGGTGTTAGTTTCCTGGATCCCTCCTGTGGGAGGGATTTTCAGTAAGCAAAAATTCCTCCTAGATTTCTGAAAAATACAGTCTTTTAAAGCCACATCGGGGTTCTCACTTTACCTTTACATTTTCTTAATTCTTCCTCCACCTGTGATTCTGTTTCTTTACCTTCATGACTTTCTTTCTCTCTGCTCTCACCTTATGTCTAACAGGCCAGTCAAGTGTCCAGTCTCCTTGTTCCCCAAGTTTGGGCTCCTCATACACTGTCCTAGCCAAATAATGCTTTCCAAAAAGTCATCATTATTTTGGTGAAGCAGTTTTTGGGGTGGAAGGGGATGAAAACCAATTTTGTAGCAAAGTGTCCAGACGTCACACGAAGGACTCCATTTGGCCAATCATTGGAGGGTTTCCAGCGGATTGTCAAAGTTTGGGAAGAGCCTGCTTTTGAACAGGGCTGTAAATGCTTTAGAGCTGGTTTGGTTGGTTGGTTGGTTGGTTGGGGTTTTTTTGTTTGTTTGTTTATGTTTTAAATGCACTGGGAATGAGAAAGAGGAGTTAGTTGCTACGTAATACTGTTCTAATGTCAAGGACAAATTAAGATAATGTTATCAGTACGAGTCCACGCAGAGCTTCGGCTGCAAGAAGTCATTAGCAACAGTCCTACTGCAAAGATTAAAAATCACAGTGGTTTTTAGGTTAATTTTAGAAGCTTAATTACAAAACTGGGCACCTGAGGATGTTTGGCTTGGCAAGAAGTGATCAACAGAATTTTATCACCAAGAGAGGTAAATGTGTTGAAAACTTGTGTAATTGGCAAGAAAGAATAAGCTCCTTTTAAAGCTAAGTTAGATTTGTGTAAATTTCTTTGCAGAGCTTCAAATCAAATAATAGCACAAAGCATCAGGCCTGTTTAAAACCATTCCCCCATCCTCACAAACCGAATGACCTCCCAATTCCAAAACAACATTTCCAGCATGTCCCTTGTCCCCCATCTCACCCTTCATGGTGGCTCAGGGTACTCTGCTGTTACAGATGTGACATTGCAGCTGGGGATGTGTGAATACAAAGCCCCTGTGTGAACACCTTTGCTCAGGCAAACCTCATTCTTCAGTCAGCTCTAGGGACCCAGAGATATTTTCAGTTGACCTTATTCTCGGATGCTCAACCTGCTCTGTTTGTGCAGCATCCATCCCGTAAGCTAAACCTTAACAAAGTTTTTTGACACTGTTGACATGTTCCTTCTGAAGTAGCAATAGGAAAAGGGATAATGGTTTTAAACTGAAAGAGGGGAGATTTAGATTAGATCTCAGGAAGAAATTCTTTACTGTGAGGGTGGTGAGACACTGGAACAGGTTGCCCAGAGAAGCTGTGGCTGCCCCATCCCTGGAGGGGTTCAAGGCCAGGCTGGATGGGGCTTTGGGCAACCTGGTTTAGTGGGAGGTGTCCCTGCCCATGGCAGNATGATCCCAAGGGTCTCTTCCAACCTAAACGATTCTATGAGTCCCAAAGACCTATGTGCATTATTAATACTGCTGAGAATTTGTGTGTTAGGATGACCAGCTCTAGTGCAAAAACACAGAAGTTAGTACTAAAATAAGGTAATACATAGTTTTTCAGAACACACCATGTATTTATAGTAAGATAAACGTCAGTTTGTGTCTCAGGATGACTGTAAATAGAGCAGTGAAAGCTGTTAACGTATATAGAGAAAAATCATGGAATTTAATTTTAAATCACAGCAAAGTAATGTCATGTAATTAAAAATGTCCATGTCATTTACCATAATATCACTTTGAACTCTTCTCAGTGTATTTCTGAGAATTCCTCATTCATAAATTCTGAGAAGTTCATAGCTCATTCTGTGATTTGGCCAGCATTATTGCTGTGCCTCAACATTGCCGTGTATGGCTTTCTTCTCTTTATTTGTAGTTCTGTGTTATCTTGGGTTTAGGGACTTAAATAGCACTAAAACTTGTGTTTGGAAGTGTAGCAGTTGAGACAGGGTGACCTTGTCTCTCTTCTGTGCCATATTTCTCTGGCTTTTGACAGGGGGACATGTAGGACTGAAGGCTGATACCTAAATGAACCCCAAAATCCTGGCTTCTCTGTGTCTAAGTTACGTAAATACCATGAGCACTGTTGCCTTTTATGAGGAGAAATTGTGAGAGGGCACATTGCTCCTTAAAGCTTGACATTTCAGCCTAAAAAACAAAGATCCCAAATTCTAAGTAGTTGTGTTCAATTTGTCCCTTGCAGCTCTGGCATTTAAAAAGTGTTTAAGAGTCCAGTGTCAGTTTGAGATTTAAGAGGAGCAGCAGCCTGCTAGTAACAGTAAAAACAATGGTTTCATTTGTGTACAATGCAGTGATTTGGGGTGAACATCCCCTGCCCAGGGAGGTGGTGGAGTCCCCATCCCTGACTGTGTTTCAGAGTAGATTGGATGTGGTGTTGAGGGATCTGGTGTAGGGGAGAACTTTGTAGAGTAGGGCTGATGGTTGGACTGGATGATCCCAAGGGTCTCTTCCAACCTATAAGATTCTATGATTCTATGAATCTCGGAGCTGAGTGTCTCAACACATCATGGGTTCTTTCTTCAGACTCAGTCAGGATTTCCCCTGAGCATGAACCAGGGGTGGGAAGGAAGTCACCTTCAACGAGGGTGATATGGTCATCAGGAGAGAATGGCAATAGAAACAGTGAGTTGAGGCCATAGAAACAAGTGGAAAAAACGGGAAGGGAGAAAAATGAGAGAAATCGAGCTGGCAAAGACCCACCTTTTACAGATTCTGATCCAGGTTGTTGTCAGGGAGGCTTATTGTTACTTTGCTCTTCAAGTTTGCTGCGGTATGTTGGGAATAAACTGCAACTGCCTTCTTCAAAGAACCAAAGGAAACTAAGAGGAGAGACTGAAATATGTAGTGTGTCTTTGGCTCTAGATGTCTACACAGCAAAAGTCTTAGGAAGAATGAGAAATAAAAACCTGAGTTTCAGTGGTTGGGAGAGACTGGAGTCCTTAGGGGAAGCATGGAAAATAATCTGTTCTGGTTGTCTCTTTCCATGATAAATTTTGTAGTGAATTCTGACGCCTGTACCTTATGGCTGCTGCAAAAGGCAGACTTTGGGGTTGCTGATGGAACCCTTCAACAACTTTATTTCTTTTTAATCACTGTTTCTGTGACAGCTCATTTCTGGAAGCTTGTGGTAACACATCCCAACGTGTTACAAGAGAAGCCTGTGTCAGGGAAAACAAATGATTATTCAGGAGATTAAGAAAGATCTTTTGTGTTGTCACCTTCAGACTGAATCACGACGCTGATTATTGCTAATAGCAACTCAAAAATTGGGCATTGCTGTGTCACTGCTTTCATCTCACATGCTAAAATCAAATTCATAGAAAAGAAGCTATATGCTAGTGAAATAAGCCAGCCTTTCAACATCAACTCCTTGAGGAAACCCAGAGCAATCCTGGCCTTTTCTTCTCTGCTTTGCCTGGTTCTTTTTACACAGAGCACCTCAGAGTATGTGAAATGGACTCTCCAAGCCCATCCTGAGAGTCTGCATTACACCTATTCTAATAAATCAAACTCTGCAAGGTGTGGGATCCTGCTGCTGAAACTTTGTCCTCTTTTTAAGTGGCTAAAATGATCCCTGGCATGGCTTTGGCCCTGGCTGGCTACAGTGCCCTTCAGCAATTCTCAAGAACAGTTTAACATTCAACACTGCTGAGGGACCATTCTCAGGAGGTGTTCTGAGATCATGGAATCATTTTGGTTGGAAGAGAGCCTTGGGATTGTTGGGTCCAACCATTAGCCCTACTCTGCAAAGTTCTCCCCTACGCCATATCCCTCAACATCTAATCTACTCTTAAACACAGTCAGGGATGGGGACTCCACCACCTCCCTGGGCAGC
>VZTM01008322.1:114003-144842 GCA_013400555.1 Jacana jacana
AGCCAGGATGCCCTTGGCCTTCTTGGCCACCTGGGCACACTGCTGGCTCATGTTCAGCCGCCCGTCGACCAGCACCCCCAGCATAAAACCCAAAGTCTCAGCTCAGCCTTTAACAAGTCCTTATCCTGAGATGTTGTCATCCTCCTTTGGAGAGTGAGAGTGTGACTGTGGTCAGGTAGCTGGTGGCCTCAGCGGTAGGGATGAGGCCTTTGCTGTGTTGCTTCACGAGTGCAGATGTACCCAGAGTGTCTTCTAGGTCACAGGCTTGGGGCTTTCCTCTCTGAAGTTCAGAAAGTCCTTTTTGTGGAAAGTCAGGTATTCTGATTTTAATAAGCCTTTGGGGCTTAGGGCAGAGGACAAGGTGTCTCCTTACATTGAAAGGAAGAGTGGAAATAAGGTGGACTATAAATCAGTAGTATATAATGACATAGAGAAGAATTCTGTTACGGGGAGTAAAGGAAGATCCAAGGAGTATCAAAACTGGTATGCCACTTCTGTTTGTCTATGGACATGGAGGCACCAGTATGGGACAGATGTCATTATCTTGTCAAGTTAAGTTTGGGAAGTGAGATGTTTCTATAAGCAGAGATCAATTGTAACACGGTTTTTCTTTTCTTACAACCTGGATGGATTTTTTTTCCCCAAGAAGAGTCTTTTTCTCATTGAAAAATGAGAAATTATTTCAATTGTTTTAAATATTTCAAAATACATGTATTTATTTCATGGGATCATGGAATCATAGAGTATTAGTTTGGAAGGGATCTCAAAGATCATCTGTTCCAACCTTTCTTGGTGGAAGCACGGTCCAGCTGAGATAGCCCAGCATTGATGTCAGCCAGCTGTCTTAACACCCTTGGATGGGTGTTTTCAGGGTCCATTGATTTGTGAGGGTCCAGCTCCAGTAATAGTCAGCTTTTAGAACTTTAACCGAGGGTGGTTTTGTCCACATTGATGTCACTGGTTGCATGTGTGCTCTGCACACAAGATCTGGATTCTTCATATTCCTCGGAACATAAAAGGCTAATTCTTTACAGAGTTTAGACTTAGTGAGTACAGAGCTGAATCCCTGAAAGGCCTGGTGCTTCCTGGTTTGTGTCTGTGTGTAGTTGAGTTCATTACTATAATAACTGTAGCAGTATGGCATTGCCTCTTTCCACCTGGAGAGTGAATAAAAGGTTCAAATTCGGTGGGTAATTTCTAGTGCAACGGAGGAAGCCATCAGTGGGATAATTACCCCAGAAGCAAATACACGTAGATCCAAATCCTTCATCAGACACAACCCACAGAAACACCCCTTCGTTTCCTGGCTGTGTTTGAGACGGCTCTTCCTGAGAAACCTTGTTTTGAGAAGCCTCCTCTCGGATTCAATAGCTGCGTGTAGAGCTGCAGACACTAAGCTTAAGCAACTATTCTTTTCCTGAGTTGAGTAATAAAAAGCAAGACTGGCATCACGTAGGGTCTAATTAATGCATTTGTAGGGAAGATGCTGCAAATGAATAGTACTTTCCTTTTCCTTTCTAACCCTGGCCTTTAAATTTTTAAACTCTCGCCAAGTTTTCATGAGACCAGATTGCAATGGTAAGAATAGCCTGAATGCTTGAAAAAGAAGAATTCTTTTCATGTTTAGAAAGGAGGTAGAATTATGATTCCATTTCCTAATACTCTGTGCATTAAATTAAGGGGAGATCCAGATTTCTTTTGGTTATCATAATGCATAACAGTGCTGTAGCTGTTAGATGAACTTTGTCATGGTGAACAGATCTGCTCCGGGCCGTAACTCCTGCCCAGAGCCCCTCTGCTCGCTGAATTCATGCGTGAAATTTTCTTTTGTTTTAAATCCCTGCCAAATATTACCGTGTCCGACTCCCCCGTCACAAACCGCACTTTAAAGTGATGTAAAGCTCACGGTAGGTGCTGCCTCTCATTTATCAGCCTGTTAAACTCATCTTAAAAATGTGCCCTGAAGATTTTAGAGGGTGCAATCCCGAGGTGCAAACGTTTAATTACATCTTTTCTGGTCAAAAGGCCCCCGGCTGGCAGTGACCCTTCCACTCTTACTTTTAATTCCGAGGTTATTTCTTGAAAGGTACCACCACAAAATACAGGTTTAAATGCTTGTGTTGCTAATCAGGGAGTGTAGCAATAGGATGAGGGGTAACAGATTTAAACTGAAAGAGGGGCAATCTAGATTAGCTATTCGGGAGAAATTCTTTGCTGTGAGGGTGGTGAGACACTGGAACAGGTTGCCCCGAGAAGCTGTGGCTGCCCCATCCCTGGAGGGGTTCAAGGCCAGGCTGGATGGGGCTTTGAGCAACCTGGTTTAGTGGGAGGTGTCCCTGCCCAGGGCAGGGGAGTTGGAACTTGAGGATCTTGAAGGTCCCTTCCAACCCAAACCATGTTATGATTCTGCTAGTGCCCTAGGAAATGAGGATGCTGCATGTGTTTACTCTGACATCCTCTCTATTCCTTCATGACAAGACATACCTAATAAGTGCCCAAATGTTTGTAACAGTGCTCTTACTGTGTGTTCTGTTCTGAAGATCTGTATGTATGACATCATTTTATCATGGCTAAGAGGTGTCAAGTGCATGAAATACAGAACATCTACTCAGTTGAGTCTGGCTTTGCCTTCTGGTGTCACAGTGGTGGAGGTGCATTGAGATTGCTTATAGCTGTGCTGCTCTGACACCTGAATTCCAGAGCCTCTCCATGTTTCCAGGTCTCTTCTTTGAGTTTGTAGGGTTCCACAGGTGGTAGTGCCACTGCTTCCTCCTCCTCCTCCTCCCATTGAAACAATGCAGTTTACTGAGAGCAGGGACAACTTGACCAGGTAATACGCATTAGTGTTCTTTAGGCTGTATGAATAGAGTAGCATTGTGGAAGAGGGAGGGAACAGATGGAGGGCAGGAAAGCTTAGGGAGAGGTATGGCAGAAGCTTTTGGGTCCATGGAGGTGGATGGACAAAATGCATCTTAGACTTTGAAAAAGAGAACCAGCTTCCCTGCTTTATTCCCCTTCCCTCTTGATCATCTTTTATTCATCACTGAAGACCTGACTTGTATGTCTGAGCAACTAAACTTGCAAATCTCCTTACCTGTTCTGTAAACTTCCAAGCAGATAATTTGTGGTTTTCTTCCTTGTTGCTCCTTGTGCTTGAGTAAAGGGCGTGTGCGACTGGAAAGTGGCATTTTTGCTATGATGCCTACAGAAAGAAGGGTGATAATTAGCACATATTGACCAGGGTATCATTGGTGTTTTCATCTTCTTAATTTTTATATTTTTTTAATGAATAAGCTGCTTGTTGTTGGGGAGCGTTTGTTTGCCCTGTAATTAGTTTGAAGGTTGCCTGATTTTACTTGCTGGTTGTGAAAAATGCATCTGATTTCTTCCTTTCCCCTGCATCTCTGAGTTGGATCCTCCTTCCCTCAGCCCAAGGGGCACTGTGGATCGCATTGGAGGTGGTTTGTTTTCCACATTTGCCAAAATAAAGACTGCTTAATGGAATGTTATATAGATGCAAAGGGAGTGTATTAAGTTTTGTCGTCTCTTGTTTTTTATTCCCCAAAGGTAAGTGTTTCCACACCTTAATGGGAAGCATGTCTCAGGAGAACCTTTTTGAATGGCAGATTATTGCTGGTGGAATTGTCAGGGGAAGAGATGCCAAGTATTCCTCCTGGGAGAGAGATACGGGGACGAGTAGTTCTCGGAGAGCAGCTTTAGAAGTTGCCATGATGATAAATCCTTTATATTTTCAGTTGTTTGGGTTCTGTAGGTTTTACTCTTGATTACTCTGATGTGATGCTGTTTCAGCAAACCACAAAACTGGCTGCAAAACCCACAAAAGCGAGACCTGAAGGTTTAAGGTGCATTATAAATGAAAACAGCTCTGGAGTGTTTCAATCCTTATACCGTTCAGAGAATAAACTCCACAATCTTTTTGTTCTTAGAAGGTTTCTTTAAAAAGCTTTTCTTAGTAGTTTTACTAAACAGTTTTCTGCCTCTCACATTTTTAGCCGGAAAAAAACATCACCTTTTATTTGCAGTATTTTTTGATCAGCTTGTTGAGCTGGGAACTGAACCATAATTAACTAGAACAACTGTCTCCCTCAGTTTATAACAGTCATTCCCATGGGAATTGCCAAGTGGACTTAAACCCAGCTTCTGTCTCAGGCAAATACTCAGCTCTGGCAGCGATCACAACTGATGTGGAAGGTGTGAAAAACTTGAGAGTGGAGCAGGTTTTCCAGTTGCATTATCATGTCCAGTTTCCTAAGTATTGGGAATGAAGTCTAACACAGGGCTTTTGGGTTTTGTCCAGTATATTTCACTATAGGCAAAATAGAGGATGGTTGGAGGGGTATCATATGGAAGCAGTGGGAGTGTGTTCAAATGTTCTCATGTCTTGTTTTCCTAAATTAGTTGTAATTCCTTTTCTACAACTAATCTGGCTGTAATATTGCATATTTTCAGCTTTCTCTGTCTCTTGCCTTCCCACCTTTTCCCTGTTTCTAGGGAAAAAGAACTCAAAGGAAAAAAAAATCATTGTTAATCAGAAGGATGTACGGAGTCTAAAGTAACTATGTAATTCAGGATGTGTTTTATGAAGGTGAAAGCAGAACCTCTCTAGTATTTTCTTTTCCAGGGCTGATATGTTTGAATAACCCGAGTGACTGTTATGATCTCGGAGGGAATGTGAAGGCCATATTGAATTCCTTTAGGGAATATTTCTCTTACGTAAAAGAAATATGAAGAGAAACACCACTTTTCTTTTGAAATGAGGACAACAGTAATTCATCAGAATTTTTTTTACTCACACTTTAACCATGCCTGTGATTAACTAGGTATGTAAAAGGCAGGTTATGTACTGAAGTTACAGACCTTCTTTAAGTCTTCAGCAATATAAAATCTATTACAAGCAGCTCCTTAATTCTTAGTTCTATCATGAATCATAGAATCATAGAATCATTTAGGTTGGAAGAGACCCCTGGGATCATCAAGTCCAACCATCAGCCCTACTCTACAAGTTCTCCCCTACACTAGATCCCTCAACACCACATCTAATCTGCTCTTAAACACAGTCAGGGATGGGGACTCCACCACCTCCCTGGGCAGCTGATTCCACTGACTGACCACTCTCTCTGTGAAAAACCTTTTCCTACTGTCCAGCCTAACCCTACCCTGCTGCAGCTTGCAGCCATTCCCTCTTGTCCTGTCGCTCATTGCCCGTGAGAAGAGACCAGCACCAATATCTCTACAGTGCCCTTTCAAGCAGTTGTAGAGAGGGATGAGGTCTCCCCTCAGCCTCCTCTTCCTCAGACTAAACAACCCCAACTCCCTCAATCGATCCTCATAAGCCTTGTTCTCCAGGCCTCTCACCAGCTTTGTTGCCCTCCTCTGCACTCACTCCAGCACCTCGATATCTCTCTTGTGTTCAGGTGCCCAGAACTGGACACAAGACTCAAGGTGCGGTCTCACCAGTGCTGAGTACAGGGGGACAATCACCTCCCTACTGGTGCTGGTCACACTATTCTTTATGCAAGCCAGGATGCCCTTGGCCTTCTTGGCCACCTGGGCACACTGCTGGCTCATGTTCAGCCTCTCATTGTTTAGGAAAGGAAGGGGGTTCCTTTAATAAGATAGTCTTTGTGAATCAGTGTTGATTATTGCTACTTTCCCCCCCCCTATTTTTTCTGTTGTAGGAGATTTTATAATACTGTAATAGGCAGTCTTATTTTAAATACTGTTAAGTGATTTATATACTAAAAAAATCAGTGCCATGATCTTTTTCCAGTATGAAATGCCCTGAATAATGTCTTTAGGATGTAGGAATTTTCCCACGGTTCTTTAATTCACTGGAGTGATAATTCTTCATCATAAAGACAGCCCTGTAAAAAACCAGCACTGAGTACTCTCGGGAAGAGTCACTGGGAATGGCTGGTAGAAAGGAAAAGAGAGAAGAGGCAGAGGGTGAAAATATTGACTGGACCATCTAGTGTTTTGCACTAGAAGGTGTGGATGCCCCCGAAAGATGCACCACAACAGCACTGGGAAAGATAATTGGAAAAACCAGATGCAGTAAAGCCCTGAGTTCCATCTTGGACTTTGCAGAAAGTCTAAATTCCGTATAAAATAAATAATTTGAATTCTTTTGGCCCTGAGAGAACCACATGCAATCTTTTTGTGTGTAAATATCTGATGATGGTGATGGCAAATCTCTTTTACAGTTATGGGCTATTAGAATTATGACTTCTGTGATTAAAAATGGGAAGTTCACCTCTTCCTCAGATTGCTTGAGGGGAGGCAGCCAGTCTAGACAGAACATAATTCCTTCTGGTTTTTAATCATTTACAACCAGTAAAATCCCCTTATTGAGTTCTGTTTCTGAAGGCTCAGAAGGATTTATGAGGATTATAAAGATCCTAAATGAAGCCACTGTACATGCAATCAAACAATGAATTGGACTGAGTTGTCTGTTGCTCCCAAAATAGCGACCACTGAGCATTTGGTGCCTGGATGGAGCTTCATTTTCAAAAGAGAGGACTTGGCTGTTCATCCGTGGTAGATCCCCATTTCGGTAGCTCTGCCCCTGTCACACAACGTGGATGGCGAGAGCCATAACTCAGTCACTTCAACTGATAGTAATTATTCCTCCTCATATATATATATATATATTTCAATGAGGCCAAGTGCCAGGTCCTGCACTTGGGCCACACCAACCCCATGGATGGCTACAGGCTTGGGGCAGTGTGGCTGGAGCTGCCTGGCAGAAAAGGACCTGGGGGTGCTGGTCGACGGGCGGCTGAACATGAGCCAGCAGTGTGCCCAGGTGGCCAAGAAGGCCAAGGGCATCCTGGCTTGCATAAAGAATAGTGTGACCAGCAGAAGTAGGGAGGTGATTGTCCCCCTGTGCTCAGCACTGGTGAGGCCACCCCTTGAGTCTTGTGTCCAGTTCTGGGCACCTCAACACAAGAGAGATATCGAGGTGCTGGAGCGAGTGCAGAGGAGGGCAACGAAGCTGGTGAGAGGTTTGGAGAATAAGGCTTATGAGAATCGATTGAGGGAGTTGGGATTGTTTAGTTTGAGGAAGAGGAGGCTGAGGGGAGACCTCATCACTCTCTACAACTGCTTGAAAGGGCATTGTAGGGAGGTTGGTGCTGGTCTCTTCTCACGGGCAATGAGGACAAGAGGGAATGGCTGCAAGCTGCAGCAGGGTAGGGTTAGGCTGGACAGTAGGAAAAAGTTTTTCACAGAGAGAGTGGTCAGTCAGTGGAATCAGCTGCCCAGGGAGGTGGTGGAGTCCCCATCCCTGACTGTGTTTCAGAGTAGATTGGATGTGGTGTTGAGGGATCTGGTGTAGGGGAGAACTTGTAGAGTAGGGCTGATGGTTGGATTTGATGATCCCAATGGTCTCTTCCAACCTAAATGATTCTATGATTCTATGATATATGTTACCTTTACACTGTTGGAGCAAACCTCCACCCACTTGTAGTTGTAAGCTTTTATGGCTTTTATCTTGAATTTGTACTCTGCTTTGAGCAATCCAAGGAGGAGAAGAGTGAGGAAGGGAGCAATGTTTGTAGTACAACCTCCTTTCCCTGTTTTGATCTTACCTGTTCAGTCACAGGTTTGACAGTCCTGCTGTTTGGTTCAAGTTATGTTTGCTAATAAAATAAAAGTGTGGAGTTATATTTGTGTGTTCTGTTAGGCCTTGATGTTTATGCACGGGCTACAAACTTCTTCCCTTTGTTGATTCATAGATATTTGAACTTTTTTTCCCAGTGATTTCTTTGGAAGGAAATAGAAATAATTTAATACGTGTCTTAAGCAATCTTTTTAATAGGTCTGATTCCCCGAACCATTTCCGTGCTGTCGTAAATCAAAGCGCTGCTCTATTGTGCAAGCTGACAACATATAAACAGCAATTATGCTCCTGCAGCACATTGCTTGGAGTGTTACAATTCAAACAGTATTTCACAGGCTGTACCTCATTGATGGCAAGATAAATTTTACAAACCAATTTGAAACTGCTACATTCCTTGCCATTTGCGTATCTCTTTAAAATATTGGTGTGATTAAAGTTAGGAACAAAATCCTGAATTGTATTTTCAGATGGTAGCATTTGTCTTGCCTTTTAGCAACGAAAAGCTTAGCTGTAAATCTAGAATATTTTTCATTTTTCTAATACTTTGCTTTTTTATCCTGTTTGAAAAACAAACTTTTCATCAGAAATGAAAATAAGCCATTGAATAGCATCTTATTTGCAGAATGAAACAGCACCTTCAGGTTGTTTTCATATAAAAGCTGTGTGTGTATCAAAAAGATAGCAGCATCTATAAAACCCCAGTCAGAGGAGATACGTGCCAGACCACTAATATGAAATGCAAAGTATTAGACTGCATGGTCTTCAGAAGATGGGAGAACTAATAATGGGCTTCCGTTGGAGATGCAGATGTCAGCTGTGGGTGCCTTGAATTGTCACTAATAATGTTAAACACAGGGTAGAATATCAGCCTGAGCTTATTTTTTATTCTTCTTTCAAAGCCATTAAAGCTAAGACAGTTGTGACATGTGTTCTGCTCTGGCTCAGTAAGTGAGGGCGTGCGGGGAACGTGTATGCCTGTATGTGCTGAATTATTCAGCTCTAAGTTACTGCTCCGGGGAGGCAAACGGAGCGTGTTCTGCTGGCAGGTAGGCTCCAAACCATCCCTCACAGAGGAAGAGAATAAATATTCTGAGTTTATCCTGGCCCAAGCCAGTTACCAGCTGTGTACACGGGCCCAGGCAGTAGTTTTCTTTTTTACTATGGCTGCATTGGGAAAAAGCCAGATAAATATCACATTGCAAGAGAAAGTGCTTTTATGGAATTTAGCACCTACATCCCTCTATTTGGTACCTGTACTCCATCCATCTAAGCAAAGAACTTTCCCTGTAAGTCTTACTGAATTTACTGAGCTTGTAGCTACAAGGTCAACCTTGGAGACAGGGGAAGGGAGACTTCATCCTGGAGGGTGATGGTACCTCCTCAGGGGTACTGAGACATGGCCAGGCTGGATGGGGCTTCGAGCAATCTGGTCTAGTGGGAGGTGTCCCTGCCCGTGGCAGGGAATGGCCACAAGTTGCGACAGGGGAGATTTAGATGAGATGTCAGGAAAAACTTTTTCTCCCCAACAGTGTGGCACTGGAATGGCCTGCCCAGGGAGGAGCTGGGGTCACCATCCCTGGTGGTGTTCAACAAGCATCTGGATGAGGTGCTATAAGCCATGGTTTGGTAGCTTAGTAGGTAGTATTGGTGACAGGAGGATGGTTGGACTGGGCGATCTTGTAGGTCCTTTCCAACCTTGTGTTTCTATGATTCTATGATCTTTAAGGTCCCTTCCAACCTGTACCATTCTATAATTGGGTGTGCAGCAGAAATCCCATTATCCTCTTAAAACCATCTCAGTGATTTCTGCTGTATATCTGTATTTAATGACCTGGGATTTGAGGTACTCACCAGCCCTTGTCGCCATATCAGCATGGGCTTGTGACTTCAATGTGGAGGTCTGTCTGAGCTGGGTGTGGACAGGAGCTACAGCAGAAGAACGGCCTGAGGATTGACTGGATCCAGTCTGTCAGGCCCCATCTGGAGGAATGTTACTGGAACTGGGTTTTTTCGTTCTTCTCTGTTTATTTTTAGTGCATGAATTTATGTATTTTTAGCAAATGAATTACCTTCCACCAACCCCCTCAAGGCAATGAATATTAAACGAGCTGCAAACCCTGTATTTTAGTATTTTTAAACACGTATTTCTTCTCTGGAACCCTGGGTTCTGTGACTTTAACGTGTATGACTTCTAGTGGAAAGTTAACTTGAAATATTCTAAGTTTAAATATAGAAACGTTCAGTCCTGGGTGGATTTCAAAGTTCTGTGGAGATCTCATTTTATGTTTTGAGGATCTGTGGAAGATTGTGTTTAAAATCAAACCAGTATTTTAAAGAGTCCCATCCATTCCAGGCCCACTTCATCCTGTGACCTCTTGGTGCAACACACAAAGTTTTCAACGGGTGAAGGGAATTGAGCTGCCCGAGGAAGAGCTGTTGATCCACCAGATGACTCCTCTCTTGAGGACTGTCTAAATAAAATTTTGCTTTCTTTTAATTACTATGAGGGGGAAGTGTAACTTTCTAGCATGGATAGGAAACACATGGTCCTCATTAATTTTGCTTTATCCTTTGCTCACGGATTTATTTTTGGTTAAAAATGTCTAGAACAGAAATTACTTCCCAATAATTTCTCTCCAGTAATTCTCTCCAGCACTCCAGTAATTGCTCTTAGGCAGTGGTGACCCTCATCCTTCTCAAGACAAGTAAAAAATTGTCTATTGAAATAAAACCTCAAGCATCTGAATGCTTAAATTGATAAAACAAAGCTGGTGAGGGGTCAGGAGAATAAGCCTTATGAGGGGAGGCTGAGGGAGCTGGGGGCGTTCAGCCTGGAGAGAAGGAGGCTGAGGGGAGACCTCACTCTCTACAACAAAGGAGGGTGGAGAGAGGTGGGGGTTGGTCTCTTCTCCCAAGTCACAGGCGATGGGACAAGAAGTAATGGTCTCAAGCTGAGCCAGGGGAGGTTCAGATTGGAGATTAGGAAAACTTTTTACACAGAAAGGGTTATTAAGTCTTGGAATGGGCTGCCCAGGGACGTGGCTGAGGCACCATCCCTGGAGGGATTGGAAAGCCGGGTTGACATAGTGCTTAGAGACATGGGTTAGTGATGGTTTTAGTCAGTTAGGCTGGTGGTTGGACTCGATGATCTGAAAGGTCCCTTCCAACCTCAACAGTTCTGGAAACATCTATATTCTGTATTGCCTAAGCACATGCTAGTATTTGCTGCCTGGGTTTAGATTATACACACATCAATGTATTGGGTTTGGACAACTTTTAAATGTGTGGTTTATGTACGAAATAATCTCTTCCTGTTTTTGTCAAGGTCTGTGAATTGTTTATTGAAGCCTACGTTACCCTCCTACTTATTTGCTAAAAGCTTGGATTTTACCACTTGAAGATTTTGGATCTGTCTGGGATAAAAATGTTGTGTATTAGCAACATTTTTCTAGGATAAATTTCTGGGATAAATTTGTTGTATATTAACAACTTTTTTTTTGTAATTACAGCAGCAAGTGTCTAATAACTCCTCTTCCTCTAATATTGCTTTTATTCAATATGTTCTTGTTATAAATTCACTGTTAATATTCTTATTGATAATGGTCTGTGCTTCAGCCAGAATGAAATATTCCTTGACCTCTGAGTTTTCTTGGCTGATGAAGTTCCTCAGCAGCATTATCTGTGCTTTCCCATCTCATATAATTTGATGTCAGCCCAGCTCTGACCTTTAGATGATGGAACCTAGTGGTAATATACCCTTCTGCTTAACAAGCTTTGAAATAAAAATATATGATTGACAGAGCTGCAGGAAATAATTAGTTCCAAGTAGATGTGAGAAGTAAAAGGATTATGTGAAGGAAAAGAAAGTGATTCAGCTGGTTTATGGGGCATATGAAGTCGTCAGATTTTAATTTAACGATTAAGGGATTGAAATAAATTTGTCACTATGCAAAAGCAGTTTTTAATGAATCGCTGTAAAGAAGCTCTCTAACTTTACTGCGCAGTGGAAGCTCAAATATTTGAAACATTAATTAGGTCCTTTGCTCTTCCAGCCCTACGCATAAAACATGGCTGAGTGGACAAGCTGCTGTAGAGAAGAGAGAGCTTGTGCACTAGGTCTGTGCTGAAACTTGCCTAGACAGCAGTTCAGGGTGTTCATTGAGACAACAAACAACGTGTACACACGTTTCCCAGGAAAGAATTCTTCAGCCAGTTGTGACAGAGGTCAAGGTGGGGTTTCTGTGTTTTGATTAGATACACGAACCAGGCTAAGCTGCATCGCTGCCTGGATGAGTTCTCAGGTATGTTGTCCATGGGGAAGAGAGAAAGAAAGAACAATTTTGATGTACGACCTGTAAAACCTCTGTACATGGTGCAGCCGTGTTCTGCAACGGAGGAGTAAATACTCTACCTCTCAGGTTTTCCCATACTCTAGTTCTCTGTTCAGTTGAACAACTCTTTACTACAAGTAAAGCAACGGTGAAGGCGAAGTTAACGACCAGCTTTCTTCTTGACGAGCATGGGTGGTGGAGCAGAGATGAGGAGATGTTTCACCCGTGCTGGGCTTTGTGCAAAATCTCCTTCCCCCGTGGGTGATGGCGGTTGTGCTGCCTCCCCTCCCCTATAGATTGAAGCCGAGTCCTGTAAGAAGGTGGTTGTGAGTTGCATGTGATGTAGGAGCAATGCCTAGTTCTTAAAGCTGTTCCAATAAACAGGTGAGGAGTTCTGATGGAGATGTAGTAAGAGTCTCGTGCTAGGAGAGAAATGTAAGAGAAACTTAATGAGCATGAAATGCACAAGTTTCTGGTGAAAGGCAGGATGAGTTTGGGAAGAACTTAATTAAATTCATGTTAATCTAAAAATGGCATTCTGTTTTTCTCCTAATTAAGGTATTTTCGTGGTTTCGGCCAAATTGACCAAAACCAGACTGACAGATGGCCCTTCCTCCCCCCCAAAAAAAGAAAGGAAGGGAAGAGATAAGGAGATTTATGAGTTTAGAAAGAACTCAACTACTTTAATGAAGTAGTAATACTAAAATTGAAGTAAGGAGAAAAAAAATGAGATAGATACAAAACCCTGTCAAGCTCCCAGGATGAGGGTCACGTCACCAGCAGCATCAGGAAGAGTCCCAGACTGGACTCAGTGACCAACAGGAGCTGGATTCCAGCTCTGGAGTCAGGAATGCTCAGATCGGGGTCAAAGGCAGAGGAACAGACAGGGTCCTCCTCAAACCTTCCTCTTTGGAAAGAGAGTTGACCCTTTGATCCCTCAGCTTTTACACTCAGCATGATGGGGATGGGATGGAATACCCCAGTTGGTCAGTTTGGGGTCCCCTGTCCTGTCCCCTCCTCCCCACAGGGGTGACCCCTCGAGGCTTTTCCGCTTCCCACCCTCCCATGGGGCAAATCCTGCAATTCCCTGCCCTTGGTTGTTCCAGCAATAAGTACAAGCCATGGCCTCTCTGCACCATCCCTTGGGGTGATCAGGTCTCATCACCCTGAGAGTGAACAGTTTCTGACCAACATGCTGTTCGTGTCAGAGTTCAGTTACTTAGGAGAGGCCCAGCTAAAAAAGTGAAAGTGCAAAGCAGAAAATTGGTTCATTTCACCTCAAACCAGGACAGATATCCATCTATTGAGATGCCACTCATTCTAGCTCTTGCTAGCTCTTCTAGCTGGTATATGTCATCAGGGTGTCATTTTGCCATTTATTTCCTTTGCATTCTTTCAGATGGACCAGGTCTGATTCTCTCTGGTGCACATTGGAGCAGAGCTTTTTTCCCAGTTGGATTCTCCTTTCCTTTCTCTTCTAGCTGTTGTTTCGTACAGGAACTAGCTGGTTGCTGGTTCTCCTGCTCCTCCGTGCCGCTGCTGTTGATGATTAGAGTCCCATGGCTTCACGGCCTCCTGTGCTCCTTGCTTTCAACTGCTGAAAAATCCTAGTTTGGAAGCCAAAGCTCTGTCAGCTTATCCTCTGTGGATCATGAAAGGGATGGGTTTTGAAAGCTCTTTCTGTGTGTGTGTGAGAGAACGGGGTGGCAAAATGAGGGATGATCTCATGTAAATAACTTCCAGTGTTGTATTATCTTTCAATGTCCCCTCCAATCCCTGATAGTCTGTGGTTCTGCCTGTCTGCAAATCTAGGTGTTTCCTGCCTTAATGCTATGAGAAGTGGTGTGACTGACTGAAACTTAACTTTAGGATTTGTAAGTTGCCAGTTGCTTATCTTCTCTTAGTGATCTCTGCGCTGTGTTCTCCTCACCCTCTAATCCTCCAAGTACAATAAACCCCATCGTGAGCATTTATCAGTCCGACAAAGGCGCGCTTTGGATGCTCGTACTGACAGGATGCAGTGCAGCAAATGTACAAGCTGAAGGTAGAGCTGCTGTTTTGTTTCAGGTCTTGAAAGGTCAGAGTACACCTCTGAGTCTTAGAGAAGGGCTTTCACTACCTTTTTTGAGACCAAGCCATCACGTCCCTCGTGGGTTTTTGCAGTCACTGTTGATTGGCACATTTTCCAACTGCAGCTCTATTTTTCTCTTCTCTGTGACAGGAAAGCGGATGTTTAAGTAATTAATGCTTCTTTCAAGGCATTCAGGTAGTACATTTAAAGCACTGAGTTTGCTTAACTGTGTAAATGGCATTGTTGCATTGTCATTAAAAGTATTATGAACAAAATGAGCTGAATGAGGAAAACTGTCTGGTAGAGTACGTGGCTGCTGTATCCAAAACTGTAATTAGGGAATATTTAAATGACTTTGCTTAACTTGAAAAGTATTTCAGTATTTACCTCGTCTGTGCTTGAATGTCTGTGATGGGTTTTTATCTTTCTATGGACTTGGATTTGATTAAATCTCTTGCAGCATGAGAACAATGCTTGAAAAACCAAGTATTTGGCAAAAGCGTGTAGTAATTCGGTAACGTTTTTATGTGTCCGTGTCGTTCTAAACACGGTGTAAGGAAACCTGTTTGAATAATTTGCTGTTTGATTTCAATACTGGTTTTTGTAACTTGGCAGGGCCAGCCTGTTGGAGACTGTGACTTCAACGTTCGTCTTGCCTGTATAGAGAAAGAGATAATATTTCCACGGCACGAGAAAATGAAAAATGGTCTTATCGACAAAGCACAGGAACCCTTCAGTGTTCGAAACAAACCGTTTTTCGACATCTACGCTTCGAGGAAGGTAAACTTGACTTCAGTTGTTGATGCTGTGGCACTGAAGGTAGCAAAGCAGTGTTGGGGGTAGGTTTTCCCCTCGGCTTTTGTAGCTTCCAGCAAGTTTCTTTGCCGGAGCTGAGCGTTGGGCAACGATTGGGAGGGCGATTGGCAGTGTGGGATACTTGGAAAAGTGGCTTTAGGCTGCCTCTTTCTTCTGAATTACCTTTCCCCCCTTATTTAAAAGCTGTACTTTTGCAAAACCAAATTCTTTAGTTTTGTAATTTGTACTGATGATGTGGAAGTTCGTAGCTTTAGGTCTGAGAAGTCTCTGTTCTCAAGGAGGTGGCTGAGAGCTGTGTTGTTTATACTGTCCTCCTTCAGAGGTGAGAATATAACGTTCTTCTTACTTCTAGTCCCCATCTGGCCATGGATAAGAGTCATGAGTTGTTCTTGAACTCCTGCTTTGTGTTCAGAAGTGATTACTAAGAGCCCATTCTAGTTAATGTTTCCACATTTTAATTATTAAAAAATTGCCTTGGGTCTTCTGAAGTACTGCATATGACTTGCAAATATATATATATATATTTGTGAGTTCCTGTCTTTCATTGTGCGCTCTTTTCTGTAGTATAGGCATATGTCTAACATTCTGTGAAATCCTTTTATTCTCCTCTGTGAATTACGTGGCTCCTGGTTAATACTTTCTTGTAAAGGAACCCGTTTTTCTCAGCGCTGCGGTTTGAAGTATCTCATGTCTCATCAACACACAGCAACGAACGTCAGATTGTCACCTTCCATTTGCTTTTGTCATTTCCTTGACCCTGTAGCAGGCAATGAATCTCACCCCAAGAGGAGCAGTTAATGGTATTTTGTCTAACCAAGAGTGACTGAAAAATAAATAAAGAGATAAGGCATAACCTGGATTTAAACCCCCCCTCCAAAACCCTCCACCACCTGGCAGAGAGTAGCTGTCCTTGGGAAGCTTAACTCACAAACAGTTGAACGAGAAGCTTGTGTGGATAAAACATGATAAATTGTTTGCTCACTTCTCTGTATTTGTGTCGCTGCGTTTTTGGCCTCTCTATTTAAAATCAACACTGTAAATTTGAAGTAAATTTCTCAGGGAGGGAAACAGGCTGTTTGTCCAGGACACTTAATTTTGAGCTTGAAATTGAAAGAAGCAAAGAAACTTCAACAAAAGGAACACAACATAAGAATGGTTTCTTGCATAAATGTATAGTTTCTGAAGTGTTCTGAAGTTGCAGGTTTTTTAACTTCATTTAAGAACCACAGGAAGAACATGGTTGGAAGCATTCCTAGAAAAACTTGTAGGTAAAACACATCTGCAAACAAATCTTGTGCTAGTTAGATCTAATTGCCAGCACAACATGACTATTGAAACGGTCCTCTGCTTCCCCAAACCTGGAAATTAAAGTTATGCTCAACATCTTTCTCTTCCCTGTCTAAAAGAGATTTCTGACTTGTCCGTGTGTGTTCCAGTGGATTGGATTTTACCATTTCTGGTGGTGGTACTTGTTAGAGTCAGCAATGAAATGATGTTATTCACTGGTCTTTCTTTGCCTTTCTCAGAACTCTGAGCATAAGCTCATTAAGACATCGCCTTTCTCATTACCCAGCAGTAAAGCATCAAATGTGTTGGTCAGGAAAAAAAATTACACGTGGCTGGAACTTGTCTCTTAATGGACTTTTAGTTCCTTTTGACACCAGTGCTTGGACAGTATTTCTTTGCTTTGTCTTTGCCCTTGATGCCAGGCTTGATTAACCAGTGAATTATGGAATGAAGCAGTTACCTGGGCAGTTTTCTTCACTTTTGTGAAGAATATTCCTGTATGCAGCAGTAGGAGATGCAGGAGGGGTTTAGGGTGGCTGGCAATGCAGAGCTAAAAGCCAGTGCTATTTTCCCCTTATTTTAATCATTAAAAAGATTTATGAGTTATCTACTAAGTGTGTGCATTAGATCAAATTGGTAGGAAAACAAAGCAATGAAGAGTAATATCCTGGGGTTTATCAAAGTATGTTTTGAAAGATTATTTCTTTAGCTAGGCCTCTTTTTGTCAATGAACTTCCACCCGAGTCAGAGGGAGGAAAAGCCAGCAGTGGGTTTGCACTACAGTCACACACCACGTTTTCCTTCTCTGAGGGTTCCTTTTCCTCACAGAGTTTTGCTGCTTTTTTATGAGCGATGAATAGACCATTGGAAGAGACAGGGAGGACTACATGGTTGGAGGGCTGAGGGCATCTCAAAGCATGAAGCGTGGCTCTCTTTGGGTTTTGTTACTTACCTCAAGCTTTTAACAAACAATATTTGAAGATACCAGTAAGTCTGCAGTACCAGGTAAAACTTCAGGAGGTCACAACCTGCCTTTGAGGTTATTATGCTGCAAATGCAGCTCAGTCAACTAATTCTCACCCTAATGTGTTATCTCTACCTCAAAAACATCTTTGAGAGAAGAATATCTATATGCTTTTAGTTTGTTGGGGTATGTGGGTTTGGTGTGGGGTTTTTGGTCATTTTTTGCTGTTGGGTTTTGGCTTTTTGATGTGTATTTGGTTTTGGGGTAGATTTTTAAAGTGACAATAAGAGCAGATTCAAAAACTTTCTACATTTTGGGTTTGGAATAGCCATAGCTTTTAAACTTTTCTTCTTGTTTTCTTCCTAAACAATCCTTGTCCTCGTTTAACGTCACTGTTATCAAGTGCCACATGTTCATTGTACCACTGGTATAACAAAACTTCTACTAGGCTTTAAATCTGAGTATTGGTTTCCATAAGTAGGAAGTTTTATGTCAGTATTTAAGAACTGTTTGTACACCCTATGAAGGCTGCAAGGAGTTTTAGGTGGCACTACCAGTATTGATGTACAGTTTTATCTAAGGCAATATGGGAAATTATTGAGGGAAATCATTATAGACTAGAAATGTATTTCAAATCTGTGTCTGCTCAAAAGAATAGTATGCATTAAGATATATTCTCAAAAGAATAACATTCAGACTAAGGATTATTGTTGCTCTTACTTACCCCAAAAGTACATCTTTTGATTCATTACTTCTGTGAACTTGATGAGCGTGTTTTCCTGTAACGCTTCCTTAGGATAATGAATAAGGAATTACATCTTTGTGTCCATCACAACTTTGTGAACAGAATTTTTCATTGTCTGTGGTCAGAACAGACTGTTGTTTTGAACCATTGCCCTACTCTGAAAGAGGACTATTTAAAAACAGGATTGCTTTGCCCGAGAGATCTTTCTGCTATGTTAATTCAGTCATCTCTGCAGCTACAGCCACAAATGTACTCACAGCCATGAACACCTCGTTAGTGTAGCTGAGAGAAGGAGCTGGGTTTCTTTTGCATCAATGACAAGTGTCATGACAGGGTTTACCAGCTCCGTGTGCGGCGCAGCAAGGTCTGCGGGGAGACAAGGAATTCCCTCCAGCTTCCGAGCCTGCTCAGACTCAGATTGACTCGGTGTATACGTCAGTCAGTCTCCAGGGATGGTGGCAGCTGAATGGATGCTAGAGGACTAACAAATGGGACCTACTTTGGTAGATCCTTCCCTTATATTTAATTAGCCATTTTCCTTCTTCTCTAAGAACATCTTTAAAAAAGCATCCTCTCTTTCTTGACCAGAGGTCCATAAAGATTTACACCCTTGAGGTGCTCTCAGAAAAGTTGTGTGTTTTCTGAAGTGTGGATTTCTTCCCTACCTTAAGTTCTTGTGGCTCACAGGCAGAAAAAGTAGCTTCTCAGCTTGCCCTCGATGCTAGTTCTATTCAGAGACAGATCAATGGACATAGCGGTCTTTGGTCATGGACAAGGTGGATCTCTGATTGCACCAACACATTCAAGACCGAAGACACGGAAAACCCATGCCACTGGTCAGAATCCTAGAATGGTTAGAGATGGAAGGGACCTTCAAGATCACTGAGTTCCAACCCCCCTGCCATGGGCAGGGACACTTCCCACCAGACCAGGTTACTCAAAGCCCCATCCAGCCTGGCCTTGAACACCTCTGGGGATGGGGCAGCCACAGCTTCTGTGGGCAACCTGTTCCAGTGTCTCACCGCCCTCACAGCAAAGAATTTCTCCCTAATCTTCCTAATCTGATCTAAATGTCTTCTCTTTCAATTTAAAAACATTACCCCTTGTTCTATCAGTCCACTCCCTGATAAAAGAGTCTTTCCCCATTTCTCCTGTAGCCCCCTTCAGGAACTGNTTCCTCCTGTAGCCGTTACAAGGTCTCCCCAAACCTTCTCCAGGCTGAACAACCCCAACTCTCTCAGCCTGTCTTCGTAGGAGAGGTGCTCCAGCCCTCTGATCATTTTCATGGCCCTCCACTGGTCCTGTTCCAACAGTGCCATGTCCTTCCTGTGTTGAGGACTCCAAATGGACAATGGGTTTAGTCAGAATTCTTGGGAGTATGTCTTGAAGTTTGGTTTTTTTTTTGAACTGTAGCTGGGTTTTGCTTAGGGTCAAGAAAAGAATCAAGTGTCCTTCTGAATTATTGCAGCTGGAACCACCCAGTACATCTTATTTTAATTTTGAGAACCTTCAGTTTTGGAAATCTGTTCTCAGGGTGCAGTTTGAACCGCACAAAAGTGAACAGTGAATAGTGCAGACCCATCCCTTCACAGCCTCCCTCTGCCATTCTTTTCTATGACCTGAGTTAAAACACACTGCTCCAAATTGAAAACTGTTGTTGGCTGTTCCTGTTAAGAACAGCCCCTGCCAGTAAGTGTGTGTTAGCTTGGGTGGATTGCAGGAAGATTACTCAAAAAGGCCGTGAGTCTCAGCACTATATTTAATTGCAGAGTAAGTGGCCAAAACTTTTAATTATATCAGGAAAAAAAACCGAATGTTGTCCACGTAGGTTTAGTTATTTTCAGTGAAAATGTGGAAGTAATTACTTGAAAGAGCAGTAAACTTGGTATTGTGCTACATAATACATCAAATAATGAAATTGTTCTTAGAGTTATGGATTTGGGTCTTTAATACCAGAGTTAGGAGAGCTGCCTGGGTTGTGGTTTTGTTTGTTGTTTTTTTCCTAATCCAAAAATCAATTTATTGTGAAATGAAATGCACTTTAGAAGTGCAGTGATAAAGTATAGCAGCATTTGTAGTTGGGCCTTGACATTTTTTGTTGGTGCTAGATTTTGGAAATAAGGGCTGTGTTTTTACAGTGTTATATCCTTATAGTGTTGTCTTGAATATTATTTGAAGATGTTTTGGTGGCGAGACGAGGAACAGAAAGGGACAGTCACCTGCAGGCAGGTTGTATGTCCTCAGAACCTCTAAAAATGTTACCTTCTTGAACTTCAGTAGTGATGGATACAGCGATACCCCTGAATTTGTCTGCGTTGGTAGTCAAAGACTCGTGGAACTCGCTTTACTCTGGCTGGTGTTGGCTGGGAACACATACTCTGTGAGCCCTTTTGCCTCTTGATGGAACTTCTGAATTCTTTTAGAAAAAGTATTTTGAGGAGTGTTGACTCTTTGCTCATCGTTCATCTATTAGTGTGTGGGTCAGAATTCAAGGAGCTGAGAGGGTCAGATCTGCCAGCGCTCCCGCCCATCACCTAAGGACAGCAGAGGTCTGTGGAAGAAGCTGAGTTTTAGGCTCCCTTGATGCTAAAGTAGTAAAGAACAGTGAGGTTAATGCTTTATATCCTGATTATTCTTAGCCTTGGAGCCTTAGGGTTTTTTTTTCTTTGTATAAATATTTTAGGATTGTCAGCAAGGCCGTCGTCTTCATTATATTAAACAAGAACACAGGAATAAATCAATACAGGTAACAAAGAAATAATCAAACTCTTGGAAAGGAGGCAAGCCTCGGATTTCATTGCCTAAACAACCCCACTGTATTTTTGCAAGGCTTTTTTGTGTGGCCGGTTCCAGCTTGGGTGTCATCTCCAAAGCCTATTGTCTACTGAAAACGCTGTCTAGCAGGAGGAGAAAAAAACAAAGGTCCGTGGTCCCGTGGAGAATTGTGCCCATCACCCTCAGTGGAACTGTAGGGCTAAAGGTTAAACAATGATACAGGTCAGATGAACAGCCTTTTCCAAATGTTAGCACGCTGTACGTCAGTGACTTGTCACTCCTTAGACTATCACCTGCTTTTAAAATGACAGCTTGTCCTAGAGGGATTAGAATGAAGGTGAGCAATCTCTTCTAGAAGATTACATGGTTTTAGGGATCATCTTGAAGGTTTTCAGTCAAATCTGTGAACTGACAGATCACGTAGTTTTTGTTCTCCTAGTTTGACATTTGACTATTTCAATTTTTTTTAAAAAATGTTTTTATTGTAGTTAGGAGAGGTGCAATGTTTAAAAATCTGTACCGATAAATGGGTATTTACTGTTGTCATGGTTTCAGCCAAATTGACCAAAACTGGACTGACAGTTGGCCCTTTCTCCCCCTAGAAAGAAAGGAGAGGAAGAGATAAGGAGATTTATGAGTTTAGAATTATATATATATATAAAAAAAAAAAAGGTAATAAGATAATGCAATAGATAAAGTCTATACAAAACCATATCAAGCTCCCAGGATGAGGATCACGTCACCAGCAGCATCGGAACAGTCCCAGACTGGACTCGGTGACCAACAGGAGCTGGATTCCAGCTCTGGAGTCAGGAATGCTCAGATCAGGGTCAAAGGCAGAGGAACAGACAGGGTCCTCCTCAAACCTTCCTCCTCGGAAAGAGAGTTGACCCTTTGATCCCTCAGCTTTCACACTGAGCATGATGGGGATGGGATGGAACATCCCAGTTGGTCAGTTTGGGGTCCCCTGTCCTGTCCCCTCCTCCCCACAGGGGTGACCCCTCGAGGCTTTTCCGCTTCCCACCCTCCCATGGGGCAAATCCTGCCATTCCCTGCCCTTGGTTGTTCCAGCAATAAGTACAAGCCAGGGCCTCTCTGCACCATCCCTTGGGGTGATCAGGTCTCATCACTCTGAGAGGGAACAGTTTCTGACCAACGTGCTCTTCATTTCAGAGTTCAATTAGTTAGAAGAGGCCCAGCTAAAAAAGTACAATTGTAAAGCAGAAAATTGGTTCATTTTACCTCAAACCAGGACAAGTGTTGAGGGGGGATTGCTTTGGAAAATGAAGTGTCTGTGGAACTCTGAGGAAGAAAAGGAGATTGTGTAAGAGCAACTTGCTGGTGTTGGTGTGAAGTGTTTGGCAGCTGAGGTAGCGATGGCCTGATAAAATGAACCCTGATACAGGCCGGAATATGTGGAATATGGCTCATCCACGTCTGCTGAGAGAGCTGTTAACCCAAAACTGACTGTAAATGACCACAAAGCCCTGTGTTACGTTGCTAAGTGACCCACAGACAAAACCCTGGAGAAGATTTGCAGTCATGGAACGAAAAACCAAGGAACTCGTCGGCCGCGATGGCGGCAGCAGACAAGTCAAATAATATGTCTGTTTATTGGACATTTTGAATTCCACATCCCCGTGGAGGGGGAATGTTACCATCTGGAGGGGTTTTAATGCCAAAAAGACTTGTTTCCTCTGGTTTTATTTGTGTTTTTACTTTCTGTGCCTTAAGGAGCAGTTTGTTGGGCTCACCTTTCAGTCCCGCACTTCCTGACCCAGAGTTGGCAGTCACTCTTTGGTGTCTGGCCTACACCACAATCCTCGCTCCATCTGTTCTCTTAGGTTTCTGGCCTGTTTATCATCTCATCTCCTTTTAATTATCTTCTGACCCAACTCCCCTCTGCCATTTTGTTTCTGTTTGCTTTTATTCCTTTACTTCACATATTTCTTCCTCGCTTTGTCCTGTCCCCAAAAACGAGAAGTCAAATGTTGTAACAGCCACACTGCCTTATTCTGTCCCTTAAAAGCTTTGGTGCTGGTGGTTGTCTTCACCAAAATTTTCCTTTTTGAAGTGCTTTTCTTCCCATAAATGCAAATAACAGTTGACCTGAGGAACCTAATAAACAAGTAGTGAATAAGAAGCTGGAAAGATGTTACCGTATGCTTACACTGGAGTTTGAAATCTTCACTTGGCAGCTTTCCTGTACCCCAGCGTGTGGTACGTCAGCCTCAGTTTTTCAAAATGATTTTACTGTGTGAATTTTAAAGGTAAGGACAGTCAACCAGACCAAGTGGAAGCTCTGTAAATTGTGATATGAAATAGAAGGCCAACCTGCGCTTCCTGAGCTGAATGTGGGCGATTACCACTTAGGATTTGGTGCTTGAACTGGAGGCTGTTTCATGCAACCAGCTGCAGCACTGGTTGGATACTGTTCGTTAAACGTCAGTTCTGGCAGTGGGAGGATGAGGGTAGCAGGGCTGGTGGGGTGTCCAGCTGCCTCTGGTGGGGTGTCCAGCTGCCTCTGGGTGTTCATTTGCTTTCTGTGGGGCAGGGAGGCTGCAGTTACTTGGGTAGATTTGGTTTGCACCCGAAGGTTTTCTCTCATGCGAGGGGGAAGAAAATGTGACTCAGCTGGGGCTGACTTCTCAGCCTCTTTGCTCTGGTGGAGTCACTTGAGGAGACCTGTTGATGAACCAAGGATCTGTGCTCATTCCCTAGAGTTAACAACTCATTCCTGTGTCCAGGTATTTCTATGTTAGGCTACTTGCTTTCCATCATTAACATTTCTGATATTGAAGGTCAAGTGTAGCTTTTCAGCACAGTATAGTTTTGGTTAGGGAAAAGATGGGAAATAATTTTTTGCTTATGGTTTAAGAAATTACTCATGGATTAGTTACATTCCACATTTTTCCGAAAACTATATACTGCAATGAAAACAATAGTTTGAACTGAAGGATTTCCATGAAGGATTGTTTTCATAACTGGTGGGCCATGCTGGATATTGCTAGTGGTACAAATTAAATTAATGTAGAAAGCTTCAGATGTGGAACGCGTACGTGGAATATATAGCTGAATTCTGACTTGCTAATCTGTAGTGTGGGAAAGAAAAGAATGAAACTTGGGGGAAAATAAATAAATAATAGCATTTGGATGAAGCATTCTACTCGGTGCACATTCTAAGTTCAAATATCAGAAGAGTAGCTGTTCAGTTTAGCTTTTAGCATTAGCTATGAAGGTCCTCAACGCTTTCCTGAATTATTTCTTTTGTGTTTTGTTCAATGGTAGTAATATTCCTTCCTAAATGTTTTAACAGTGATTTCTCCTTGCGGTTTTGAGGTGTATTACCAGAAAGGGAGAAGATGCAAATCTGTTTGGAGCTAATTACCAGTTGGTACCCCCAGTACGGGCAATTGAGTTTTGCTGTATTCGATATCTTTGGAATGAGTTAGAGGACTCAGCTGTGGGGACTAAGTAGGTCACTCCACTCTTTAATTGAAGGGGCAACGGTTTCATGTTGTCCCTTGTGCCACTTCGCAGCCTGTCACTTTCCAGCCTGCCTCCTGGCCATCCAGCTCGGCGGGGGAGCCATCAGCCTCCTCGTGTCGGAATGACGGTCAGGAGACACGCGCGTCGTTTGGATGCGGTGGATAAGAGCACAAAGAAAGTGGTAAAGACGGGGGTGAAATTGAATATTAAGGTACAAGGTTATAGGGCATCCCCGCTCGCTCTTTCTTTTCTTGTGATGTGCCCAATTTTGTAAAAAAAAAAAAAAGAAAACACTGTGCAAAATTATCCTTTTTCCTTTAAAATCAAGAAGTAATAAAATCTTTGCGTTTTACTGTTATGGCCTTGCGGTGGCAAGTTTTAATTTCAACTCTGTAGCAAGTAAAGCCCTCAAGTGCCATTGCATAGCAGTAGAATCAGATGGTTTTAAACATTCAAAATATAATGCTAAATCTTTAATTTCTGTGTTAAAATCCCTGCATCGGTGCCCAGTGGAATACATTAGCCCAGTTTGAATCAGACATTGTAACAGTAAGTGTAGGAAGACTTTATATTCTTGAGTATCTGTTTTATGTCTAATTGAATTACTGCATATACAAATTTGTCTTTGTTGGCAAGTCTTAGTGGAAATACTTAATAAAACATGATCCTTAATTATCTGATTTAATTAAAACGGGCCTGTACAGGTTCCTGACAACCAGAGACCGGATTATGTTGTAGCCCTTTACACAGGGGCTGGATAACAGATAAACCCTATCGAGTTTGTAACGTTGGAAGATCATTTAGACAACAAAAGGAAATGTACTCAGCCCCATTGTGTTCTGCTCGGTGGCATTTCTTCCCTTCACAGCTGGAGAACTGTTGAACGCTGTATTTGATCAAAGCCAGAGCATTAGGGAGATTCTAACCATTTGTGGGAGAACCCTGCTCAGTGGAGGATATTGGGTAACAGACTTTACTTGAGTGTCTGTTCAGGACTATCACAGATTGTAGATCATTTGTAAATAGGCCAAAGAATTTGCTAGTGGCACCAATTTAACCTCCTCTAGCTCCAGCGGGACTCTGACCTTGGGCAGGTCTGTTCTGGGGAAAGTGATGTGGACAAAATGCCAATCCCTAAAAGCAAAAACCGAAGGCACCTTGCAGGTTGAAATAGAGAACTGGCAAGAGCACAAAGTGGCCCAGCTATGAAATCTATTGCTCTGTTTCTTTGTCAGGTAAAATAAATACGCTCTTTGGCATAGCCTTGAGGAATCAGAGCCTTGAGGAATCCACATTTCTCCCATTTTGAAGCTATCACAAGTCAATTAAAGCTTCTTGCAGCAGCCTATTTCTCTTATTTGAAAGAAGCATTTGAAAACATGGTAGTTAATTGCTGTCAATTTCTCAATTGTGTTTTTGAGAAGAGATTGACAGTGAGGAATGCCTAATGCTTATTTTCAATTCAGGTATGCAGATGTGCTGTCAAATTAAGCATTAGCACACATAGCACTCCTGTTATTCTTGGGTATTGTTTTGAATATATGAGGTGCATGACCTTTGGAGTCGTTCGCTCGGAACCAGCCAGGCGGTGATAGCTCGGTGGGACTCTCTTTCTAAAATGGCTCTATCCACATAATTAAGGAACGTGGCATATAGCTGGTGTTAGTAGCATCTTGAAAGAGTGCAGTTAATGAATTAGCTGCCAAAGATTAAAAATAAAATAGAACCATTGATAGAAACCATTTATTCCCTGCTACCTCCATAATAATATCTTGCTGCTCTTCCCTATAGCAGGAGTTTTCCCTTGTGACTGGGTAATGAAATCCAGCCAGTGAGGTTCTTCTGCCTTCTCACTACTGGAAGATGCATCCCAGCACAGAGTACAGGAACTTCCAGCTCATCATTCGTCTGGAAATGGGTTTTCTTTAAATCGTTTAGAGGGGTTGTAGAAAACACTTAAGAAGCAGGTTTCAGAAGATGATACATATGATTTCTCCTCAAGTTGCCCCTTTGTGAAATTGGCAGCAGTTCCAGTAGGAACTGGGAAAGCTCTGGGAATCCAGTGTGTGGAATAACTTGTATTTTTACAGAGGTGCCTCAATCGTGACACGAGTCGGGTTGCAGATAGAAGGGAGAGTCTCTTTGGCTTTCTTGCTTGGAGATGTCACTGGTTCCCCATCACATGAGTATAAACAGGAATTTCCATTGCCCTCCTGCTCTGGAAAGAGTACACAGACCCTGGTAAGGACTTTGCTCTTCTGAAAGGCAGTCAATGAGGAGTGGTGTCATTAGTTAGAACGCTAATGCTCAGCCACGAGTAGTTTGGGTCCTTGTCAGTCATCGGCTATGAAATTATATGGGATGAGGATGATTTTGTACAGTAATTACGGTTCTTTGGATCATGATGTTATTTGTGGTCTATAGCCATCAAGTCTTCAGGATACTTGGCTTTTACATTAAGGCACTGAGGAGTCTGGGAGCCCTGTGCATCACTCTCTTAGCCAGAAAACAAAGCACTTGGAGCTGAAGTACAGATCGCGAGTTATCCCAGTGACAGCCCGAGTCCTCAGCCTTTCAGCTTCATCCACTTAGAATGCAAGAGAGCCATCCAATGAGAACATATTCATAATACATCTGAGAGGGCTGTTGTAGCTGTGGCAGCTGTGAGATAAATAAATGTTTCTTTCAATGCTCCTGCTGAGTTTCTAACTAGTTTTAGGCCAGAGGGTAGGACCTAGGTGCCAGAGCAGACCCAGATAGAATTATGTCTCCTTCCTTTGCCTGTTGCCTGTTGATGTTATTTCAGCCTTGCTGCTCCTACAGTGATTAGTGCAGAGCCTCGTCAGGGGTCAGTGGAGGTGCCCAGGTGAGCTCTTCTGGCACCAGCTGAGTTCCCATCCTGCTGCAGGAGCTGCAAGCGGGCTCTGCATGGTAGAGGTGACCCCCGGTAAAGCCACAGCAACTACTAGATAGGGCCATACGTGCTTGAATATCGTGAGCCTTGCTTTAAAGGGTAAAGCAGTGTATTCTGTAAAGGACTGCTTGCTGAAGATGATGAAGGAGTGTAGAGAGGAAGCTACACGTGCTCCTCTTGCAAGAGAGTTTTTGTGTCTTGAGGCTGGTCAATCTGTGAAGCTCAGTTCAGTTGGGCTAAACACACCTTTGGTCGAGCTTTAAAATGAGAAAAGCCCACCCTGGTTTTTTGGTTACAAATTTCCTATCTTTAGCAGGTCTTGATGTGCTGGGTTCTGGGCTGGTGTGTTTAAAATTATTAGGGTAGCTCCCTTATGGAATTCTTCAAATATTCTTCAGTGACCAGTTGTATCCACTGTGCTTTTGTTGTGGCTGTTGGCTATTCCCACACCTAACAGATGGCACTCGCTTCAACTGACAAGCTGTGGGATAGCCAAGCATTACTAATAAAACCTATCACATGTTAAACTTGACCTGACATTAATCAAGTTTTGAATGCTACAAATGATTCATGGATAATAATTAGTCTCTTGATCATATTAGTGAACATCAGTCTCACATTGCTGCCATTATCTGCTTTCATTCTTTTAGGGAACAAATCCATTGCAGTAATTAGGTGTTTTTAATGGCTTTCGAGCCAAAAATGTTCTGTATGATTAACTTGGCAAAGAGGTTATTTTTAGCCTTTCAGTATGATTGGTTTCAGAGCTTCTAGTAAATTCACAAACCCAAAGGCTTCCCATAAAATAGTATTTTATAAAAAGTATGTACTTTTTAATTTTATCAACTGAGAAAGTTCCCCTGCGTCTTTCTGCCGCACTTTGGTATCATTTTCATCACAGTGGGATTCAGCTGGTGCCACAAATTACACAGTCCAAAGTGGTGGTGATTTTGTTAACCAGATGAACCTTTGGAGTTGGCTTTTCTCGCTCGGTACTGAATTCCTGGTTAGCATCAAGGGCTTTTGACATGTACTTACGTACTCAGAGAGACAAAGCAAGATTCCTCTGTTTATATCTTGACTTAGAACCCCGAGTGGATGGCTGCCTGAAACCTAGGGTGTTGAGCTTTAAGCATAAAAGGGGTTTTTTAAAGGCTTTTCAAGCAGTTTGAATTATACACTGATTTCACATCCCGGGAGCGTGAAATTTATTTTGAAGTAATGAGCAAGTGAGAAGTTTATACTTTGTGTGTTCCTTCTGCAGTCAGGGCAAAGCAGATCGTTTCCCTGTCTTACTGAAAATGTAGCAGTTACTCTTCAGTATGTGCCGGTTCTTAATGAGCACATAAATCTTCTTTAAATAATTACTTCTTAAGGAGTTATGTTTTTAATTTATTTTCTACAGATTTTTTGATCCTACTCTCCCTTTATGCATATTTAAGACCGTTAACACCAGCCAGGAAATATTTTGTAACTTTATGATTTTTTTTAGTAGACTTAGCTTAATGCTTTTAGTATTTTTAGCTTAAAAGTGATTAGTGTAAGCTGTGGTTTTCTGACTGCACTCTCCGTTATCCAGCTGCATTCCTTTTCTTGCCTCTTTGTTGCTGGCTTCCCAGCAAAGAAAAATTGAAAATCTTTACGATAAATATAGCCAAATACAATGAATAATTGAAGATTCATTAGAGAATTGGACCTGCTGTATTATAGAATTTACCCTGCTGTAAAGATACACTTTAATTAATATGTTAAATACTGGGTTTTACCTCATTTATTTGACGTTAGGTATCGTATCGTGTTTTTATTAGGAAATGAGAGTAGTGGAGAGGAAACTGGGTCACGTTGAATTGATTAAAAATCTGCTCTTCACCACTTTTATAGGTGTCATGGAGGAAAATATGAAATCATAGAAATGAGGGACGGATTTACTCATGTTTGCCTGAGGGAAGGGAATGCTGATGTCGAAATACTACTATAGAGCTTTATGGAATCAAGGGGTGCAAGCAGAAACGTTTATTTGTATGGCCATGGGTGTCATGGCTCCTGCTCTAAGGACCTTTGCCCTGGTGAGACCCCATCTGGAATATTGTGTCCAGTTCTGGGCCCCTCAGTTCCAGAAGGACAGGGAACTGCTGGAGAGAATGCAGGGCAGGGCTACCAAGATGATGAAGGGAGTGGAGCATCTCCCATAGGAGGAAAGGCTGAGGGAGTTGGGTCTCTTTAGCTTGGAGAAGAGGAGACTGAGGGGTGACCTTATTAACGCTTATAAATATGTAAAGGGTGAGTGTCAGGAGGATGGAGCCAGGCTCTTCTCAGTGACATCCAGTGACAGGACAAGGGGTAATGGGTACAAGCTGGAACAGAGGAGGTTCCACTTAAATATGAGGAAAAACTTCTTTAGGGTGAGGGTGAGGGAACACTGGCAGGGGCTGCCCAGGGAGGGTGTGGAGTCTCCTTCTCTGGAGACATTCCAAACCTGCCTGGAGGCGTTCCTGTGTGACCTGCTCTGGGTGTTCCTGCTCCAGCAGGGGGATTGGACTGGGTGAGCTTTCAAGGTCCCTTCCAATCCCTGATAGTCTGTGATTCTGAGATTCTGTGAACTTGATTAGTGCCTATTAAATAGAGGAATAAAGATGAGAAGTTGAAGGAAAAAAGAAAACTGCTGAGAAATAGGCATTAATTTTTTAATTGCGAATGACATAGTTCACTGGAGCAACTTAACGAAGATGCTCCATCACAGCACGCTCTAACTTCAGACTGCACAGTTTTCCAAAAAAACTTGGCACTTGAGCATATCATTTGAAGAGGAACTTAAATATGTGTGACGGGAGCGGGTTCATCTCCTCCTTGTAGCTGCCTGGAAGTCAGTGGGAGCTGGGGACCCCGCTAGGTGGAGTGAACAGTATCCTGAGTATGAAAAAGATAACAGTCTGAGTGGCTTCAGTTTGAGGTATGGGGGTTTTATTTGGGTTTGGTTTGGGGCTTTTTTCATTTTTTAGATGGTTTGCTCCTTTTAATTCCCAAAGCCGTGTATTCCCCAGAGTCACTGAAGCCTCTTGTGAAAGTTTTCCCGTATATTTATACTAATTTCAGTCAGGGAACCAAAACCAAAATGCTTTATATTGGGCTCTGTTTCTCTTAAAGTGTCAATTAGCCAACTTCTATTTGTGGAAAGGCTGAGATTTTTAGTTTGATTTTTAAATAATACATGAAACCTCCCCCCTCCATCCCCAGTAGAGAGTTACTCACATGTTCTTTGATAGTTTTTTGCTTGGAGACTGACAACAGCTGTTTAATTCTTGAAACCTTCTCTGCTTCTATAAACAAAACAAAACAGAAAAGGAGAAATGATGCTGCAGGTCAGGGGGAACTGGAAAGATTGAATTTGCATAATTAAGATCTCATGGAAGAGCGTGTACTGAGTTGGGAAGAGGTTGTCATGTAAAAACAGAAAAATATAGAAACTGGCAAGCAAGATAAATGAATGTGAAAATAAAACAGGAGTGGCATCCTGTTTGAAAAGCAGAATAGCCCACCTCTTTATCTCTTCTAGAGAAGTGGAAGGAAAGAGCCAGAATAATTGTTTCCTTTTAAAAAAAGGCGGTTATTGGTGCTAGCAACTTCTGAATCTTTTTCTGAAGATGTTGTGGTTTTGACCAATGGGACAGATGATGACCCCTCCTCCCCCCCAAGGAAAAGAGAGGAGAGGAAAGGATTAAGAGACTCAGGAGTTTAGATAAAAACTAAACTACTTTAATGAAATATCAATAACAATAATATAATAAACAATAAAAAGAAAATTTAA
>VZTM01008322.1:144868-214819 GCA_013400555.1 Jacana jacana
GATGGGATGGAATACCCTAATTGGCCAGTTTTAGGTCACCTGACAAAATTACCTGACCTTGGTTGTTCTAGCAGTAAGTATAAGCAAGGGCCTCTCTGCACCATCCCTTGGTGTAATCAGGTCTGATCACTGTGAGACGAAACACTCTCTGAACAATGTGCTGTTAGTTTCAGACTTTAGTCAGTTAGAAGAGGCCCAGCTAAAAAAGTAAAACTACTGAACAGAAAATTGGTTTGTTTTGCCTCAAACCAGGACAGAAGACTATATGATAAGTTTAAAGAATCTTCAATATCTGTAGAGAGATTTATGAGCCTGACAGATGTCAGGATGCAAGAATTACTGTGGAGTGAGGGCTGTCACCAGGGGAAGGGGTTCTCCTGTGAGTGGAGCTGGAGTCTAAGCCAGTCAAGATGCTGCTCTCAGAGCCTGCTCATGTCTGAAGGTGGTTTACATTCTGGTTAATGAACAATTCAGCTGGTAGTTTATTTGTAATTAATACTTTTCAGTAAGGCATGTAATACCTTCAGTAAGGCACCCCTTTTGCAGCTTTCACTGGGGGGTGACCAGGTAGATGACAAGTGATTTGAAGGTGTCTCTGAAAAGCTGCTTAGGGCCTGGTGCAGGCAGAGGTGCTGTAGGTTGAAACAGAACTGAATGAAGCGGGTAGCAGTTCTGAAATTGAAAAAGCAAGGAAAATCAACATATGTTTGTCTTGTATTATAACATGCAAAAGGATTGGGTTTTGTTTTTTTTTTTGTGTCCAGGTATTTCACTATGTTAAAAAGTGGTATGAGTTTTGAATCAGAAATATGGACAAAATGCTTAGGAATATTTGCGAATCACAGAATGCTGTGGGGTTGGAAGGGACCTCTGGAGATCATCCAGTCCAACCCCCTGCCAGAGCAGGTCCACCCAGAGGTGGCACAGGAATGTGTCCAGGTGGGTTTGGAATGTCTCCAGAGACAGAGACTCCACCACCTTTCTGGGCAGCCTCTGCCAGGGCTCTGCCACCCTCAAAGTGAAAAAGTTCCTCCTCATGTTCAGATGGAACTTCTTATGTTCAAGTTTGTGCCTGTTTCCTCTTGTCCTGTCCCAGGGCACCACTGAAAAAAGACTGGCTCCTTCCTCCTGACAACCACCTTTAAGTATTCCTAGGTGTTGATCAGATCCCCCCTCAGTCTTCTCCAGACTAAAAAGCCCCAAGTCCCTCAGCCTTTCCTCATAAGAGAGACGCTCTAGATCTGTAATCATCTTGGTGGTCCTCTGCTGTGCCCTCTCCAGCAGTTCCTTGGCCTTCCTGAACAGGGGAGCCCAGACCTGGATACAGTGCTCTGGATGAGGCCTCACCAGGGCAGAGCAGAGGAGCAGGATGACCTCCCTCGACCTGCTGGTCACACTCTTCCTGATGCACCCCAGGAGACCATTGGCCTTCTTGGCCAGAAGGGCACATTGGTGGCTCATGGTCACCATGTTGTCCACGAGGACAACAAATTGTGACACATCAGATTGATAATAATTGTGTGGAAGGACCTTGGCTAAATTATTTTGTAGAAAGTCAGTATGACTTTGCAGAAATATTACTATGTTTAGGAATCCACTTTACTTTCACATCATGTTCTCTTTATGTGATTTTTTTGAGGGGTGAGGAAAAGGCACAGTAGTGCCTACTGGATGTATTTATTTAATGAACAAAGTGACATCTGAAAGCTCATCAGAATCATGCTTCAGGATTACAGAAACATTAATAAAAACCTACTGGTGTTATGTGGAATATGCATGCACCGAAATTTTCTCCTCTTCCTGCTGGAGGAGCCAAGTGATTTGTTTATTGATAAGTATAGAGAGATCTACAAAGCGTGATTTTTCAATTACCCACTCAAGAACTGCTGACTAGTTCAGTGTTTGAGCAAAATCAGCTTCAGCAGGTTATTAATCCTGCTCTTAGTGACTTACTGCTCCTCAGTTCATCCTGTTACTCATCACACAGCTCGGCTTGTTCCTTGTGATTACACCATTCTTTTTGCTAGAGGACTATTATTAGATGTAGCAATCAGTTTTTGTTTGATTTCACAGGATCATAGAGTGTCTGAAAGGACCTTAAAGATCATCGAGTTCCAGCCCCCCTGCCCTGGGCAGGGACACCTCCCACCAGAGCAGGTTGCTCAAAGCCCCATCCAGCCTGGCCTTGAACCCCTCCAGGGATGGGGCAGCCACAGCTTCTCTGGGCAACCTGTTCCACCACCCTCACAGCAAAGAATTTCTTTCTATTATCTAATCCTCTGGAAATTTTGCTGTAGAGTAAGACAGGAAAAGTTTTGAGTAGTAAGCTGTAGTCTGAGTATGTGGTTTATTGCAACATCCTCCAGGGAGGTTGTGGAGTCTCCTTCTCTGGAGACATTCCAAACCCGCCTGGAGGCGTTCCTGTGTGACCTGCTCTGGGTGATCCTGCTCTGGCAGGGGGATTGGACTGGGTGAGATTTCAAGGTCCCTTCCAATCCCTGAGATTCTGTGATTCTGTGATCCGTGGGGAAGGAGGAAGCTGCGAGAAGTGAACGAAGGGGTCTCACAGGTGGGAATAGATGCCACGAGGCCGCAAGGAACAGCACGCAGGGAGAGTTGGCTGGCATGCATCATTTACCCATCTTTTATAACATGTCATTGAGATGCATTGCATTTTATCTGATCCCTGGCAGTTGTCCCAGCCAAGCAGGTGTGCCATTTATCATGGCACCGATTAAAAAGAAAAAAAAATAAAGGAAAAAAAAAAAGAGCGTACTGTTCGAGTTAATTAGAAATTTTAATGTGTGTGGAAAATTGAACATCCTTTTTTAAAAGATGAACCATGATATCTGCATTTTAGGTTGGTAAACCTAAAACCCTTCTATCAGCTATATTTTTAGTGTCAAAAATATTTACTTGTCAGACATTTCTGCTCATTCTCCTGCATTCCAACCTTTCTGCAGTATTGGATGGGTATCGATTCGGGTATAGATTCTACAGTATTCACAGACCATCTCTAAATAGTCCAACTCACACAAAAGTAAGTATGGGAGGAAGCTCAGAGAAAATTTCCATCCCCTCCTTCCCGCTTCACTCTCTCTCTCCCAAATGGTTTTAATCCTTTCTGGTAAAAATTCTTTCCTGGAAAGTCATCTTTGAAATTCTTGTAATGGACCTAATGAGAATGAAAGCAGAAGAACTGCGAACAAAGGCAGAATAACTCGGAGCACAAAGAGGTCAAGTCAGATGTTGGGTCTTGTTCTGGTTTTAAAATCCTCTTGTCTTTTGTATCTAAATAACGTGGTAGGAGATACCTTCAGATGAATGCTCTGGACCTCCAAGTTCAAGTCTGAAACTGGGTATGGGGTTGCTCAGAGGGATTCCTTTGCGTTGTGTAAGTGTGGTGAAGTAGTGGAAAGAAAAGGAATACCTGAATGTATTTTTCTTTTAATTATTGAAACAGTACATTTTGAATTTACACTTTCCACGATTTATGAAGTTGTAGTAGCGCTCTCCTGGAGAGAGCTCTAGGAAAAACAGCACATGGTAATAATTTTATGCTTTACCTGCCTGAGTCAGGCACTCCAAATAAAAAGACTGCTTCTGTATTCTTAAGTTTTATTTTGGGACAGAATAAATAATGCAGTTTATGTAAGCTCCAACTTTGAATTAGTCATGGCCTCAAATTCCCTCCAGAACTTCAGATAAGCAGAAACAGAGATGATTGTTTTCTGTGTGCCAGTTTGGTTAGTGCCTTTTAACAGGATAACTGGAAATGGATTAAAAAGTATAGTGTCAGTTAATTTGAAGTTTGTCTTTTATTTTTAAAGGTGGAGGTTTTGTTATTTGAGGAAAGTATTTTTTTGGTACTCGAATTTAATGAAAATCTTTTTGATGTATTTTTGTAAATATCAAATATATTGCTAGGAATTTCTCACTGGCCTGTCAGGTTTTGGAACCGGGATCTACAGAAGGCTTTGCTGGTAGAGAAATTAAAAAATCATTTAAAAACACCCAAACCAAACTTCTAAATAAATATTTTCCAAGATACTTATTTCTCTACTGAAGAAAAAATTAACAATGAACTTCTAAAAGAATTGTGGATTATTTTTTCTTCTTTTTTTTTTTATATATGGATGGTTGGTGAAGGATCACTCAGGTCTAAATTCCAAATTAATAATTGGTAAATGCAAGCTTCACATGCCAATGTGGGCTTTCTGTACAGTGTTTTGCTGGGTGATTTTTTGCTCAGAATCAAATATTCTTGAAGTATTTTACCACTTGAGAGTACTTTGATAAAGTGTGCTTTTCAATTAAATTGTGTGTACAAGTTGAATAGTGGAAGCTGCATTTGTAGATGCAGTTATAAATACAAATACACTAATGAATATTTGGGTAAGGAAAAAAACTAGAGTGGTGGGTTGTTTTTTTTAATAGCAAAACGATCAATTGTTCTGTGCAAACACCTACAGGTTTAGGTGAAATACCATGTTATATTATTATTGCTTAAAATATTTGGCCCTTGGGCTTTTGATCGGTTTTAAGGTCATTGCTGTGAGTTGTACAGCCTATAGGAAGATGCAAATGTTAATTCTCAGCTCCTTTGGTACTTTTCCCATGTATGGAGGGCAGAGTTTGATGCTTGATTTGACTAATTTAGTCAGGGGGTCATTGAGTTAACTGGGACTGTACAAAGGAAATGATACAAAATGGACAGTGCAGGCCAAAATACTGCTTTTAAAACTCACTGTGATTTGCTGAGTTCCATATTTGCTCTTTTTCAGAGCAAATGTGATTTTTCAGCTGTTATTAAAAACACTCGTGACTTCGGAATAGATTCTTCGTCTCTACAAGTAAACCATAAATTGAAATTAATAAAGAGGCATTTGGGTAATTCTCCTAATTTTTGCTGCTGGTTCACAGTCGTGGTTCTCGCTGGTTAGTTCCTTGTCCTGAGGCAAGTCACAGCATCACAGAATCTTGGTGGTTGGAGAGAACCTCTGGGATCATCGAGTCCAACCCTACACACAGAAGAAACCCCACGGTCTCAGGCACTAGATCCTGCCCTGAAGTGCCACCTCTACATGTTTCCTAAATACCTCCAGGGACGGTGACTCCACCACCTCCCTGGGCAGGCAGCTCCAGTGCCTGACCACTCTTTCTGTAAAGCCCTGATTTAACACGGAGGGGTATCATTGATTCTTCTAACTCTAGGCTGGCTGGTTTTATTAGTTTCAGTTAGATGTTTTTTCTCTGGCAAACGCCACCCTGATGGATGTATTCACCTCCATATGGAATTCACAACCTTTGAAAATGTGAAGCAGGATATTCAAGATCCAGCTGAATTTGGGCAGCTGTTTGGCAGGAGTGGAGCTGTGTTACTGGGTTATGCCCTACTTACGGAGTCTGCCAAACATGAATCCTGAATGATGCCCTGAAATATTTTTTCAGTGCATATTTTCTGTCTAAAGTAAGTGCTACTTGCGTGTTGAAGTGGCAAATGTCTTCTTTATTTTGTCCACAGACAGCTGAGGGGTCATGTATCAGAACTGAGTTTTCTTCCCCTTTTACTGTATGGAATCCTGTTGGTTGCTTGATCCTTTACAAAGGTGTTTTCCTTGAATGATACTCTAGGGGTTTGCCACTCTGAAACTTGTTTTAAACTTAAATGTTTCTTGTAAAAACTGCTAATTTGATGAAGCTTTCTATGTTGACATTTCCCAAGCTCTAACATTAAACCATAAATAAGCAGTTTACTCGCCAATGGTGGCAGTAGTAGGGTATAATCTGCTTTGATGTGCAATCTTCTAAGTGAAATATTTCCCTATGGAAAAAAAGATTTATTTTCCTTTTGTTCTACAGCTCCTGGAAGGAAGCTTTGCTAGAGAAGTCAGCCACGAAGTGGATGGACTGATATTTCAGCCTACAGGAGTAAGTAGCATAAAACCGGATTGTTCTCCCTTTTACTCTCAAAGGAAATTCTCACCCTCCCTCCCCACTCATCCTCCCATCTACTGCCTGGTCTTTGCTTCACTCAGGATTACTTAATTACTTAAATTCAGTTATTTGCAGTCTGATTTGTAGCATGTGTGACTCTGGATTCATCCAGGGTGTTCCCAGGAATCAGCTCGTGTGTTTTCATGCGTGTGTACTATGACGTGCTGCCGCATAAGGAAGGATATTTGTCTGACACTGTGAGTTCTGTGAATCTTTCAGCCATTCATTCAAGCTCTGGGATTATTTTCCTTTCTCAAGGGTGCTCACCTGTTAACATTTTGCTAAAATTTGTGACTTGTGTTGTTGTAGCGTGATATATTTTCGAACTATGTCTGCCACTATAAAGGTACATGACTGAGGTGGGGAGAAGTCATCAGAAGGACTGTGTTCAAGCAGAAAAAAAATAGAATCATAGAATCATATAGGTTGGAAGAGACCCTTGGGATCATCCAGTCCAACCATCAGCCCTACTCTACAAGCTCTCCCCTACACCGGATCCCTCAACACCACATCTAGTCTACTCTGAAACACAGTCAGGGATGGGGACTCCACCACCTCCCTGGGCAGCCCATTCCACTGACTGACCACTCTCTCTGGGAAGCACTTTTTCCTACTGTCCAGCCTAACCCTACCCTGCTGCAGCTTGCAGCCATTCCCTCTTGTTCTGTTGCTAATCAGCTGTGAGAAGAGACCAGCACCAACCTCTCTACAGTGCCCTTTCAAGCAGTTGTAGAGAGGGATGAGGTCTCCCCTCAGCCTCCTCTTCCTCAGACTAAACAACCCCAACTCCCTCAATCGATCCTCATAAGCCTTGTTTTCCAGGCCTCTCACCAGCTTNGTCCCTCTGTAGAGCATCCCTGCCCCCAAGCAGATCAACACTCCCACCCAACTTAGTGTCATCTGCAAACTCACTGACAGTGTTAAATACTGACATGTTAAATAACATAAGAGGTTCTCAAGCAGGAAGGGTGGCTTTAAAGGAGGTTAGTAGCGTGGCCTCGTCCATCCTACTGCTGCTCTGCTGACACCAGTGCAGTGGATACCCTGCACTCTATATTCTATATTTGCATAGATGGTGGCTGCACCATCATCCATGTTGACTTTTTCCTTAGCTTGTAAAACAAGGAAATGTTGTTATTTCAAATGTCAATAAATATTGAGGTATTTCAGTATTTCCACCCTTACAGCTGCTCTCAGAAAGCGTTTGTATTCAGTTCTCCAACTGAAACAGGTTTTTTCTAGTTTACTTCCGTTATTGTAGATTTTAGCAAGAGTGATGACACTCCCATGTGGAAATAAGATTACCCTCTGTTCTCTCTTGCAAGTTCTACATCTGCTGACCACAAAATAACTGAGCAGTTAGACCATGTACTTCTTTTTTAAAACTTTATTTTATAGATATATATATCTATTGCTTTTTCAAATTGAAAGCAAAACTGCTAGGGTAAAGCAAACTCACACTTTCCTACAAAGTGCTGCTGCTGTCTTAGCAGACTGTTAAAGTCTAACACAACTGTAAAGGCTTCTCAGAACTGCTTCCCTGAATATCAGAGGTTAAGCTATGTTGAGTTTCTACAGCTAAATTTGAAACAACCTTTTCTGCTGTAAATGAAATAACTGAAGAATGTGTCTCCCTGCCATCGTTACCAGAAATTAATATCTGGTGTGTTTTGTGTTTCTAGAAGTTGTGATTTCTGATTAAGCAGACTGAGAGATTTATAACCCAATAAAACACCCATTTTCTTGCATAAATGCTTATGAAGGTTTTACATCTTTAAAATACGGGATATATTTGTTTAGTCTAATTTAATGTTCAAAATTCATTATTATGTCAGGTTTTATGGAACATAAGTTTGTTGCAATTGTTATTAGATTGGTTTTTGTAGATGAAGCAACGTGGAGTTTTCTCAGTGGCTTTTGTAGTTGAGAAAATATAAATAATACATAAAAATAGAAAGAATTTTGAGCCAAAGAAATTATTGTAGACCTATCAATTGGGGAGTAAGTATTAAAGCTGATTAACAGGAAAGGGTGAAGCTGATACAGATAGCTGCTACTACTGTTTTAGTTTATGTGGTACAGAGGGCATAAATTAATTGGCAACAACAGAAGGGGAGCAGAGTATAACAAGGGATAAGCGATACCTTGAGAATACTGATACTTTGAGACTGAAAGTTGGACTGCAGTTGCATTTATATGTGTGATGCTTTTCCCAGAGGAAGATGCAGATTGTTCACTGGTGTAGAGGCCTGAATTTGGGTCATCCTGAGACATAAACATTTTCATGAAACCAGTTTGTCTCGAGTGAAGAAGCCGTGGCACATCTGAAGAGAACAGTTTTTAACAGCTATTGTCATTGACATACTTGATCTTGCAGAACAGGAGACAGACAGCAATGGTGCTGGGTTTTAGAAGGCCAGGGAAATCTAAGAATGTCTTTTGGGAGCTCCTGAAGTCTCGTGTGTGTTTTTGAGGAGAAGAAAACAAAAGTAGGCAGGAATTGGAGCAAAATCCCAAGGAAGGATAAAGTGGCAGCAGCAGAGGATAAACGGAATGTGACCATTTACAGACAGGAAATTTTTGGCAAAACATACCCGCAATTTCCATACTTGTAATAGTTAAAACAGAAGTTAACTAATTATTTAATATGAAGAATGCTGGGCATGTTTGGTCTGTTTGAAAGCCTTTTCTGTGGGTTTTGGTGGTTTGTTTACTCAGAGATGTTACTCTTGAGCTCTGGTCTTGGACACTGGTGTCTAGACCTGAGTATATTCATGTATTCCCCACTAGCCCCAGGCAACACTGGTACTGGGAGATGAAGAAAGACTATTTTGTTGTTTTGAAGTTTGGTTTAATCCTGACTTATAATAAAAATCAAAAGGCCTGAAATTATTTGTGAATAGGAGTATTACATTTAGCCTCTAAGAGCTCTGGGTTTTCTCATTTTTTTCTCTCCATTTTGAAGAGATTTGGCATCAAATGTCTGTGAATTACTTCAGTTTTGAAATATTGGTGTGCTTTAATGAAAAGGGATTTGTGAAAAAGTTTTACTACTGAACCTAGGGTTTTGGTTTTATATAATGGGGTTTAGTTTCTTCTGTTAGTCTTTCTGTCCAAACTCTGATCATGAGTTGTTACAAGGACCTTGGGACCCAGCCCTGCACCAGCCACGCTTTCATACCCCGAGTCCCACTCTCTTCACCCTGGTTGTAACTTTCCTTCCCAAAGGACAACCCCATCATAACCCACAAAAACTAGTCAGAGCTAAATGATACACCCAAGGTTGAAGAGCACACCAGTAGCAGAGCAGAGAAGCACCTCAGAAGCTGATGTAAGGTGGCACAGCTCTGCTGCTTAACCGAGCAGCCTTTCCAGTGCCTTTCTAACACTGCAAGGTTCTTGTACTGAAGCAGAACTTGTTTTGTGCTGTGACTAGTGATGGTAGAAAGGAGTAAGGAGATTGTTTTCTGCCTGTGAAGGTTAGTTCATTTTGCAAGGTCACGCTAACTGAGCATTACTGTTCCTAATTAATTCACCAGTTACTTGACTGACTTATATTGGTTATTCCCCAGGGTATCCAAATGCTTTTATTTCACAATGACAATTGAAGGGCGATGACTGAGGCCTCCCTTCTTCTTCACCCTTCTTCCCTTCCCAGAGGGCAGCTTTCACAGCTCATGAGAAGAGCGTGTTTAGTGATGGAAGCGATGGTGGGTTCTGCCTCGTTTGTAACTGAAGAATGCTTTGTAGGTGATGTGATGTGTGATGCGTGCTTCTAATTGCCCACCTTGGACTCCCCTGCATTAACCTACCGTTCTCTTAACAACTCCATGGTGAGAGACAAATAAAAGACCACGTTTTCTTACTATTGTTTCTCTTCTTCCCTTTGTACTCTTTTCCTTTTCATGCATCCTCTAATAGCCTGTTTCCCACACTGCTTCTGATCTCCCTTCTATGTTGCTTCTCCCTAGCGCTTCTTTTCCCTGCATCCTTTTCTGTCCATTCAAGATTCAGCCCATCTAAATCCCATGTGGCTCAGCCAGCTCCATTCCATCTGATCAGCTTTCTGATCCCTCTACCTACGTGTAACAGGTTGGCAGAGCAGGGACCGAAGCTAAGTGCTAATTAGGAGGGATGAAACAGGCCAGGAGGAAACTTCATGGACAGGTATGTCGCCCTGTGGTCATGCCCCAGACAATGAGGGAATGAGTTTGCAGGTAGAAAAGCCAAATGCTTTGTTCACAGGTTCTGAACACCCATGTAAGGACTGGAAGCTTTCAGTGCTGTTTTCTGAAAGGTTACTTCAAAACAGCAAACAGCTTCTTACATTTGTTTTAGAACACTTGCAGTTTGCACCAACCTGTGTGATTTTAATGGAAATCTCAAAAAGTGGCCTCTTATCTTCTGATGGCAGAGTCGACTCTGACCTGAGCCCACTCATCAGTGAAATTACTTTTGTTATCTGCCTTGTAAATCATACCTTTGCTAGATGGCTCAGGCTGCCTAATTGTTATGCTGGCAATCTCTTAATAACTGACTGTCTTGCTGGTTAGAGCTATTATTTTCCCTGGTGGGGGAAAAGGGTCTAAGAATTATTTTCTTACTTTAGCCACCAAAAACAAGGCTTGCTGGCCATCAGTTGGGAAGGCCTCAAGACAGTTTTTAAGCCTCGGTTGATAGCTTGTATCATAATCTATTCTGTTCTATTCCATCTTTTTGCTTCCTGAGCTCTATGATGTGTTTTCACCGACTCGGGCTATTTTCTGTTTGATACTTCCCCTTGCTCTTATTTTGGATGAGGAATAAAGTTCAGTTACGTGGGTTTGAGATTTTTTTTGCAGGGGAGGGAGAAGAGCGATTGCTGAGCTCTGTTCTTCTAAGATAAACGTTATTTTAAAGAATGGCTGAATTATTTAACACGTAACTCTCCGTACTGAATACTAACAAAAAGCTTAGCCTTTAAAATGAGAGGAGAATAATGAACAGGCTTTTATTACCACCTAACACTGCATGAGTTTTTAATATAACTTCCTTCCCCTCCCTTGGCAGTCTTAGTGATGATCTGAAATGCTTGGCTGCCTGTTAATTATTTGTGCAGTTCCCGTTGTATAATAGACTGTTTTATTTCTGATTTCAAAAGTTCATTCGAAATCACTGAAGTTACCAATAAATGAAATATCTCCCCCAAATACCCCCAAAATAAAGTTTTTCCAATGTTACTTCATTAAGAAGTGCCACTTTCTCCAAAATAATCCTATATAATTTTTTCTTCCCTGGTACACGTTTATATAGTGAATTTTTAAACAGAGAGCGGGTCAGTTGCTGGTGCATTGCTGAAACTCTGCCCTTATGTTCACCAGTGATGGTGAACATCAGTTCTGTTAAATATTGCTGTTGCAAGAGCAAGTAATGGCTTCAGATAAGCTCAGATACAATCTTAAAACCAAAGCTGATATGTTAAAGATTGGGAAGAATCGTACAATAAGACATAAATTTTTGCTCTTAAGAAATACAGAAGTTTCTCAGTTAAGCTCTCTGATTTTGTAGTCATTCATGTAAGATTTGGAGGCAATGAAATATACTGGAATATTTCAGTTAGAAGGGACCTACAATGATCATCTAATCCAACTGCCAAAGCAATTTGGGGCTGACAAAAAGTGAAAGCATGCTGTTATGGATTGGGTGCATGGATTGGAGCATCTCCCTGATGAGGAAAGGCTGAGAGAGCTGGGACTCTTTAGCCTGGAGAAGAGAAGGCTGAGGGGAGACCTTATTAATGCTCACAAGCATCTGAAGGGTGGGTTGAAGGAGGATGGAGCTGGACTCTTTTCAGTGGTTCCCAGTGACAGGACTAGGGGCAGTGGGCAGAAGCTGGAACACAGAAAGTTTCGTTCAAATAGGAGGAGAAACTTCTTTGGGGTGAGGGTGTCAGAGCCCTGGCAGAGGGAGTCCCCTTCCCTGGAGACCTTCAAGCCCCACCTGGCTGCAGCCCTGAGTGATTTGCTCTGGGCAACCCTGCTTTGGCAGGGGAGTTGGATGAGATGATCTCTGGAGGTCCCTTCCAACTCCAGCAATTCTGTGATGCCATGATTAAGGGGCATTGTCCAAATGCCTCTTAAATGCTGCCAGATTTTGGGGCACAGACCACCTCTCTAGGAAGCCTGTTCCAGTCTTTGACCACTAGTTTGATAAATAAGTAGTTTCTAAAGTCAAATCTAAACTTCCCCTGGCACAACGCTGAGTTGCTCTCACGTGCCCTGTCAGTGGGTGCCGGGGGAAGAGCTCACCACCTCGATTTCGTAAAGTAGAGGCTAAGGTTGCCTGGTTTTATTTTTTTCTCTGTAGAGTTTGCAGCAGAAGGGAAGAGAATCTGGAGAGAATGATTTTCATCAGGCTTTGTGTTGCCCCAGACTAATGAACCTTTCATGTACCTTTAGAATACCTCATGGCTGCATGAGATCTCCTCAGGGAGAGGAGCGTTGAATCTGTCACTAGTCAGGGGATGCTGTTGTCATGTCACTGTGCACTTTTTGCGCCGTCGCAGGTTCTCCTTTAACGGGGAACTCGCTGTCAATCTCCTGAAATGCCACGGAGCTTTACAACTCTTTTTTTCTGCCTATGAATAGTTGTTATATTCAATTTCCATGGCAATGTTCTTCGCAGTTTGTCTCTTAAATAGCTAGTCATAGCTCAACTACACCGTTCGATCATAGGCTTTATGAACGTACTCAAATTTATTAGCAGTGCACAGTGTTTCTGTGGCAGTTTCTCTCTGACTATACAGGTGGAATTTTTACACCAGTTCAAGTTTGTCTTTGCTGTCTCGAGCCTATCTGTTTTTTATCTTTCTTTGGAAAAGCAGAAAACTATAGAATTAAGAAAAAATAACATCAGAAATGCTAGCTTTAACACCAATAAGTAAGGCCTAATTAAATTAATTAGAGCTCATTTATTTAAATTGTTAGACTCCTAGGTAAAAGTGCCATGTTTTCTGAACACAGTAGATTTTTATGATTTCCACTTATTTTCCAAGAACCTGGTATAAAACACGACCCGGGAAATTGTAACATTTCTTACAGGTCCAAAGTGCTGGTGTTCACACTTGAGGAGCAATGGCCAAAAAGGAGCTGGGGGGGGGAGTTAAGAGTCATTTTTAGCTGTAAATATAGTAAGTTAATGGTGTAGCACAAGTTTTCCTTGTTTATCTTTCTGCTGCTGGCCCTCTAGTACATTTCATAGAATCATAGAATCATTTAGGTTGGAAGAGACCCTTGGGATCATCAAGTCCAACCATCAGCCCTACTCTACAAGTTCTCCCCTACACCAGATCCCTCAACACCACATCTAATCTACTCTGAAACACAGTCAGGGATGGGGACTCCACCACCTCCCTGGGCAGCTGATTCCACTGACTGACAACTCTCTCTGTGAAAAACTGTTTCCTAATGTCCAGCCTAACCCTACCCTGCTGCAGCTTGCAGCCATTCCCTCTTGTTCTATTGCTAATTGCCCGTGAGAAGAGACCAGCACCAACCTCTCTACAATGTCCTTTCAAGCAGTTGTAGAGAGTGATGAGGTCTCCCCTCAGCCTCCTCTTCCTCAAACTAAACAACCCCAACTCCCTCAATCGATCCTCATAAGCCTTATTCTCCAGGCCTCTCACCAGCTTTGTTGCCCTCCTCTGTACTTGCTCCAGCACCTTGATATCTCTCTTGTGTTGAGGTGCCCAGAACTGGACACAATACTCAAGGTGTGGCCTCACCAGTGCTGAGTACAGGGGAAGAGATCATAGAGATTTAGAGATCATAGAATCATAGAATCATTTGGTTTGGAAGAGACCCTTGGGATCATCGAGTCCAACCATCAGCCCTACTCTACAAAGTTCTCCCCTTCACCAGATCCATGACCGTGACCCGTGAAAGTATATTTGCCAAGACTGTTTTACCTGACCTCCCTCTATGTCTGCCCAGAGAGATGGCAGTGTTGAGTCTGGTTACCTAAGGAGAAGGGGTAGCGCTAATTAGCGTGTTGTCTCGTTTGCTTATGGCCCATACCGTCTGATGGTCTCTGATTTCTCAGGCAACGAATTGCATTCATGGGAGCAGTTTGAATAGGTTATGGAGCTGCTGTTGTGCAGTTTAATCATCCTGCCTGCCAGGGGCATTAGGCAGGAAATGTCTTTGTTCCATTTTACATTCCAGGCACTAGTCACCCTCAGGATTGTCAGTTGACATTAATGTGGTGGTGTCTGCCTATGTGGTGTTAAGGAGAAGAAAAATAACGCTTTTCCTGGATGCTGCTGTTCTAAAGAGGGAGAGTCCAGCATAGGGCAACAAAGATGATGGAGGGGTGGGAGCATCTCCCTGATGAGGAAAGGCTGAGAGAGCTGGGACTCTTTAGCCTGGAGAAGAGAAGGCTGAGGGGAGACCTTATTAATGCTCACAAGTATCTGAAGGGTGGGTTGAAGGAAGATGGAGCCGGACTCTTTTCAGTGGTTCCCAGTGACAGGATGAGGGGCAGCGGGCACAAGCTGGAACACAGAAAGTTTCATTCAAATAGGAGGAGAAACTTCTTTGGGGTGAGGGTGTCAGAGTGTTGGCAGAGGCTGCCCAGGGAGGGTGTGGAGTCCCCTTCTGTGGAGACCTTCAAGCCCCACCTGGCTGCAGCCCTGAGTGATGTGCTCTGGGCAACCCTGCTTTAGCAGGGAAGTTGGGCTAGATGATCTCTAGAGGTGCCTTATAGAGAAGTCCCCGACAAGTCCCTGATTCTGTGAAATGCTGGGAATACAAAGATGTATTTTGCTTCAGGGTAGGAAGAACCATCGTTCATAAAGGCTTTCAAATATGCTTTTTGCACAGCTGCTTAGTTTCATAGCTAGATGCCAAGGAGCATGTTGAGTGCTCTTGCTGTCCTGCTTCCACCTGTGTCAGATTTCCCGTTCTTTCCAGGTAAAAGAAAGAAATAAATATTGGGAGTATATACTGTAAAAGTGATATTCAGGTGAGAATACCAAAGCAGTTGCTCAGCTTCTGCAAAACAAACCTGCTTTTAACAAACTAAGTCTATATTCCACAGATTAGGTTAATTTATACATGAGGTGGATCAGCTTTGGGGAAAAAAAAATCATCTTTGTTGGCTGGATAGGGAAGTCTAGAAGACATCTAGAAGCCTCTGAATCAGTGAGGACTCTTTATTGAATCATCTGAGCAGTTGATTGAGTTCTTGATCTTTAACGTAGACTGCCATTATTGAAGCGGTCAGTTGTCTCCATGGCAGTGTTCCTACTTATCCTGAAATTTACATCCATCTGTCCAGGACTGAGAAATTGGTAGATCAGGAGTGACTGGGAGATACAGTGGAAATTACTTTACCAGAACTCTCTTCTTTGGATTGCAGAATAGTTGTCAACAAACAATGCCTCGTGTATGATTCATCTGTATTCTTTCTATCAAACTGAAAAGATTTAGGAAAGTATCTGTAAGAACTACCTTGTTGCAGTTGTTTTCTCCCAGTTCTTTCTCCTCTGTGTGCCAGCACAAGACAGCCAACAGACCTTTTTAAGTTTCCATGAAGATCCTTCATGAAATATTCTTAGTCTTTCTTAGTCAGGAGCATAGCAGCAGAGCAAAAATAGTGGTTTGTATCAGGATAAGTCAGAATATTTAGCTGGATCTTCATCCTGCTGTTTCAGTGTAAGCAGTAACCCGGCATTCCAGGCAGATGACACGCATACCTACCATTTGTGAGAAGAGGGTTGCTCTCAGTGGAATATAGACACTTGCACTGGGGTATTTGGATGGCCAAACCAGTTAGTGTTGAAACATTTATTTTCTTTAAAAAGTGGAATGGTTTATTTTTACACTACTCTGTTGTTCGTAGTTTGAAATGTTTACCGGGTCACTGTTCTTATAAATAGTAAATTTGAAAATGGAGGATCAGTATCACAATTGGGTAACTGGCTGACTGTAGTTATCAAAATGTGCCCTTCGGTTGTTAGTTGGTATTATCAGCTACAGCTTTGGAGGCAACTGCAGATGTTTGGTGACAACACACTTGAAGTGATCACGTGCACTGTACTGTGCAGCACACGGTGTGCTCTGCAGGGCTGAGAGGTGCCTGCACAAGAGCATTCTGTATTGAGGGGGTAGAATCGAACACTGTTGTGGCAAATTGGCCTCATTTTGGCTGCCCGTAACTGGAGTTTCCGTTGTAATTGTACCCCCATTCGTCAGCTCTCCTCATTTTTGACATTCCCAAAATGGGGAACCAAGTCCATTAACGTAGCCTTAAGCTAGATATGAAAGCTGTAGATGGCTTTTAAGGAAATTCCATTGTCTCCCACTGACACACATGTTGAATAATTCAGATGTGATTGTATCGTACAGGTTATACTCTTCAAAGCACCGTTAGAAGAGCAGTGCCCGATCACATTGCCCAACTGGAGGAGTCAGAGATAAGAAACAGATGAAAGCTCCTTCTGTAATTGCTGCAGATGTCCCTAAAGCAAAAGCTTCTCTGCTCTTGATGCTGCTGGTTCTGCTTCTGAAATGAATCATGCAATCATTTTGGTTGGAAAAAACCCTTGGGATCATCAAGTCCAACCATCAGCCCTACTCTACAAAGTTCTCCCCTACACCAGATCCCCCAACACCACATCTGATTCTNTGGCCTCACCAGTGCTGAGTACAGGGGGACAATCACCTCCCTACTGCTGCTGGTCACGAATGAAGCTGTCGTCTTCCCCTTTCCATGTTACCCTAGAAGCTTTCCACTGAGATAGAGGACTGTACAACAGTGACGTACCTGCTGGTTTGTTCTGAAAGGGGAAAATGAGTAGAAGTCTTAGCTGGAAATATGCTGGACTCCCCAAATGCAGATGTTCTGGGCACTTGGAATCATTCATTAAAGAAACAATTAGTGTACTCTTAACCACTTTCAGAAAGTTTTGACAAGCTTGAACTGAAAAACAGACAAAAAAGGTTGTTTGTTTCAAAACAGTGATCAGTGGAAATCCCAGGAAGATCTTGTATCTGTGTATTCATCCAAGCGCTGAAACAAAACATGTGTTTTATGGAGCACAGGGTTCTCTAGAGAGAGCTATTAACTTAGGAGAGCAATTAAAACGCCTGTCTTTGGGACTTGTCAGATTGTGAATTGATGTTGCCACTGATGAGGGAAAATATGGCTTGTTCTGCTGGTGAGGAAGGCGGCAAACAACAGAAGAGTGAAAGGTAGCTCTAAGGAGTTCTGGAATCACTTCACTATTTAGTAAATATAAGTTGATCCCAGGATCCAGGGATCATGAGGGGAGCTCAGAAGAGGTGAAAAACCCAAAAGTTTGCTACATGGTTAGCAAGAGTTTCAGCATTGTTCTTTTTGTCTCGATGTATAAAATGTGAAGTTCCCTATTTTTTACTCCAAATCCATCTTACAAGAGAGCTGATGTGTACTGGGGTGAGCAAGAGGAGGAAAAAATGAAAATTTTGTTGGAGAAAAGAACAGCAGTGGCCAGTTTTTGTTATTTTTAGGCCTCATATTCCTTTGCAGCATTCTCAACATCAGCTCAAGTCAAGCAAAGCCAAATCAGATATTTTTGGCTTTCAGAGGTTGGGGTTTGTTAATTTACATATCTGGCTCCAACACCAAATATGAAAGAGCAGTAGACACAAGTATTATTGTTTTGTGTGTTATTTACCAAATTCTTTTTTTTAAAAAAAAAGTATTCATTTTAGATAACACAGCTTTTTCTGTTAGACAAATAAACATGTATGTAGTGGACCATGTCAGGTATATTGTATTTCTGAAGCCTTCAGGACATCTTTTTTCCAACACACTAAGATGGTTTAGGGAGAATGTGTTTGTTGTTTTTTGAGAGGAGAATCAACAACACTCTCTAAAATATAGAGTATGGTACTAGTTCCATGTACTAAGACTATAGAAAATAGACCTCTCCCGTCTATTGGTGAGATATATGAACAAGACTAATGGCATGGCCTTCAACGAGGCCAAGTGCCAGGTCCTGCACTTGGGCCACACCAACCCCATGGATGGCTACAGGCTTGGGGCAGTGTGGCTGGAGCTGCCTGGCAGAAAAGGACCTGGGGGTGCTGGTCGACGGGCGGCTGAACATGAGCCAGCAGTGTGCCCAGGTGGCCAAGAAGGCCAATGGCATCCTGGCTTGCATAAAGAATAGTGTGACCAGCAGAAGCAGGAAGGTGATTGTCCCCCTGTGCTCAGCACTGGTGAGGCCACACCTTGAGTCTTGTGTCCAGTTCTGGGCACCTCAGCACAAGAGAGATATCGAGGGGCTGGAGCGAGTACAGAGGAGGGACACGCAACTNAATTTTTCAGGGATATCAATATACGGGTTTTTTTTTTATGTTTCCAGAGGGGTTAAAAAATACAGTCATGATGCTTTCACCATTATTAGAGGATTTGGTTTAAACTTTACATTTCATTAAAATATTTGAACAAGAAGAGGACATGAGTGTACTTTTCAAAATTTGCATATGAACCAGAACAACCAGGTAGGCTATTTTTTGTGCGTATTTGTTCACATTTGGAAAGAGTTCTGCAGGATGAGCTCTGTTTTCTGTGCTTGATGTACACCTTTATGCAAGACCTGGTGTTTTGCTTGAGAAAATCTTCTGGCAAACGTGGTATTTCTCCACGTCTGCGCTGCTGACCCTTTTCAGTTTGTGGATTGAATGGGCCTAGAGCAGCGTGTGCCTCCTGTCCACTAACAGTCAGATGAATGAAACTTAGCATGGGTGATCAGATGGGAAAATAGGCTCCCAAGTGTTCTCAGAAGAAATTTGGAGAGCAGTTTTTGTCAGAGCCATGAGCCTGCGTACAGGTACTTCACAAACAGGACCTAATCTGGCAAAGAAATGGTTCCTTGAAAAATCATTCCTGTGGCTGTGGTTGCTCTGCACTGAGCTGGTCCGTCTCTGTGGAGAGGAGCTACAGCACTCATAGGAGTCCTCAGCTGCTTTTGGGAAGGCTGGTTGATAAGAAAGGTAAAAATCTGGCTGCCAGCAGAAAACGAGCACTGCTTACCTGCCATTATGAACTGTGCCTTTTTATTGCATAGTTCCTCCTGCGTGTTTTTCTGCAAGACGCTGCCACGTATCCTGCAGTTGTTGTGCTGAGCCCAGTAGTGTAATGGGAGCCAGCTGTAATATAATAATTCTTCATGGTGCCATCAGTCTCTTGGGTTTTCAGCGTTATTCAGACTTGCTTTATCACAGTTTATCAGTTTGCCCTTATACTCATGTTCCTCCTTGGCTTTGATACTGCATGCTTGTGAACTACTTGTGTTTTTAATAAATCTTTACAGCTGCTAGATACATGGAATGTTATGGAACAAATACCACATGAGAACAGGAGTTAAGCTAATACTATGTCTTGGAGCATGTTAGAAATGAGGATGGTCGGCTACCACAGCCGGGATGGTGTTACCATGGAGAGAGCTTCTGTTTCCATGACATTGGCTTGCATGTTTTCCTAGGCCCTCAAAAGAAGTAGGATTTTGTCCTCTGTCACATTTGGTAGGTGTTACTCCATTACTTCTGAAACTCCACAGTATCACTGCAAACATCTATTAATTAATTTATTTGGAATATTAGTGCTGGTTGGACTGGCCAGGAAAAAAAGTGGGGGGGAGAAAAGTTATTAAAACTTATAGCATCCAGAAAGCAAGGGCTTTTTATAGTATTTTTGTCTACGTTAGATATCCCAGCTTGAATTTAACTGGATATATACTACTATGCTTGTATATGTTTCGGTTAATTAAAAAACCCCACATCTAGTAAAGAACAGTTTTACTGGTTTTAGGAAAAAACATGTCTTTAGCTGTATAGCTAATGGCTTTATACTGTGAGATCTGCCTTGTACCAGAGTGGAGTTTTGGATCCCAGTAAAATTCTAAATCAAGTCCTGATGTAGCTCACTATTTAAGAACCAGCTGTTGGCCCGGGGGTAAATTGCAAAAGCCATTTTTTGTTAAGATGGAACAAGTGCTTTGAGATAAACGGGAGTTTTGTTAGTAACATTAGGGCAATGTCATGGTCATCATCTACAGGCAGCTTTTGCATTTCTCCTGCCCTCAAAATTTCTGATTGTGGACACGTAGTCACAGTTCTCTTCTGCACAAATGCAGATACTAAAATACAGGAGGATACAATCCACAGGTGCTTGAATATAAGGAGTCAGGGACCAGTATTGGTTGTTGAACGCTGCTGTGGGTCCTGTTTTCTCAGTGAGATGCAGTGAGATAAACACAGTACAATATTTTTATGCCACCCCTAAGACAAAATTGTTGAAGGATTCTATTCAGGAAAGTTGTTTCAAGATTAGGATGGTGCTTCACAGAAATCTAGTTGATTGGGTCAGAGTTTATTCAGAAATCTGGCCTCATCACAGCATGCTCATCATTAGCTCTTTATCTAATATTTGCAGGAATTGGAGTTCTTTGACTTTTAAAAAATACAACCTACACTTCTTTTCCATTTACTTGCAGTGGTCAGGAAATAAGTACCCTATTCAACTTAACCTCTTCTTACCCAGAGCCCACTGACTTGCTTTTTCCTAAGTCAGAACTAATAAGGATTAATTTCTCATGAGGAGTGGGCAGGACCCTTTTATTTTCTCCTTCACTGTGCTGTGGTTTTCCTCCAGAGAGGAGGAATTTTCCCTTCTCGTTATCCAAATGGCTCTCCTGAAAAATGCAGTTTTAAATTGTATTAGTCTTGTAGCAGACATGAAAGAGAAAACACAGACTGATTTTTACAGTATGGTTTTTTTCCTCTGCTTTTCCTTTTTGTCTCCAAGCCCATCAGCTTGCTGTTTGCAAAGGAAGAGCACTGGGAAGCACGTGCTGAGTTCTACTGGGTGTATGTTCTCACCTGGTAGGAATGTTTTCTTGGGAAACTAAAGATGTAAAGTACGGGGTTTGCTATTTTAGTCCACACAGATAATGATGAATTTAATAAAATTAAAACTTGCCATTTTAATATCTATGTGTATTAGGATACATAGTTGCAAAGGCTACTTTCTGTTGTTCCGTATAAAATACTGCAGGATTCAATATTCCAGGCAAGACTCATAAATATTTAATTCAAGGAGATTTGTAGCCCCGTAAAAAAGTAATAAGCTTAGCCCTTAATGACAATTTTGTGTAACACACATTTGGTGACATATAGAAAAAAAAAACAACCCTGCTGGCAGTCCTGTGCATCATCTTTCCTGCATGTCTGTTCAGCTCGAGGGGCTTTGGAGCTCTGGAATTAAAAAGAGAAATTAGACTCTGTCTGAGGCCGGGGTGCTGCGGTTTCTTAGTTTGTACTTGGGTGTTTCTCCTTAGCTCAAGGCCACAGCCTCCTGTCCCCCTCACATTGTAAGGCCTTTTTGTGCTCTTTCGAGATCTGCATTCCTCCAGAAGGATTTTGGCATGAGTTTTTGCATCTTTCTGTTTGAGGTTGGTGGTTTTCATTAATCTTAATGACCTCTAAGTTGGATTTCCTGAAATATTATTCCTGGTGTACTGACTATCATCCTAGCTTAAGAAAAACGTCAACAAAGCCACTGTTGTGATGAAGCCTTATGTTTACGGGCTGTAGCTCCTGGAAATGTGGTCTCTAATCCTGATAAATTACCCAGCTTCCAAATCAGGTTATCGTAGTGAGTCAGCCAAGAGCACTGCTGCTCAGTTCATGGAGGTTCTTTTGTTACACTGGGGATGCTTCTGCTCTCAGACTTCAAGCACCAAATACTTCCTGCTGATCCAACCCAACTTTTATGAGATTTCTAGGAGCCTTTGATCACAAACTAACCGTCCACAAAGAAATAAGTCCTCTGAGGGACTGACTTCCCTCTCTCTCTCTCTGGTGTAAATTCAAATGACTACACTTAAGTTGAGTTGGGACAAAGGTAGTGAAAATGACAGAACAGGAGGTGAAGAGAATTTGGGCTGTTGGACTTCCAAAATCAGAGAAGGTTTAGGTGATATATACAACACTTTGAACTTGTAAGGAGTTGTGAACACTAAGGTTCATAAAAGGAGGAATGCAGTGAAGCAACAGCACGTAGTGCTTTATGCAATGAAAATTAATGTTTGCTCCAACATCACTGGCTTCATGCAACGAAGGTGGTTTTCACAGTAAAAGTGTGAGGGAAGGTTAAGAAGGAAGAGGACCTCCCTCAGGCTCTTTCAGAGATTTGTTATGTCACTAGGGGAGAGGAGAAAAATAATAACCAGTACTTTAGGAGACTAAAAGGTGGGGAGTGGAGGGGGGCCAGGACTGTGTCTGTATTACCTTGGTTGACCCACAGCTTACTTCAGACTCATCTCTTCATCTTCTGTCAGCAACTTCTGACTCTGCGACTTAAGAGGTGATGTCTTAGCCAGCCCCCAGGAGGTTTGGATGGAGTCATGTTAAACATACAACAGAAAGAGAACAAAACTTTAAAGCTCCAAGTGTTATCAGCAATAGGGTAGCTTTTACATGTTTATTGAGGGAAAAACATGAAGAGTTGATCTTTTTCATTATACTAATTTCAGTTTAATGCTGCTGGTGAGTTGAGAAGCTTAGTTTGGAAGAGAATTCCGTCTGGGGAAGTCACTACAATACTATTCTGTTGTCATGATGGAGTCCTGGTGACAGGTTAACACTGAGGCCACCTCAGTTCAGCTTAGTGGTACGAAGGGAAATAGAGAAGGAAATAAAGCAACAGAAGGGAAATTGAAGTATCTTGATTGTTTTTATTATGGAGTTAATTTTCCTGAAGACTGACACAGCACGTATTTAATGAGGTTATAGATACTAGATGGTGAAAAATGAGAAAACTACAAAATAATCAATAGCAATATAAAACTACGTTAAGTAGCAACCGTGGACCATGACCATGACCATGACCGTGACCCACTCCTTTGACCGAGGGGACTGTGGCTCAGTTTTTAGGACATTTCTTTTGTCACAAAGGTAGGAGTCTGTAGCTTTTCACCAGACACCTTAATTTGCCAAAAGAATTTAGGTTCGAAGGCCAACACCAGTTAGTCCATTATGGACCACAATATATATATTAGCCAACACCACTTTGAAGCCATTTATTTTTTAACTTTTTGCTTCAGCTGAAATGTTGGAGTTTCTAGACCCGGGTCTTAATATTTAGTGAAAGGAGAAATGGGAACAGAAGTGACCAAGAACAGGTTTCTGCTGCTTGCAGTAATGTGCTGGGGGGAAGAGGGGAGGGTGGGAAAAGAGCAGTGAGTAATTTTGTGGCTGCTACATTCTGATTGCTATAAACACGGATTTTTGGCTGTGAACTGAACTTTATTTATCAAATATTAATAGGATTAATATGTAAATGACATTAGTTATGAATTAAAATTCCTCATATTTTTCTCCTTGCTTAATGGAATACTGAGAAAAGCTATTAGTGTAGTTGTGAAACAAGATGTTTAATGAAGCTGGAGGTATGAAGCTAAATTAAAGTGCAAGAGTGAAAGACATTTAGCCCAATAATTACCAAAGTAGTCCAGTATAAATATTGCATTAACTTGAAGTTCATAGGCACCTTTGAAAAAAGCAATTGAAAAATGCCTATTAAAATATTAACAGATTAGTTTCTGCATAGAGGTTAACCTTCTAAACCTGATTTGCATTCAAATGTTAAAACCCTTAGTATGAAACATAATCTTAACACTGTTTAAATGAGTGCATATTAGTAGCATGTTTTGCTTTTCAGTCTGCCATGGAAGTTAAGCTTAATCTTTCAGAAGTCGTTTTGATTAGGACCATTTTCTTTCTACTTCATATAGCTTCAAGTCACATTTTCATAAGAGACAAAGTGTGGTACAATAACATTTTCACAATAAAACCTGCTGCTCCTGGCTCAGCAGAACTAATTTATTAAAATGTACCATTCCTTCTTAGTCTTTTAGCTCTCTAAAGGAAAAAAAAAATTGCCAGAATACACCAAAGTTATTGTGTCTTAGAACACCTTAATTCTAATTTTTCTTTATTTTGCTTTTTGAAATGGAAGAATGGAGGAATTGACTCTAATCTGCTTGAGCAGACCAGACGAGACTAGAATATGTCAGTTGGACAATGATCATCTAGTCCAACTGTGTGACCGCTTCAGGGCTGACCAACAGTTAAAGCGTGTTATTAAGGGCATTGTCCAAATGCCTCTTCAACACTGCCAGGCCTGGGGCATGGACCACATCTCTAGGAAGCCTGTTCCAGTCTTTGGCCACTGTTTTGGTAAATAAATAATTTCTAATGTCAAGTCTAAACTTCCCCTGACATAACTTTCTGTCATTCCCATGTGCCCTGGCACTGGATACCCAGGAGAAGAGCTCAGTACCTCCCTCTCCATGTCCCCCCCTCAGGAAGCTGTGGCGAGCCATGAGGTCGCTCCTCAGCCTCCAAGCTAGACCAGCCCAAAGTCCTCAGTTGCTCCTTAGAGGACATGCCTTCTAGCCCTTTCACCAGCTTTGTTGCCCTCCTCTGGATGCATTCAAGGACCTTCACATCCTCTCTAAGTGGGGCCCAGAACTGCACCCAGTGCTTGAGGACTTCTGGGGGCACCTCAACACAAGAGAGANTCAGTGGAATGGGCTGCCCAGGGAGGTGGTGGAGTCACCCTCCCTGACTGTGTTTAAGAGTAGATTGGATGTGGTGTTGAGGGATCTGATGTAGGGGAGAACTTGTAGAGTAGGGCTGATGGTTGGACTTGATGATCCCAAGGGTCTCTTCCAACCTAAATGATTCTATGATTCTATGACTCCATGAAGCTGAACCAGCCTGGTATGGTGACTTCACTGTCAAGTAATGAGTAATTTAAAACTTTGTTACTTGGGAGTTCAGTCTATCATCTTTTTGGCTTAATTGTGGACACTAAATGATTTGAGCTTAGCCAAGTAACCTGTCTTTTCCCCATCTTATATGAGCTTTAAAAATCATTGCCTACAGTTTGCTTTTCCTAGGATGTCACAGCACATCATGTTTGGGATTCGCTAATGACTTTATTTTCAAGCTGATCAAATAGTTATTTGGCATCAGGATGTCTCTCTATTCTGATTAAATTACTGAACCCAGCAAAAAGTTGATGTTTGGTGAGGACCACAGCTCTCTGATTGTTCAGGTGGTTTGAGTCAGTAACTTGGAACACTGAGCATTAAAAGCAGCAGTTACTATTTCCTTTTATTTTTAGTTAAAAGCGGGTTTTTTTTCTGGAAGGGAGGAATTTGCTTTTTTGGCCATCATCTTTCAGATGGGGTGTCGTGGCCATCTGTCCATAGGTAGCCACAGGTTGTGCCGGGTGAAGGACTTGATACAAGGGGTGTGAAGTGTTTGGATCGTGTTTTGGGGTGGTAGAGACTTGGCAGCCATTTTGAGTTCTTGTGTATTTTCCATCCAGTGTTTAGATTCTTCCCTTTTCTCTCAACCATGAAAAGACCTTTCTTAAATCACAGGTGTTTGGAAAGTGCTGGTGTTTACCTGGGAGTTTCTCATAGCTGGTGGCTCTTGGGAGTACTTAAAAACCACATCTCCCTCTGTTTCCTTTATAAATAGGGACGGTCCACTCCTGTTTATAAAAAAACCTGCCTGCTTTAAAATTTCAAGAGTTTTTGACAGAAATTGTCAAACATCTACAGGAAAGAAGGCAGTACTGGCTAGGTCTGATTTGTTTTTCTAAAGAATAAAGGGATCCTAATCATCTTTGAGACACTGTGTGCAAGAGACTTCATTACAGCACCTTTTCTTAGCAGAATCACTACCATTTAGGTAATTGCAACACACCTTTCCCTTGTTGACCTGCCTGTATCAAAGTTTTTATCTGTTCCATTCGTTGATAAAAACTTCTAGGATGCCTCTCGATTCTTGGGACTTTCCAAACTTGATCAACCAATATTGTTTAGGCTTCAGCTTTAGCATCTGTTTTCCTGCCTTCTTATAATTGTTTTGCAATAATGCTCCTAAATGCCTATTTGAAGCACCCAAGTATGTTTCTCAGCCTTCATAAATAATGAGCACTTAAACATTCAGTTCAGTGTCAGCTCCTTAATACAGTTTCAAAGGCTTGAAAGCCCTGTGTATAAATAATTTGTCCTGTGGTCCAAAGCGCTATAACAAACAAATAAGTTTTCTTATGCTTTTCTTTATATATATGTATCTATATATCTATAAAAGGCATTCTAGAATACTAAATAAACTATCTCAATGGGGTTCACAGCTATCAAACTCTTTGGGGATATTTCTCCAGACTCTTCTTGGGGAAAATCGTTCCTCCTGGGAGCAGTCACAGTTCCATTTTCAATTGGAAATGATTCAAAAAGTTCTCATCCTGAACAATCACAGTTAGCTCACCTTAGTCCCCTTAGCTCTTCTAAGTCTAAATAAAATTTTCCAAGCCACAGATTTATGGTGTAGAATGTGATTTTAATGAGATTTCTCCCTCCCCCACCATGTGAGCCTGGTTTGGAGGCTTCAGATGTACATAAGGGATGGCCAAGTGGTACTTAGTGAGCAGTACAATGGTTGGCCAAGGAAGGGGATGCTGGGCAGAGGTGGGATGGGATGGCAGTAGTGATGGTTATTTCTAGCTACTTAGAGGGGAGCCAGGTGAAAACTAGTGTGGCCAGTGTCTGTGGGACGCCCAGGGACCCTTTGCATGCCTAGACCCCCGTGTGAGAATTTTTTAGAGTTCACTTTCTGACTCTGAGGTACGTGGAATGTATTTGGCAGATCTTGACCCCCATAAAAGATTTTGGCCTGCGATAGATAACCAGACTGGCCAGATCTGACACATTTTAAATAACAGCCAACTGTGGTGGTATGATGCAAGAGTAAACAGTAGCATTTTTCTCTACTGTCTGATAGTAGTTGGTTTTAGTAGATAGTGTTGTCCTGGTGTTAACCCATTGATTTGGGGTGGACAATGGAAAATTTTAGTCATTTTTTCTGTGCATTGGTTTTTGTAATCATGCACCCTGTTGTTTGAACCTGGAGGCTTTTACTCCTCCTTTTACCTCATTCTCCTTTGTCTTCTCCATCATCAACATGCAAAGTAGCTCTCCCTGTGTGTATAATCGGTAATCTCTGAAGCTGATTCACTGGTCAGCACTTATCACCACCAAACTCCAGAAATGCCAGAGTGTACAACATAGTTTGCCTTCACCTCCAAACATATGAGTAGGGGATGAGTCCATTACTCTCAAAGCTGTCTTCTCAAATAATGTTTGCCTCAGATTTCAATAAGAAAATAGGGACCTTCTGCTCCTCAACCAAGGAGTGTTATGTTCCTGTGATCACAGTAGTATCTCTCTTCCAGTTCTTACTGTCCTGCTCAATATACAGGAAGAAAAAGCATTAATTTACCCATCAATGCCCAAGCCACTTCTGGTGCCACATTCCCTTTTGCCTGGCTTTTTACCAGGCAAAGAAAAGAGAATACATGGGGAAGAACAGGGGGTATTGCAGTGAATGGTCTATGGGGAATATGGGGCGGATGTAAGTTGTTTGTATGGGTGCTTTGAGAGCAGGGAAGCTAGAAGGGACCGAAAACAGAATACTTTAAGAAGCTAAGAGCTATGGATTAGCTGTTGGTGAGATAACTCATTTCCTCAACTAGAATTCAATGTTTTGCACTTGGGTATTTTCACTTCTTTTTCTTGTGACATACAAGTATGTCAGTATGTTGCAATGAAAGGTTTTAATGATAGGGTTTGGATGGGGTTTTTTTATGTCGTTGTCTTTATGGTCATGTCGTTATTATTTCTAACTTTTTCAGGAAAAGTGTAATTTCCCCAGATTTATGTATTTTCCCCAAAAGATCATTTGTGTAGGCTAACCTGGATCGATGAGCTTGGTCTTGGGATGGTGCTTGAATACTGCCAGTTATGGGCTGTGTATCTAGGAGCAAGCACATTAAGCTGCAGATAAAGGCATGAGTCTGAAAAGAATTATTTCAGCTAGTTATCGCCACCTTTCAATGCAATGCAAAGGAATACAAGGTACACATACACTTTCTTTTGTGTACCACTGTATAAATAAGCATTGAAAGGAGTATTGGAATAGTAGGTTCAGTTCTGTTGCCTGCTCTTCTAAAGGCTTTTGTGAAATGACGCTATGAAGATGTGTACATTAGCCAACTGGAAAATTACCCATGCACTGAGACTCAGACTTAGTCATTTTATCTTAAAAAAGGGAAGTAATTACACGGAGAGCTGGTCTTCACTCTGAACTAAGGCATTAGCAAGATTTAGTGGAGAAATAAGCATACATTTTTAAGCAGAAGGGTAATAAATGGCCACTGAAACCTCCCTTTGATATATGTCGTGATTTCTTTCATCACTTGGTACCTGTCATGTAGGTATGCTGTAATTTGAATAGGAGTTGATATAAACATTATTGTAGTTTGGAGAGGAATTATAAGCTTGGTGTAAACATTTGTCTTCAAGTTTCTCTGTCCTATATGCAACAGAGCTGACTCAATGAGCCCAGTAATAGTTTCCAGTTTGAAAAAATCTATGAATATACAATTGAGTCAATGGTTGCCTCTCATCTTGTGGTTACTCGGTCCATTGATGTGACTTACTCACATAATCTGTCAACAATGGTAGCAACTTCTGTCTCTTCAGCTCTTCTCTCTCTAAGCTCTAGCCTGAAATGATTTATTATAATCGATCCTTTTGGTTCTTTAAGGTGATCCAGGGTCTGTAGAGCAAGAAAATAAAAACACATTTTGGGTAATCGGTCTGTCTTTATGTTTACCCAGCTGAATGCAAACTATTAAACTGGGTAGGGCAGCAGCTGCCCTGTGGATATTAAGAGGCCTCAGAATTAAGTAGAGCTCTTCAGAGACACCGTTTAACCGTTGCTTGGAGTGGGAAAGAGGAGCAGATTTGTTGTTACTACAGCTTTGCAGCAGTTAACTTTTTCCTTTCAAGCGAAAGCTTCAGCGTCATGTTGAGTGCAAAGCAGCTTACAAACAATTTCATTAAAAGGCAGAAGAATATTGGTAATGGCAATGTGTGGATTTTACAGCAGAGCAAATATTTCTCACTGTTTGGGAACCGGAAGCACTCTAGGATGTGTTTAAAATGCTTTCAGTGTTTTCATCCTGATAAGTAAGTCCAGCTAAATATCAGGATGTCTTTTATGTAATGACAACAGTTTCTTCTTGGTGTTAAAATATGAAATAACAAGGCAACTTCTTGGAAATTTAAATCTATTAGAGTTGCAGAGATTTCTATTTAATATTTATTTGTCATGTTCAGTGATACTTAATTGCAATTTATTGCATTTCGAGATGGTTAAATAGTAATGTAAATTGCAGTGTGGCAATTACATTTGATTTAAAAGAATTCCTGTAGATTCCCAGTAGCTGTCATGGTTAACCCTACCTCTCCTACCCCACTGCCCTCACTCCCCAGTGGTACTTCACCTGCCAGACCTCTTGGGCAAGCATGGCTATTCAAACAAATCTTCCTGGAGCCTTCTATACCCTATTTTTTCTACCTTCTTTCTGAACTGGTGTGTGCCTGCAGCCACCAGCTTAGCAGCCCTCTGTGTACCTTACAGGGCTAAATAGCACCAGTTTACTGATGGGAAATTATAGCTGACAAGTAGCAGCACTTTGTTTTGGGGGAGTAAGGAAGGAGCTGGGTTATTTACCGGCTTCCTGTCGTTTGGAGGTGGAAGGAGAGAGGGAAGATGTGGAGAAAGAGAAATGGAAGGTGGCCTGTGTTCACTGCTGCTGCACTTCAGGAGAATGGTATTGAATAAGGGTTGGGGATGTAGAGCTGGCTGGTGAGGCTTTGTAGGATAGCAAGGTATCCTTGTCAAAGAAACTTTCTCTACCTCCTCTTGAGGAGGCACGAACTTCTCTCTTGGTCATCCCACCACCTCTTCCTTTTCAGTCGCTCGGAGAAATGAACCATTTGTTTTGTCTAGACGTTGGGCTGAAGTTACTCAGCCTTTCAGGTGGGTGTCTTCATGGTGAGTCAACACCACCCCACAGCCCAGACTGCCTGCCCAGAATGCAGCTCCAGCAACTAACCCCGCTCTTCCTCCAACAAGATACTAAGCAACACAGTCTATCCCATGTGAAAGCAGCTGTTGGGAGAGAAATCCTCACTATGGGCCGCTACCATCCCCATTGCTCAGGCTTTCAGCTTTCTGCTCAGCCACCCGTTGAATGCAGATGCTGAGAAGTTACATGGCTTTAGACAAACCCAAAACCTGTGTGGGAGGAGTATCTGTACCTAGTAAGAAATGTGTCAGACTTGAGTCTGTGGAATTGAGTGTGAGCTTAGGAATTGATGCAGCGCAGCATGGAGCTGAAGATGGATGCCAGAGGATGTGCTTTCAGTTGGGCTGTCTTCAGTGATAATTCTGCATCCCAGGGTGTTGGATGTGCGCCTGAGTTTTAGGTTCGTTACTCTGCGCTTGCCTGAAGTTCAGGATCTCCGTAATAGGGATAGATTTGCCAAGTTACTTTTGAAATATCTGTTGTCCCTGGCCTTCACCCTTCATCCTCTTGAGCTAAGGAGATTGTAACAGAATCTAGGCTCTTGTAAACTGCAGCATTCCTGAGGTTAGTAACCTCTTCATTCTACATGTTACTCTGCTGCTGGAGGAGCTCTTGCTGGCAAGCTGACAAGAAGACACTTACCAAGTCTTCTAGAAGACTGAGGTGGGTGACCCTGTTATTGGGAGAAGGCCTGACTAGAATGGAAAGTTGTGAAAAAGAAAGGAATGATGAAAAGAAAAGGACTGGGGTTCTGCCAGAGGAGAATGACTACAGAAAGTAGATCATTTTCAGTAGTCACAGAATCGTCAGAATCGGAATGGACCTCTAGAGATCATCTCATCCAACTCCCCNGAATATGGAAAGAACTGGATGCGGGATTCCAGTTGTGGCCTCACCAGTGCAGAGTAGAGGGGGAGAGTGCCCTCCCTGAACCTACTGGCCACACTTTTCCCTGTGCAGCCCAGGATTCCATTGGCCCTCTTGGCCACAAGGGCACATTGCTGGCTCATATAGAAGAAATGTTGGGTAAATGCTGAGTGAGTAACAGAGTTGTTGGGGTTCATAGCCAACCTGAAGGCACTGACACCATTGTTTCCTTAAACTGGCATTTCAGAATGTTGTGGGCTATCTTCACAGCTTGAGATCATCTCTGCTAGGTAGGTGCTTGGGAGGACTGAAATGGTCCAGCCTTTGCCTCAGACTCCAGTGTCCATACTGGGGGGAGACCTGCATTAGGTGTTTCTCTGAAGCGAAACGTCAAGTTTGGATTTATGTAAAGGGAGTCCAATTTGCGTGCCCCAGACCTGTGCAGTGATCTCAGCCAACACCTACTAAGTAGGAACAACTTGGGGGGTTTGCTTTCCAGATACATTACTTCTGCAAACAAAAATGCTGGTCTAAGTGTATGGCTGCTAAAAGAGCAAGTACCCAAAGGGAGATAATTTACAACTTTGATAATTCAAAATATTTCAGGTTGGAACGGACTTTGGGAGGTCATCTTAGTCCAATCCTGTAAAGCTATTGGGGATTGGTGTGGAGTTCTAAGTACTGTGGTTAGACGGGGTTGAAGGATTTCAGACTGAAGTGTGAAGTTTGCGTGTGAGACGATGCGGGGCCCGATATGATTTAGCAGTAGTCATGTACATCCATATTCGTCGGGAGGTGGTGGGGAGGATATCGTTGCTATAAATGCTATATTTAAAATGCCAGGGAGTAGTTTGATCTCAGACAGATTGCTTCACATTTTGTTTTGGAATTAGAATGTCGAATAACTTCAGGCAGAACAGGTCTGCAGTATGCAATGATTCATCTAAGGTGAAGTTTTCACATACTCTACAAGCAGAATTCTTGTTTGGCTCCAGCTGATATTTAAAGGAATTGATTTAGTGCTTAGCATTCAAACTCAAGAACTTGCTACTGCTGTATCGTGTGTATGGGCTCGCCCCTTACAAAAATGAATCTCCTTCTCGGGGATTATTAATGTGGCCTTTGGTTGAATTCTCATTTTAAGCTAAATTTCTGTGAATTTCTGATTTTTGTGGTAACAGGAGAAGTCTGGAGGGCGGTGTGTGTGTGTTTATAACTTGTTCTTGCTACCAGCTTTGAAGTCTGATTGTTTATCTAAGCCTTTGTAACTGTTTCAGAAAGACAGGGGTAAATTACCCCTTACCTTTTACCAGGTGCTCAGTGATAACAATTCTGAAGTGAGAATGGTGTTATTTGACAATGCTCAAAACTAAGATAAAAGCAGATTTTTATTGCCATTGCTGCCTAGGCAAGTTCTCTTTGGCTGACTTGAAGTGTGGTGGGGATAATTTTTCCTCAATTTTTCATTTAATAGGACAAAAAAGTTTAGCTGAGGTTTGTTTCACACTGTGCTGGTTCTAGAGGTAAAGGCAAGAGAGATAACTCCATTATAAAGAGCAAATCCTCCCCCGTTCCCCTTCAAGCAAGCCAGCCAATTAATTTTATAATTAAGCTTGAGTCAAAACTGTGGATCCAGCAGTGCAATTACAGGTATGCAGATACATCCTGTCAAAACACTGCTTTTCATTGCTGATCTTGGAGTAGATGCTCCTGTCTGTTGTGAGGGTGGTTTCTTGCTGACTTTTAGGAGGATGTAACTTGTCAGTCTTGGGAAAAGAGTTCAAAAAAAATCCTAGAGTAGAAGATCCTACGTGGAATATTTACATTGGTGCCTATGCACGCCAGAGGTAGAAAACCCAATGCCATTTGAAAACACTGAGGGTGGGGGCAGGAGTCGTGGAAGATCAGGGAGGAGGTAAGGCCCCCAAGCTTGATGTCTGTACTGGACAAAGGAGTAGAGACTGTAATAAGGAATATAGGAATTGATATCTGGGTAAACATTATATAGCTGCAGAAAATTACATGCTGCTTGAAAGGAATGTTATGCCTCTTTAACCAAGAGATCATAATCATTTGAATAAAGATCATTCAGTGTTTCCCCCCCAAGACTTCCAGAAAGCCTCTGTCAGAGTTTCTTATAAAAAGCTCTTAAAGCACCTAGAGCAGACTTGAGACTCAAAATAAAAGGTTCTTGCACAGATGAGTAACGAGTTAAGACGTAAGAGTGAGGGGATGGGGCACTGGTCAGTCCTTACCAGGGAAGGGAGTCACCTGTACTGCCCATAAGTTAGTTGGAAAATGGGATGAACCGTAAAGTGACATTTTCTTGCTGGATCAGCAAGGGCTGATGCTAAATGTGGAGAATTTTAGTAAGCCCTAACAAGATGGGGTGCCTGAGTGATTAAAACTGCACGTAAACCACGGTGTAGATAAATGCAATGTATGTCGAGAAAAATTTTGTAACTGCTCTTGTAAATTGATGGTCTCTGAGTTGAGCGTATTTCACAGGATCACAGAGTGATATGGGGTTGGAAGGGACCTCTGGAGATCATCTAGTCCAATCTACCTGCCAAAACAGGTCTTCCCAGAGCAGGTTGCACAAGAACGTGTCCAGCTGGGTTTGGAATGTCTCCAGAGACAGAGACTCCACCACCTCTCTGGGCAGCCTCTGCCAGGGCTCTGCCACCCTCAAAGTGAAGAAGTTCCTTCTCATGTTTAGATGGAACTTCTTATGTCCAAGTTTGTGCCCGTTCCCTCTTGCCCTGTCCCTGGGCACCACTGACTGGCCCCATCCTCTTGACAGCCACCCTTGAAGTATTGAAGTATTTCTAGGTGTTGATCAGATCCCCCCTCGGTCTTCTCCAGACCAAAAAGATCCAAGTCCCTCAGACTTTCCTCATAAGACAGATGTTCTAGTCCTCTCATCATCTTTGTAGTCCTCTGCTGTACCCTCTCCAGCAGTATTTCCATGCATATGGAAGCTATGATTGTTCAGTGTCTCTCTTAATAGGAGCCCTAGACAGCACGAGCCCTTGGAACCAACAGGAGCTGGTTCAAGATAAGCAAAAGGCGTTGTGTTTTCTTGCAGTGTAGTCAGGCTGTGTATGAAACACTGTGCTGGGGGCTAGTACAACCGGTGGAGGTTTACTGGGTTTTACTGGGGAGCTAGGTGAGCTCATGCAGAGAATCACTGGAAGTGTAGGAATCACATCCCCGTCTGGAAGTCCCTGAGCCTGGAAGTGGGATAGTCTCTGAGAGCAGCGGTAGGAAATACCGTGTAAGATTGGCCTGTTTTTCACCTGCCACGACCCAACGCTTTTGGCCTTGGTCAGAGGCAGGAGCGAGAGCTCTTGTGAGGCCATTCTTAGGTTGTTCTGCAGATCAGATACAGCTCTTCCTCTGAATTTCAGTGCAGCGACTCTGAGAAGTTGATTCATTCTTTTCATGTCAGTAAGAATGCATTTCCTAAAGGAGTGTCTGGGGTTTTCAAGGTTTATGTTCCAGGCAAACGTAAATAGAAATAGGGCAGAGTCTGCAATGCTGAAAGAAGCCTTTGGTCCTCCTTTAAAAGTCTTGGAATTTTCTCAGAAAGCTTGGTCTTTAGTTTTCAAGATGGGGTACATTTCAATCCTGTTATCATTTCCCCACAGAGTTAAGGCTCCTGTTTATGGTTGAGAAGAAATATTTAGTACTCCAGAATGCAGAACTCATCCAAATTTGCCTTTTGGTCACAAAATATGGAGTGTTTTTTAATGGAGATTGGTATTTCTGTACAAAAGAGACATTTATTTTTTTTTTTGTCTTGAGAACTATTAGCCTCTCTTTATCTTCTGTTTAAAGGAATAATATGTAAAAGTGTGGTTTGGAGCCAGATATAAAACAAGCCAAGATTGTTTTCTAAAGTCAGTTAGACTGAGTTTAGTCATAATAGCTCATAAAGTCTCAAAAATACGACCTACTGCTGAAAAAGAAATTGATTACTTGAGTACATATTCATAAATCCATCACTGCAAACACTCCAGTAATCTTGCTCAGAAGATTATTGCAAGTCAATAAATTAGAAGCCACGCCACACAGGGGCTTAATGCAAGATTTTAAGGTTTATGAATGATTGACAAACGTCACTCTTATGGAATGGTTGAAGACCTCAGTCGTTCTGAAAGACCGCAGAGCAACCATTAAGATGAAGCTTCTGTTCCATACAGCAAAATCCATCCCCGTTCCAACAAATTCAATTCAATTCAATTCTTTCTGTGGAGAAATTTGTCACAGATGCAAGTGTTTGCCGTAGCTCTTCTTTGAACTAAGCAGTAAATACCCAGTAGTGTAATTGTCTCTGGCCCAATTAGAAAGTGCAGATGAGTGAGAGCAAGAGGTACTGTCTTTGCAAACACTGCATTAGGTCCTGTTCTCCTGGGACATACTTTATCAATAAAAGCTATATAGAATTGAATTCCATATTATCTCGATATGACACATAATTACAGGAAAATGGCAGGGAACTTTAACTGAAAAAGAGATTTCAGTGCCATCTACCTTCATCGTTTCTCATGTTCAGCGCACACAAGCCATTAAATAGATACTAAAATAATAAATAATACTTTCTGTAAGCTTGAATGTAAATACTTCAAAATATATCTCATTACATCATCTATATATTAAAAAAAAAAAAGTATAAATAAGAATGCTCTGAAAAGCTTGGATGCTTTCCTGAGCATCATATTTTGTATATTCTGTTTTATCTATTTAATATCAGTTAGTATGTATGGCATGAGGCCTTCAACGTTTTTAACACCATACTGTGTGACAGCAGATTTTTTTAGTTGGGAAAGTAGAGGAAAAAAGTAAGGAGCAAGATAAATGTCATTACCCTGGGACCTTAAAGATGAGATTGTTGGAATTTGAAGATATTTCTGGCAAATGGGAAAGAGCCAGAGGCAGGAGGGAGGGAATGGCGGGATGGTGGCAACTAAAGGAATATGTCTTTACTCCTGTTTTCTAGTTTTCATAAATTGCTTTAACAGTACCTTTTCATCTGTTCATCAAGAAATGAGAAGCAACATATGCTGCATTTATTTTGGAAAGAATAACTTTCCATTCTGAGGTTAGAAAACAGAATAGTCTTCATCTGCTTTTGTCACTTCAGATCCAGAACCGGTGGGTTTTTCATGGGCAAATCTTGCATTTTGCAAATATAATTTAACACAGCACGGGTGGGCTGGGGTGCTGGTGATTGCTGCGTTACCAAAAGACACTGGTGGACATTCTTGGTGGTTTTGGGGGTAAAGTTGCATCACCTTTTCTCCCTGTGGATGAATAAGTAGCTAACAACTAAAAATTCTCATTTTGTGTGTCTGTAAATTATTAATTTTACTTTTGCCCTAGTCATGTTAACTCTGATTTTCTCCATTGCCATGGAAGATACTCTAGTTCAGAGGGGGTTAGCAGGGTGGCCCTCGCTATTGAATCCATAGCTTTAGTAAAGCAAAGCAGGTAACACAGGAGGCCACATCTCTAATTTCATAAAGATAATTGCTCCATGCCACTGCTGGTTCAAGCACATACCCTTGCTCCTAAGCAGCAGGTGTTCCCTTCTTGATTTTCCTGCCATCATGATGTACTCTGATCTTGACATAACTTAAATTCCCTTTGGTGCTGAAGACCCTGTTTGTGCTGGGCCTTTCTGGCAGCTGGCAGTATGGCGGCTGCGGCCTTTCTCCTGTGGTGTCAGCCACCAGCGTGGATAACAAAAATACCCTTCAGAATGTTGTTTAGAAACGTCGAGATGATGGTAAATGTAGCTCTTCTGGATGTCCTGTTGGTGTTTTCATTTGTTACTGTGCTGCCTTATTTTCTCTCTCGAATTTTTCCTTCAGCTGGGGAGAGATAATGAAGTATGCTAATTTGTATTTCCATTCCCAGCTTTTTATTACAGGCGATGGCTTGGCTACGGTGCTAAGCAGTTTTAAAAGGGAGCAGCAAATAAAGTAGTGAAGCACAACTACCTCCCTGGTAATGGAATTCATTGTTTCAGTCACTAACTATTGTAATTCATTAGAGACAGCTAATACAGTCTGAAATGCTGAATTGTTACTTTGAAAACCAGTGAAAACCAATAAGCATAATTAAAACCGCTTTTTAATTTTCTTCAGAAATACAAGCCTGGTCGATGTGATGATATTTTGAAATGGAAGCCACCCAGCCTGAACTCTGTTGATTTTCGTCTAAAGATAACAAGAATTGGTGGAGAGGGGTATGTAATTTTCTTCCCTTTTTAAACCTGACTGTCCCTTAGCTGTTCATTGCTCCTCTGGTATTTCTTGACAGTTTCTGGGGCTAAGCCCAGAATTCTATTCTGTAGAATTTGTTCATGAGGAACGTAGGCAACTGCTGTTGTCAGTGTTGTGCTGAGAACAATGGCAGATATTTACAGGGTAAGTTTGCTCATTCTTAAACCAAGTTTCATAAAATTTCTTTTAAAAGTCCTGTTTGGATTTGGCACTACCCCTTCTGTTTTTGGAAAGCAGGCAGGCTGTTCTTTGATAAAATGCCTACTTTCCATTGGTTTTATGCAAAATAATAACAACCTAAGCTTTCTTCCATTTTAGAATTCTGCATAATGAGAAATGGTGCTTGTTTTCTTAAGGAAAAGCATAACTTGACATTTTTATTTGATAGGTGTTCTCTGATTATCGCTTTTTAAGCCATTAAAATCCTAACCAAAACCAGCAGGTTCCAAGGGCAGAAGATGTGAATCTTTACACCGGTTTGCTTAGTTTGGTCACTGCGCATATTAAAGAGGGAAGATTTCCACGCTGAATTGTGCCAGGCAGGGCAAGGGGAAGATTGAGTCACTAGATTAAAGCTTGCCTTGGAAAAGATTTTGTTTAAAACCAAGTTAATTGATTTTTAGGTTGCTTAATGTTTTAACATCTGGGACTCGTTTCGACTGACAGTTTTGAAATACTGACATTTAGCTTTCCTTTTGCTTGGTGCCACGGGCAGCTCAGTATGATTAAACAACGAGTTCCTATATTGCTCGTGTGTTTCAGAGGGCTAATTATGGCTCCTCTAACTTTTAAACTTTTGCATGTCACGGTAATGGATACATTTAGCAAACAGGGAGTGTCTTAAGGATGTGGAGTTGATGCTGTGAAGTGTTCTCGACTGCTAACTTCCCAGCGGTTCAGGAGGTCGGGATTAGAGATTCCGATTTTGCTGTTTGAAAATGCAACCTGAAGTCCTGAGCAACAGCTTAACTATTTCAGGGAACACACAGGAATATTATGGCTTCAGAGAATCAGCTCATTACAAACCTTTTTATCTTTGTTTGCCTTTTAGTTAAGTCACGGAACGGTGTAATGCAGAAGATTTCTCTACATAAAAAATAATTGTTTAATTACCCATTATTTGATGGGCAGGTTATTTTTAATACAAAATTCTTAGGACTTCTGCTGAAGTTTATAAAAGTACAGTGGCACCCTGTGATTCAGAAGCAAAAGACAACAGATTTGTCATTTCCCATTAAAAAAGGAGCTTTTGCTTGATTAGTGGTCACCGATTTCAAGTACTAACCTGCCAGTGCTGTTGGGTTGTGTGTGATAAATTACATCAGGCGTTATTTGAGGGGAACATGAAAAGGTTGTAAAATATGAGCCAGCAAAAACCTATTTTATCAAAAGTTGGGTGGTTAGTAGGAAGTGATTAAAGAATGGCTGATCCATTGCAGAATGGGATACACTTTCTAGCATTTAGCAAAGTCCTACCGTACTCCAGCCCTGTGAAAAGAAGTGCGTTGCCCATATTGTGGGGATAATTAGCTGAATTAGCCTGTAAATACTGAAATACTTAAATATGGCAATGGCTGTTTTCCTCTCATGCATAAGAAGAAAGTAAGCCTAGAAATCTGACAGTTGATAAACGAAGTGCAGTTCTTCCAGATGTGTTTGACTTCATCCCACATGACACTTGACTGCTATTAGTAACGTAAGTGCATTCATCCAACAGAAAGAAAAGTTCATGAAGCAGAGGGTGGAAAATAATAATTTGCCATTGTTGGGAGAGAAGTATTTGTGTTAAGTAATGACCTATGAAACAGTAGCTTCTGCCCAGTTAATCACAAACAATGAATAAAACACTCCAAGTTTAACTGCTTCAGCTGTTAATTCGAGTATCCAATTTATCGCTTGGGAAAATCTCAGCTCATTTAAGAAAATGTCAGAATTAGACTGATTTTGAAGTTGTTGACTAGGGCTTTCAAAGAAGCAACTTCAATTCTGGACTGTGAGGCGGTGGTTCTTGGGTTCTGAGCACTACTGTAATAAAAGGCTTAATTTTGGGTATAGCTAGAGTTTCCCTGTTGATGAACTGCACGCCTTGCAGTGCTGTGGGTGATTCTAACGTGGCAACGCTGGGTTTCCTGCCTCCTCCCACCCCACTGGGATTACAAGCAAACATTGATACTCGGTTCTACCTTTTAGGTAAAAAAAAGTTTTCTTCTTTTCAGTAGAAATCTGGCATGCCTTCATTTGGCAGCAGAGTACTACAGATGTGGTCAAAATAGTGTTACAGGATTTGTGTGTTGGCTTGGTACAGTTAAGCCATAATATTTATGGAAATAGAAGGGATGCCTTTGTATTGATCTGTTACTGACAAATGAGCAGCCAGAGTCAAAGTATTGATCTCAGATGCATGACGGCTTGAAACGATGAGAATGGGGAACGTCTGTCATTTCCAAGTCTTCCATTCCAATCTAGGGGGGCTCATCTTTCCATCCTGAAGTGTGGGTGTATCTAAACCTGTGCTACAAGTGTGTGTGATCACAGCCTGAGCCTGTATCACAACACTCCAGCCGTCCAGCCCTTGTATTTATAGTTCCCTGTTCACTTAAATGGGGGTGGGGGAAGGCATCTAGGAGCATTATTTATTCAGTAGCAGGAGATTAGAGCGCTGTCAGCTGTTGGACATGTCTTTGGGATGGCATACGTAATTGAGATCCTGAACAACTGTAAACAACCTTGTGTGGTTTTTCCTATGAATAACGGTGTTACCCCCGGGGAGTTGGCCGGATTTTAGTCAGTATGATTATTTCCCATCTACCTAAAATTCCCCTGTGCTTTCAGTTGTACGTTTCCATCCGCAGATCAGTCTGCAATACTAATGTTAACTGCAAAATTGCTGCTGTGTTTCACCCCAGATGTAGTTCAGTTCCGGCTGAATGGCCAGTTGCTTTTATCAAGGCTCCAGTTCTTTCACTGTTGATATCAGAGGGAGTTTTCCCCTTGAATTAGAAAGAAGGATTGGGCTTGTGATCTTTGAAGTACGTTTAGAATATGCTTCTCTATAAATATAAACAAAGACTCCATAACAAAGAACAAGTATAAAGAAGAAGGATACTAATGCATCCCCTAGAAAGGCAGGGTCTCTGTAACCTCAGTGACCTAATCCTGACACTCCTGTTCAGTGCACATATTTGAAAGAAATTGCATTATTGCACCTTAGTGAATTACATCTCATCAGCTGAGCCATGGTAATTGTCCCCTGTGGATTGTCATACTCCAGCCTGTCCAAGCATCAGGCTGACGGTTAGATTAACTCCTTTTCTGTTGTGTTTGCAAGGGTTCCAGTTTATGCTCTCTCTCTCTTTCCTCATTGCATCAGTATCCTTACTTTTATTAACAAAAAACAACAGCCAAACACGAACCAGCACAACAACAACCAACACTTTATTAAATCAGCTACGAGCAGAAAGTGCTTCCTTGTTTATCTCTGGCGAAACGCAGCGGTTGAACTGAAAAACTGGAATACTGCGTGTGCTTTAAAAAGGCAAACCCATGTGCCTGTGCTTCTCTGTCATTCCAGGTTTACTCAAATAAGGGTCTCACATCAGCAATGTAAAGTGGAGCCCTTTGGCCATATAACACTACCTTATTTTTCCTAAATTATGGTGGTGCTCATAGGAAAAAAAAGAAAACACTAATGTTTGGAATTGGAAATAGAGATGAACTCTTTGTTGGCAGCAATTCTGTGTTACCTTTTTTTATTATATCCATGATTAAGGAGACCACACAGAGATAACAAACTATTTAGGCAAAATTCTGTTTAGCTCAGGCACAGTCAAGTGATAAAAACTGGGAGATAAAGATTAATCATACTGACAATATATATGATTCCAAATGACCTGCAAGTGAGACGACCTTGTCAGAAGAGAATGTGGAGGAGATTTAATTGCAGTGTGCGATACCTCACTTATATTAGAGACGAGACTGTTTTTAAACAGTAGAGATGCTTTTTCCCTGGCTGACTCTAAGAATGGCTGACTCTAAGAATGGCTGACTCTAAGAATATTTCTTTAAAAAAAAAATATCCCAAACCCCTTTTTGAGCCTTTTTTAAATGTCACAAATATCAACTGGAAACACCTACACGGTGCCAGATTTATGGTAGCTTCCAAACCCAGAATTTCTTTAAGTGTCCATGCTTCCTTTTACAGTATTTTTTAATTAGCCTGTGTAAGTCCCTTCATTTTAACCGAGTTGGCCATGCTAAAATCAAACTGCAAGCAAAGCTGTGGGTTTGTTTGCTTTGTACTAATGTCTTACTGCATCAGTTCAATACCATTTCAAACCATGGTATAATACAAATTTTTTATAGAGCCTTGAAGTATTGGAAAGAAGCAAGAATTTTACTCATCTTCTAAGAGAAATAGTAATAAAGGCTTGCTTCTTTAAGACAAAACCAGAAGTAATCCAAAGTAGACAAGAACTCTTTGTTAGTTGCACGTCTATGTTGTTTTTTTTTATTATATCCATGATTAAGTAGATCACATTAAGGAAAACAAGAAACAAACAGTGTTGAGGCAAGGTTCTGTTTAGCTTGGGCATTTTCAAGCAATGAAAAATGGGAGCTAAAGTACAATACATTCAAGAACAGCAGGGCTTCAGATCTTGACAACAGGGTCTCAAAATCTTGGATACACTGGTAATTACAAATCAACAACCAGATAGAGACATCATGACTACAGGCAAGTGAATGTTTTCCTTGTGTTAGATGTGATGTTGTCTTTTCTCTTCTGTAAATTAGAAAGAGCTTCAGGCGAAGAAGCTGCAACTGGTTCAAAATAACCATGGCGTTCCTGGATTTGCTCTCGTGTAGCTGTGGTGTCTGTCATAGGGTGGCTTATCTGCTTTGTAAGCTCGTCTCCCTCACTCCTCTGCTTTGAGAAATAACCAGTAGTTCTCTGAAGAATCGTGGAAGTGAGCCAAGATCTGTAGAACTGAGATGATTGTTTTTGGCCTGTGTTCTGTTGCTCCCTCCTCCCTCTCTCTGTTCCCTCTGATATGTGACCCATAAGTTGTCAGTTTGGTCTGTGAGCTCTTTACCTTCTCACCCGTTTGCAGAGTGTCCCTTATCAAAGAGCTCAAACCTGTTGTGGCGTGTGCCATCCATCACAGAATGGGAACCTTACAAATAGTACCCTGCTGATAAAAACAATAATCCCCTATTGCCCCCGCCTCCAAAGATCACACACAAGATGTACCCTCAGCAAGTTTGCTGAAGACACTGAGCATGTGGTGTGGCTGACACGCTGGAGAGAATGTATGCCACCCAGAGGGACCTGGACGGGCTTGAGAAGTAGGCCCATGCAAACCTCATGAAGTTCAGCCAAGCCAAGTACATGGTCCTGCACCTGGGACATGGCAATCCCAAGCACAGATACAGGTTGAGCAGGGAATGGCTGGAGAACAGCCCTGAGAAAAGGACTTGGGAGTGGTGGTGGATGAGAAACAAAACATGAGCTGGCAGTGTGCACTGGCAGCCCAGAAAGCCAACTGTATCCTGGGCTGCATCAAAAGAAGCATGGTCACAGGAGGTGATTCGTGAGACCCCACCTGCAGTACTGTGTCCAGCTTTGCAGTCCTGAACACAGGAAGGACATGGATCTGTTGAAATGGGGCCAGTGGAGGGCCATCAAGATGATCAGAGGAATGGAGTAGCTCTCCTATGAGGAGAGTTGGGGTTGTTCAGCCTGGAGAAGAGAAGGCTCCAGGGAGACCTTATAGCAGCCTTCTAGTACCTGGAGGGAGCCTACAGAAGAGAAGGGGAGGGACTCTATCAGGATGTGTAGCGATAGGACAAAGGGTAATGGTTTTAAATTGGAAGAGGGGAGATTTAGATTAGATGCTAGAAAGAAATTATTTGCTGTGAGGGTGGTGAGACACTGGAACAGGTTGCCCAGAGAAGCTGTTGCTGCACCATCACTGGAGATGTTGAAGACCAGGCTGGATGGGGCTTTGAGCAACCTGCTCTGGTGGGAGGTGTTCCCCCTGAGGCAGGAGTTTGGAACTTGATGATCCTTATGGTCCCTTCCAACCCAACCATTCTATGATTCTGTTCTAAGATTGGGGCTGCCTTTCTGTTGAGCACAGTGGAGTTATGAGGCAGAATGCAGACCATGTCGCAGAGCAATTACGGAACTAGTAAGGACAAGGTGTTGCAAATAGGTGGAAAGATGCAGAGTGTTGGGATGGCAGCAGGTTTGAATAAATTAACAGCATTTATGGCCATACTGTTGTGACTGGAAGTGTGTGCTTCGAAGTGGCTTGCTTTTTATGGAATGTAAGAGTTGCAAAAGAAAGTAAAGGAGTATTTTGTTTAGCTGTTACCTTCAGGCACTCAACCGTTTCCACAGTAGGTCTTACTAGTTAGAATCATAGAATCGTTTAGGTTGGAAGAGACCCTTGGGATCATCAAGTCCAACCATCAGCCCTACTCTTCAAGTTCTCCCCTANACTCGCTCCAGCACCTCGATATCTCTCTCTTGTGTTGGGGTGCCCAGAACTGGACACCAGACTCAAGGTTTTTTGACACCAGACATTGTCAAGACACAATCACCTCCCTACTGCTGCTGGTCACACTATTCTTTATGCAAGCCAGGATGCCCTTGGCCTTCTTGGCCACCTGGGCACACTGCTGGCTCATGTTCAGCCGCCCGTCGACCAGCACCCCCAGGTCCTAGTTCTGAAGAAGGGTTGGGTCAAGTGATGGAGAGAGGATGGTCTGTGTAGGAAGAACAACGTGGTGGCACAGGAAGGGGAAGAGCAAATATTGCCATGGTAGAACATGGTGCAGCTGCCACCACTGCCACCGTGATGGAAAGAGTCTACCATAGATGGACCGTTTACCTGCGCACTGCACTGGAAGTATTGACGTGATACTGCTTTACGTGAGGATGTTTATAATCTTTTCATAGCACTCCAGCTTTTTAAAAACTATTTTCAAAGTCAGGCTTTGAATCTAGCCCCTGTTTATACTCTGGTACACTGAACATAATGTAGTACCTTCCACAACTAATACTCAGGATGCTCTTGGAATTTCTAATGTTGGATTTCAAAAACGAACTCAGCCTCATCCTTTTATATGTTCCAAGTGGCAGCCTTGGGCAATCTCCATCTGTCAGATAATTATTCTCCTTTAGCTACTCATTTCTCCAGATTTTTAAGAGCTTTGCCTCGTGTCATCCTAAAATTATCTATATGCTTGCTAAATGGAATGTAAATGTAGTCTTGTATGTTTTATAGACCTTATTCCTTTTCCTTGAACTAGGTGCTGCCTTAAAGCAGTCTTTGCCGTTGCTCATGTCAGCGATCATAACTATTATCCACTCCCTTAAAGATCCATTTCTATCTGTAAGTGAGATCAAGAAAAGCTCCCAAGGAGCATATGCCTCTCAAATTTCCTTATCCCCCATGCACTTCTCTGCCCTATTTTACATTTGGATAGATATTTTATTCCTATTTGGAGTGTGGCTTAGATTTCTTGCTACTTGTGAATATGGAAATTGAGGGCTGATGCTGTCCCCAGCTAAACGACTGTAAGGTGGTAGAATCCAAGAGAGGAGCGAGAGGAGCAGCCAGTGGGAAAAGTCATCTCAGGCTTCAGATTAGCTGGCTTTGGCTTGTTCAAGGACCAGGTAGGTAGTATCTCATGATAGATGAGTCATAAAGTGCAGAGAGGCCCAGGAGTGCTGGTTGATCTTTGAGGACATCCTCAGTAAAAAGGACAAGGACATGCACTTTTCCAGTGTGGTGGAAGCCACGCAGGTACGGCAGGCCGTTGGCTTGCTTGAACAGGGAGTTCCTGAGTTGGGTCACACAAACAATGAAGTGTATGAAAGATGTAAACAGGGATGGGCCTTTGTGGAGAACATGAAAACGATGTTTGGGTGTAGAGGGAAGGAATTAGGAAAGCCACAACTCAGCTGGAGTTGAAGATAATGATGGACTTCTATAGGTCCCTTCGTAACAAAAGGAAGACTAAAGAAAATGGAGTGCTGCTCAAGCTGCAGGAGGAAAGATGGAAGCAGGGCTGAGGTACACAGTGCCACCTCTGCTTTGGTCTTGACTAGCAAGGTCTGCTCTCAGGCCTCTGAGATCCCTGAGCCTCGTGGCAGAGAGACAAGAAATGGATTGATACCAACAGTTCAGGAGGTTCAAGTTAGGGACTGCCTAAGCAAACTGGACCTCAGGGTACCGGAGGGCAAAGCTTTGAAACTGGGCAGCAGTTAGCCCTTGTGGCAAAGATGGCCATCCGATAACTGGAATAACTGGACTGCAGGTGGAGGGGATGATTCTTCACTTCTACTCGGCATTTGTGAGCCTACATCTGGTGTGCTGTGTCTAGTTTGGGGCTCCTCAGGATGAGAAAGGCATTGATGCACTGGAGCAAGTCCAGTGGAGGGCCACCAAGACAGTGAAGGGATTGGAGAACTAACTCCTAGGGGCAAGTTATAGAGAAGATGGAGCCAGGCCCTTAGCGGTGCCTGTTGGAAGAATGAATAGCAAAGGACCAAAACTGTAGAAGGAGAGGAGGAGAAGTTGTGTGAAGAGGTCAAACACTGTAGCAGGCTGGCAAGTTGCAGAGTCTCTATTTTTGGAGATACTCCGAAGTTCACTGGATATGGCTGTGACCAACCTGGGGTAACTTGGAAGCGGACCGTGTCTCGAGCATGAGGCAGGTGACCTCTGAAGGTCCTTTCCACTCAGAGTATTCTGTGCTTACCTGTAGATCAGATGTTAAGTATTTTGCTAATCATACGGAACTGTTAGACATTTTAATTACGAAATACATTGAAATATTTTATGTATTTCTTTCTTTGTGCTTTCTTTACTGCATGTGGAGATGGAGATTGTTTTCAGAATACTCACCATCCCTACATTTAATTTAGAAATTGTGGGATTGTCCTTTGAAAGAAGTTTTTTGAGTTGCAAACTGTGCAATTTTTTCTGCAGAGGAATTGGACACTGCTCTTCATGACGTGCTGTGAAGGTTTGCCAGGTGCATCATTTAAAACCTGTTCATTGAAATTGGGAAAGTGTTCATCTCCTTTTGCTGTGGCTGTGAACAATAGAGACGCTGCTCTCGCTGCCTGAAATGCAGATGTGAACATGTTTTTCTTTTGCCCCAATATAAATTAACTTCTTAAATTACAGGAGTTATTAGAGAGTGTTCTTGAACATCCTGTTCAAAGTGGTTTTAATGGATTTTATAAATTGATACGAGCTTCTTTGAAGTGCATTTTTGCATGTAGCAACTCACTTCAGAAGAGGAGGTCTCCTTCAGAAGAGTCTGAATGCCTATACTTTGTGAGTATTCTATAAATGATAATTCAGAATAGGTTTTCCTGCATTAATTGCCTACAGTGTGAATTAATATTCAGTTGTCGGGGCTCTTTTAGTTTGTTGCTTAATGAGTTTTTCTTGTCTGTTTTCTTGAGTTTTCAGATTGGTACATTTAAAACCACGTTTGGTAAAAGAGTGTTGGTAGAGAATAGAAGTATTAGATCTGAATGCTGAGTAGTTTTCCATCGTGTTTGAAATTAAACAAACATGTATTTAAGGGGAAAAAAAAGGCCTCAGCTCAGATGAATTCCTTGCATGCTGGGCTGTATTTCAAAGAAGAATAAAGCAAAATAATAGGGGAGAAAATTATCACCACGGTAGAGTGGAACAGACTGGGCGGCCGAAGATACTGTATCTGCTTTGTACTCTTCATCATTCTCACTCCCAACGTTTTATTGTTTAATTTTCTGGTAATAACAGAGCCATGAATCATAAAAGAGCAGATATAAGTCCTAAATAATGAATATATTAAAGATAAAACCAATTCACGACAGTCGTAACTCTGTGAGTACCATTCAGTTTGCTTTGATAGCATCAGAGTCCTTGGAAATTGGTTCAGGAATGAGAAGCCCGGCTTTTTGTGTCCTCCTGAATTCACAAGTACTTTGGAACTGGCAAAACCTGTCAACAAAATAAATGACCCTGCTGCAGGTTGTTTGCATTTCTGCCATGCCAGTGTTATCCATGTGGTAGGTGTACAGCGGTGAGCTTGTGAAGCACTGCGGATTGTCAGCACCAGCGTCTGTGGTTTAACAGGGATTCAAGGCGCGATGATTGATTTAAATATACACATTTCAAAGTTAGCATTTTAAGGGACATCCGCATTCTGAGGAAATACATTGGGTTTTTTGCTCAGTTATTTAGTGACTTTGGGTCTCCCATAGGCTTGGTAATTCCCACGTGCCATCTTTTTACCTAACACCCAGCTTGTAGGTTTTTGCAGGGCAAAGATGCTTATCCTGTTGTAGGAATACAGTAAAATCAGGGAGGCTATAGGTGCGTTTATATGTCTCTGAGATACCAACTTGCATCATCAGGGCTTGATGAGTCAATGGCAACGAGGAATCTGTGTTGTTACTTGCCTAAGAGACTGGGAAAAGAACAGTAACTACTGGGTATGGAGCTTGTACGCTTTGATGGGGAATATCCAGTGCTTTGGAAAAAGCCTTTAGTGGGTTTCAGTAGAGATTTGGTTCCATCTTGCAACAGATTTAAGCTTGTCATAGAATCATAGAATCATAGAATCATTTAGGTTGGAAGAGACCCTTGGGATCATCAAGTCCAACCATCAGCCCTACTCTACAAGTTCTCCCCTACACCAGATCCCTCAACACCACATCTAATCTACTCTGAAACACAGTCAGGGATGGTGACTCCACCACCTCCCTGGGCAGCTGATTCGACTGACTGACCACTCTCTCTGGGAAGAATTCTTTCCTACTGTCCAGCCTAACCCTACCCTGCTGCAGCTTGCAGCCATTCCCTCTTGTTCTGTCGCTCATTGCCCGTGAGAAGAGACCAGCACCAACCTCTCTACAATGCCCTTTCAAGCAGTTGTAGAGAGGGATGAGGTCTCCCCTCAGCCTCCTCTTCCTCAAACTAAACAACCCCAACTCCCTCAATCCATCCTCATAAGCCTTATTCTCCAGGCCTCTCACCAGCTTCGTTGCCCTCCTCTGTACTCGCTCCAGCACCTCGATATCTCTCTTGTGCTGAGGTGCCCAAAACTGGACACGAGACTCAAGGTGCGGTCTCACCAGTGCTGAGTACAGGGAGACAATCACCTCCCTACTTCTGCTGGTCACACTGTTTTTTATGCAAGCCAGGATGCCCTTGGCCTTCTTGGCCACCTGGGCACACTGCTGGCTCATGTTCAGCCGCCTGTTGACCAGCACCCCCAGGTCCTTTTCTGCTAGGCAGCTCCAGCCACACTTCCCCAAGCCTGTAGCCATCCATGGGGTTGTTGTGGCCCAAGTGTAGGACCTGGCACTTGGTCATCCTGCTAGAGGATCTTGAAAAGGCCAGAATTTCTTATTTTCCATACAGTTTTCTTGCTTTTTGCAAAGCAGTCTTAGGACAGTGGTTGTGAAGTACAAGCAAGGTTTCGTGCTGAATTGTATTCTGAAATCATCTTCAAGGCTTTTATCTAAAACACATGGAAGATAGGTTCATACTCACGACCTACTTCGTTTTTAGCATCATTGTATATGTGAGAAATAACCTTTCATTTTAACTTTGAAACACAGATTTCCAAGGTAGGAAGCTGTTTCAGCTTCATATTAAATGAATCAGACTTGTTTATTTGTAAATATCATATATACCTCTATGTCTGTGTGTGTACACACACAGGTGACAGCTGCTGCTTTATGTTGTAAAATTAAAACCACAAACAAAAACCTAAAAGAATTGCCTTGGCTGTTATGAATCAAAACAAAACTACTCTTTCCCTCCTCGTGTTTACACGTGGGAACACCATCCTCCCTTTGTCATACTTCTAAATTATAAAGATTATCCATTTTATTAAATCCGACCATGCTATTTCCAATTCCCAGCTCTTTTCCTGTAAGTATGTTTCTTAACTGGACATTCTCGACTTGTCCTTTTTCTTGTAGCAGTATGACTTTGAATGCCCTGGTTTCATGGGCTTAAGACAGGTAATTAATTGATTCTGCATCTGTACTCTACCAAGCCATCTTCCCTGGCTGGGGTATGAGTGCTGGAATAGTTCTATATGACTAACAGAGAAACTAAACCCCAGCGTGTTGCTCTGCTTTATATGTATAATCTGAATAATTTCTTTAATGACCTAACAGCAAAAGATACAGAAGCAGGTGAAATACTGGGGGGTTTAGAGTCAATTTGAACAATTCTTGAAAAATTAAAAGTGTCCTTATTCGAACACTGGTCCTCCTACCAGTTGTCAGACCTGCCCCCATCTCTGAGAGGTGTGACCTGAAAGACTTTTCATGAGGCCGTTACTACATGCTCCCCTAAAGCAACGTGTACATCGGTATCAGTTTGCAAGATGGGGAAAACGAAGTCTGAAGTGAAGAGAAAGCCTGCTCAGGGCAGCAGTGGTGTGTCAGTGGGAAAAGGACAGTCCTCAGCTCTACCCAGCAGATGGCATTTTTCCCCCTTACAACAACTACATCTTGTCGAGGCTGTAATCTTGGGCTGCTCACGTACTCTGAGAAGAAAGTCTTGTCTTTTTTTTTTTATTGTCCCCACAAAGTATTAAAAAGATTGCACTGTGAGCAAATATTTATCCTTGGATTATAAATGAAATGGAACGTGTGTAACTCTAATTGCAGGATAGCAAAGACTGAAATGAGGAGAATGAAACAGTGTCGTTAACTTGATCATAGAACTAGAGAATCACAGAATCATTCAGGTTGGAAGAGACCCTTGGGATCATCCAGTCCAACCATCAGCCCTACTCTACGAAGTTCTCCCCTACACCAGATCCCCCAACACCACATCTGTAGAACCATTCAGGTTGGAAGAGACCCCATTCCCACCCCACCATCACCACCACCCCCAGTCCGCATATCAAGCTCATCGTCTCTCACAGATGTTTCTAAAAGCATTTAACTTTTAGTTAAAGCATTAAGTCTCAAATCACCATGTTTTCAACCTTTTTACTACTCAGAAATGTAAATTGTGCTTTACAGTGGGTATTCAGTGGTAGGAGATCACCGGGTTTGGGGAGGAGAGCAGGGTAGAGGTACGCAAAAGTGGTTTGGATACCTCTTGATGAAGGCTCTGAACCATTCTCTCCCTTCCAAAAGGGAAAATTCATTATAGGCATGGTTAACCCTTCTCATTAATAATAGCAGGTCTGATTCAGGGCTTGCTCTTGTTCATTCTCCTCTCATGCAGGAGGAGAAGCAGAAATGACTCTCAGGCCTCACCGAGCAAGATGTTGGTGCTCAGTTTCTGCACAATATTCTCTTCGATACCCATCTTCACACGTTGCTTACTTACCTGTTGAGAAAATTGCATTTCAAAAGATGAAGTGCATGTCATAATAAACGAGAGGAATTCTTTGGTTTTCGAAGAGGCAGTGGCATGGCATGCAGATGCTTTCTTCCACCTGAGGTGGGTCAGAAATGCAGCTTGTTTTAGCAGCAGAAGTATGAAGCTGCAGTTATTTGATTTATCTCATTACAACCAGATAACCAAAACTGGTCATTTTCCTCAGCCTTATCATAGGATACGACAAATGGGTTTTGCACAACCAGTGGGGATTTCTCTGTTGTTCACCTGAGTTTCTCTTTTACATTAAAAACAAGAGGATGCTATTACACAACGTGGGATATTTTACAGGTATGGTAGGCCAGTTGTTTCTCTTGGTAACATGCAGAGACACTGGGGAGGAATGTTCCAAGTGTCTTCTGAAGGCAATAGCCTGCCTTTCTCAGAGATAAATTAAGTTTCTCTGATACTGTTTGGCAGGTGAATTGTTGTGTTTTGACAGAGCCTGCATTTGCAAGAGGCACACCTGTATCCTCTATGCTTTCCTATTGTAAACCACTTGCATTTCGATAGAAAACAATTGGCACGGACTGTGCCATGCTGTGAAGATGTGGGACAAATTCCTTAAGATCTTATGTCGTCGACAGGTTTTTCTGGACAAGCCTAAGGAAGAATCATAGAATCATAGAATCATTTAGGTTGGAAGAGACCCTTGGGATCATCAAGTCCAACCATCAGCCCTACTCTACAAGTTCTCCCCTACACCAGATCCCTCAACACCACATCTAATCTACTCTTAAACACAGTCAGGGAGGGTGACTCCACCACCTCCCTGGGCAGCCCATTCCACTGACTGACCACTCTCTCTGTGAAAAACTTTTTCCTAATGTCCAGCCTAACCCTACCCTGCTGCAGCTTGCAGCCATTCCCTCTTGTTCTGTCGCTCATTGCCCGTGAGAAGAGACCAGCACCAACCTCTCTACAATGCCCTTTCAAGCAGTTGTAGAGAGTGATGAGGTCTCCTCTCAGCCTCCTCTTCCTCAAACTAAACAATCCCAACTCCCTCAATCGATCCTCATAAGCCTTGTTCTCCAGGCCTCTCACCAGCTCCATGTCCCTCCTCTGTACTCGCTCCAGCACCTCGATATCTCTCTTGTGTTGAGGTGCCCAGAACTGGGCACTAGACTCAAGGTGTGGCCTCACCAGTGCTGAGCACAGGGGGACAATCACCTCCCTACTTCTGCTGGTCACACTATTCTTTATGCAAGCCAGGATGCCCTTGGCCTTCTTGGCCACCTGGGCACACTGCTGGCTCATGTTCAGCCTCCTGTCGACCAGCACCCCCAGGTCCTTTTCTGCCAGGCAGCTCCAGCCACACTGCCCCAAGCCTGTAGTGATGCAAAGCATCGAAGAATGAAGAATGAACCCCAACTAGTGCAGAAAAGCCTTTCTTTTAAAGAATGCATGTTGAAATTCTACAGCATGGTCTGTTCAGTTGCTTTCTGATCTATGGACTGAGGAGCATTCATTTCCCAAAGGATCTTATGTAGCATTTGGTCCAAACGTTTGTGTTCGTTGCTGAAAGCTCTGTTATGGAACTGATGATTTGTTTTAAACGAAGGTTGCATGCAGAAAGGTTTTTAAGCAATCCAGAATTCCACCAAGTAAAGATACTATAGGTACAGGCTTTGCAGAGTCTCTCATGCCTTTTATTTTTTACCAAGTGAATATTGAAAGAGTGCAGTCTAGTTATGCACTCTTGTTTAATGAAGATGCATTTCTATTATTGCTCAACCTAATTCATTCCTTTGCTTCACTGAAGTTGCAAGGCAGAAAGTGCATAGAGGATGTTTCAGACAGAAAACCAGAAATGGATATGACAAAAGGGCAGGGACGTGGTGATAATTTTAAATTAATGCTTCTGATGTAATTGCTCCGGGATCACAAAGAGTGTTTTCAACTTCAAACGAGGGAGAGGGAAAACAACTTCATACGGATTTGGGTTTGTTGGGGTTTAATTTTTCAAATGGCACGATTTTCTGAAGCTCTAAAACAGCAAGTGTGTCAGCAAGAGAAGCTGGCAGTTTGGGGTTTTTTTTTTGGACCTCATCCTTTAATTACTAAGGGGACCTGCAAAGATAGAAACACAGAAGTTAGGGAAGCAGGGGGAAAGGATGAGCTGGGGAAGGAAGAAATGGGGTGGGGGGAAAACCTTCATTCTAGAGAGCTGCTTTCTCTGCCCTCATTTTAGGTAATCTGTTAATTGTTTACAGAGAGCTACAACAGCTTTCCACTCAGGTTTGCTGTAGGTAAAAAAACCAAAACAATAGCAAAAAACCCTACGAGCTCTGAGGTTCTGCAGATACCTACTGGTCTTCTATGTAGGGAAAAACCACTGATAAGCTTGTATCTAGGTGGTTTTAAAAGAAAAACTGTTGGATGGGGAAAGAATAATGTCCAGTGAGCAGAATAACCATTGTTTCAACTGCAAGAACAGAGCAGCTTAGTACAGAACTGGCAGGGCTATTGGGACAGTTGCAGAAAGGCTGGTTGTGCCATGTGTGCAAGCTTGAGAAAGTTGGCCAAGAACTCTCAGAAGCTCTCAAGTACGAGGTGGCACCCTCCTTCCTCACTCAGACACCTTGAACAAGAGTTCTTCAGCTTGTCTCAAAGCCCTTCTTCCTGCATTCTGCTCCTAAGGAAAACAGCTCCCGTTCCCTTATTTTTAGTTTTCAGCTGCTAAATACAATAATTACATTCTATCCTGGCTTTGAGTCATTTATACCTGAATGAAGTGCCTGTTTGCTGTCTGATAATAGATTTTCTCTGCCGTAATAACAAGGTGGTGTTGAAAGTAGCTTCAAAGACAGGAGTGGCGTATTTAATTTTTAAACAGATAAAGGATTTCTCTGAAGGAACAATTAAAGGTTGATTTTGCAGCAGTTGTAGTACTTGTTGTCTGATAGATGTTCTTTGACTGGTTCAAGAAAATAAGTGTTGTGCTTATGAAGTAAGCCTAGAGTTAATTCTTTTTCTATGCATTTTAAGTCGATGGTGGATAAGTCTTCTCCCAGTGTAACTGCTGGGTGAGAAAAATTAAAGCAATAATCTGAGTTTGAAATTAAATCTATTAGACAGAAAAGGTAGAGTTGTAGGAACTGTCAGAATAGTCCCACTGTCACTAGTCTGTGCATGTAAAATGTGGCTGAGGAGTGCTAAGGTTACAGCCTGGCATCCCAAAGAAATTGAATTCCTCCCAAAAAGAGTCAGCCCCAGGGGCTGTGCATTACTCATGCTGGGACAGGGAGACCCAGAGCACAGATGTGTAGTAGCTGGGTAAACAGAGGAACTTCTGCCACTCCTAAATTGAACTTCTCTTAAGAAACCAGGGTGTAAAAGAAGATAGGAGACACTTTGTTGTTGGGTTTCCCAGCTGGTGTAAATCCTCAAGCAAGGATGTGTTAAATTGTAGGTTTCCCGTCATCTGTCAGGGGACATACGTGCTCTGTGAGTTGGCCATTTTCTCTCTTTGCTGCTGTGACACTCCCAGATAAACTGAATTTTATCTTCCTGCTAAAGTTTTCTTCATCCTCCTTTCCTTCTCTCACTCGTATTTGCATGTGAGTCTTCAGGGCTGGTTTCCCAGTAAAGGTGGTTATTTCTTATTTGCTGTCAGTTGCTGCTCCAGAGTGATTAAAGTCCTGGTTAAAATGCATAGGATTTCCATGAAACCACTGAAATTGCATTCCTGTATACCCAGTGATAAGTTTCTCTCTCTGCTGGTCTTAAGATGTAGGGTAAGACTGGGTCTATAGGAAAATGCAATACCTTAAGTTATTTTGTTACGTTTATCGTATATAATTTAAAATACCCAAATTCTGAGACAGCAAGCTCTTCCTTCAAACTGGAGATGGACTTGCATGCTCCAGTCCTTCTTCTCCCCAGCTACGGCACTTAGCCTAAGAAAACATGCTACCTTCTCCTGGAGACTTGGTCTTATTTTAAATTACACCTGAATTAAGTTCATAGAGTTTATAATCCACTATGTGATTTTTAATTCTCTTTATACCTGTAACACCTGTAACTAATTGCCATTAACTCTGTGCCCTAAAAAGGGCTTTTTATCAGAGCAGGGAGCTTGTGATGAGGATCTGCTGCTTGGAAATTCACAATCTAGTGAACCATGTCGCACTAATTTTTTAGCAGGCTTTTTTTGGCAAGGGTAAAATGTAGTCCAGAAGGATATGCAAAAGTGCTTGCAGTAAAAAATTATGTCTGGGAGGCATGTTGCAAAAAGGAAAAGAAGAAAATAAAAATCCCCCCCCCCAGCTTTACTGTACATTTGTTAATTAACAACTTAATAATTTACGTTACATAAATCTTCTCCAAAATAGATGAAAGAAAAGACAGAGCAGGTCATCTTGATACCAGTTAAATCGGTAGTTATCAGCCAGGGACTGGAAGTAACTAATTTTTTTGTGCTGTGCAGTTAGCATTTGATCGTAATTGCTCTTTCACTTGTGCCCTACATAATAAAAATTCATAATTCAGGGCTGTAAATGAAAAGATGCTCTCTTTCTGTAATAATAATACAGCAATTTTTATGAATAATTCAATTTTTTTTTCCCTACCATTTCCAGAAAAGATATATTTTTGCAAGTTGCTCATCACCCTGGCCTCAGCTTCTTTGCCTTTTCCTAGAGGGTGTCACGAAATAGCTTAATCATTTCAAGTAAAGTCTAAAAAGCTTGGAGAAGAGAAGAGACCAGGAATACTGATAGCCTATGAGGAGCTTGCAAAATGCTTGTATTGACCCAGAATTCTGGAAGCATCTGGACAAGGTGCTACAAGCCATGATTTAGTAGCTGAGTGGGTAGTATGGGTGACAGGAGCTCAGCTGGACTGGATGATCTTGTAGGTCCTTTCCAACCTTGCATTTCTATGATTCTGTGGTTCTATGATGGTGCTTCCTGGTCCTCTTCCTCAGCCCGTGGGCAGGCAAGCAGGGGGGGTCTGGATGCGTGGGAATTGTTGGGTTGTTCATGAGCTCAGGTGTGACCATACCCCAAGTGCCTGGGACAAAGGGAGCCTGGGTAGTGCCCTGTGTGTTTTTCAGTGGCTGCATCAGGTTTGCAAGGCTGTGGAGATCCTGGCTGCTCAGGGGAAGCTGCCACAGTAGTTCTCAACCTAGGAGCTGTTGCCGGGAAGCGAATGCTGTGTGTGGAGTGGAGGCATCCCAGAATTTATGTTTTGTTCCTCATCTGTGTGCTGGCTGCCCTCTATTTCGTAGCATCATTTAGGCTGTCATCATCCCTGTGCACTTGCAACAATGGCAAGTGTGGGGTGCTCCACCTGGGGAGGAATAACCCCCTGCACCAGGACAGGTAGGGGACTGACAAGCTGGAGCCCAGCTCTGAGGAAAAGGACCTGGGATTCCTGGTGGACAACAGGATGACCATGAGCCAGCAATGTGCTCTTGTGGCCAAGAAGGCCAGTGACATCTTGGGGTGCATCAGGAAGAGTATGACCAGCAGGTTGAGGGAGGTAATTCTCCCCTTCTGCTGTGCCCTGGTGAGGCCCCATCTGGAGTACTGTGTCCAGTTCAAGAAGGACAGGGAACTGATGGAGAGGGTACAGCAGAGGACTACAAAGATGATTAGGGGCTGGGAGCATCTCTCTTATGAGGAAAGGCTGAGGGACTTGGGTCTCTTTTGTCTGGAGAAGAGAAGACTGAGGGGGGATCTGATCAACACCTAGGAATACTTAAAGGTGGTTGTCAGGAGGAAGGGGTCAGTCTTTTTTCAGTGGTGCCAAGGGACAGGACAAGAAGAAATGGGCACAAGCTGGAAAATAAGAAGTTCCATCTAAACATGAGGAGGAAATTCTTCCCTTTGAGGGTGGCAGGACTGGAAGAGCGGGGTGGTGGAGTCTCCGTCTCTGGAGACATTTCAAACCCATCTGGACACGTTCCTGTGCATCCCTCTCTGGGTGGACCTGCTTTGTCAGGGTTGTTGGGCCAGCTGATCTCCAGAGGTCCCTTCCAACCCCATAGCATTCTGTGATTTCCACTCCCCTCCTGGCAGCTCCAAGAAAAGCATGTTTCCCCTCTCTAAACCTGGGAATTGAGATAAATGGTGCTTAAGTTTAGAGAAGGAAGCACAGGGAAGGGCGGGGGGGGGGAATGTATTGGAGGGAGAGAGTCATCTTAAAAAGCCTGTACAAACCCAAGCCGAGGGTTTGTAGCCGAGTCTTTAAGTCAGAAGTAAAGGAAAGAGAGAGGAATGGAGAAAGGGGTTGCTGGAGGAGATGTGGGACTTCTGAAATGAGGCAGAGCACCCTGAGAGCAGAGCAGTGATTTCCCTTACGGAGACAGGAGCGTTACGGGGAAGGATGCTGGGTTTTTTTGAGTGGAGCAAAACAGCAGGAAGAGAGGGTGGCTTTGCTGCAAGGGCCTTCTAGATCCCAGGAGCAGTAATCGGTGTTACAGTGTTAGTAGCTGGTATTAGAAAGGTGATAGTCCTTTCGTTTGTCACAGCCAGGAAAGTACTGCAACTCCATTTCTTAATGCTTCAAAATACAGACGACTTCATTCCACATTTATTACCACCTTAAGAAGTTCTGCAGAAGAAATTTCATTAAAAAGCTCATACAATGAATATGCTGAGGGACTTAATCTTATCACGAGCAGGGGAAGCTGAAAAGTGCACCACCCCTGCAGGCTGCAGAAACGAGAGTGAAGCGTTCAGAAGAGCTCATGGAAGTCTCTGCCCAGCCTTCCTTCCATACCTCACGTTGGGTGGCAGATTCCTTCCTACCAGGTGGATGTTCCTGTGTTCTGCTTGGTGGCACTTGGGTCTGGGTAGATGGCAGCTTGGTTGTTCATTAGACGCTTCACTCGTGAACCTGTGCCTCAATGGTTTGTAGGCTGTAATTCGGTCATTTCTGCCATTGTGCATGATGAATGAATAAAGGATTTGTTTTTGAATAAATCATTAAAGTGATGTGGTGAAAGAGGAAGGAAAGGGCTCAGTTGGAGTGGGCTGGCAGTGCACGTGCATGTGGCTACGGGTGCTCTTTCATGGTGCCTTCCCAGGGAGGATCTTCATAAAGAAGGTGGGAATTTTGATGCTGTTTATATCTCTGATCCGCGCAGAAAAGTGAATTTTATATTCTTTACTGGCTGTTTTTTAAAGAGAAATGATTAGGCTTCTGGGTATTTTTGTTATGCACCTCCACGTTCAGCCCCTGTTTCTCTCACACACCGTGGCAGCGTGCAAGAGCTCGGGTCTAACGGAGTGCTTTGTGATGAAGTATTTATCAGCTCTGAATTCTCCCTCAATCAGCATAAGTCAATCATTCCTTGCTCTTCTCTTACGAGAAATGAAACCCGCATCACCTGATCAATATTTGGTGTGCTGTGCATTGTCAGAAGGATACTGGTGCCAACTGGTTTACTCGGGGTACCTTGTGCTGTGCTTCCGAGTGGGTTACAGTATTTTCTCTGAAAAACTTTTGCATCCACATTTAATCAGATTTTTGATATATGATAGTCATGGCTGTGGGGTGCAGAAGTGTCTTGTCCTTGCTGCAGAGGAATTATCTCTAAATTTGGCCAACCTACAGTGGCCTGTTTCCTTTTGCTTTAAGTGTGAGCTGCCAGGTCTGCCAAGATCCTGAGGTCTTGCCACCACGGGTGCAGCGTGCAGGGCACTGGGAAAACTGGAGAACTGCTGGAGCAGCTGTGCTGAGAAATGAAGGGCAGAATGTGGGAGGTTATAGCCAGATGAGACCACCCCATCCTGGGTTTCCTGCCAGTTCTTTGTCATGGTTTTTTAGCAGTATCAACCTGTGTTAAAATTGCTGAATATTTCAATTTCCAACTCTGCTGGGATGGTTTAGAATAGAAATGATTGCAGAACAGAAGTTTGGTGTGGTGTTTTTTTAGCTTATAAACAGAAAGACCAAGGACAAAGGAATGACAAAACCTCATGTAGAAGGAAAGTTCAATGAGCCTCAAAGTCAAGCCTTTGAATGTCAGGAAATGGCAGATTTCCAGGTGGCGGGTTTGCATACGTTATGATACGTTCTTTAATTAAATGGGTAAGTACCTCTCTCTAACTCATACACACAGGAGCACAGATCTTTCAGCGCAGAGGAGAGCAATGCTGAAGTTGCAAGGGTGATTGTAAATTTGGCATCAGCTTCCTTTCCAAGTGATGAACTTTGTAATCCAGCTAAACCAACAACTTTCGCTTCACCAGCAGACTCCCGCTGGTCACGACTTTTTCAGATTACTAATAAATATATTAAACAGCCTGTTTCAGAAATTGAATAGTCACTTGGCCTTTGCTAAGATGAAAACTGACCATTTATTCTCCCTGTCCAGTCTCTTAATCAGCGTTTGATTGGCCTCTTCCATCCAACACCACTCGCCGCCTGGTTTTATTTTTTAAGAAAGAAATTACAGTGGGAGAGCGTAACGGCAGCCTTGGGGCAGTCTGCATCGATTATGTCAGTGTGGAGCCTCTCCTGCCCCCCCCCCCCCCCCGCCCTCTCGCGTCCATTTTTTGANTTTTAAGCACTCTTTCATTAAAATGATCAAAAGAGAGGCAGATGCAGCCCCAGTGTGAAGGCAGGGGATGTGCAGCCTCCCGAGCAGCGTTGCTGTGGGCGGCCAAGGTAGGCATGCTGAACAGTGCTCGGCTGAAGCGCAGGACACGGAGAAGCTTGCCAAAATTCCCCTCTTTAGGTGTTAAAGGTTGACTCGGAATGTTTTAATAGCAGTTCAGAGCCTCTGCAATAAGGAACATCAGAAATCCTGGGTATGTTGCAGCAGGGTTCAGTGATTTATTTCGTCTTAATTAGCCGGTATTTCCTCAGAGCTTTTCTTTTACTACCTCCATTTTTGCAGGGATTTCATTCTGGTAAATAAGAAACAAAACCAAAACCCCCTGTGTTCATGACTAGGTGCCTTTATTTTTTCAGAGGAAACAAACAAATCCACTAACTAAGACTAAGCAGTCTTCCTGCCTTCCTGCAGTGCTCACTGTATTTCCACATGATCAAGTGAATCTACAGATTTTTTTAACCAGTTTTGTACTTGAATATATTTAAGATATTTTTGCCATTATCTCATTTGTTTCTCCTATACCTTATTGGCTGATAGAAATCCAGTTTATTTTTAAGTAGCTCCTGAGACACTTCACAGAATCACAGAATCTCAGGGATTGGAAGGGACCTTGAAAGCTCACCCAGTCCAATCCCCCTGCTGGAGCAGGAACACCCAGAGCAGGTCACACAGGAACGCCTCCAGGCGGGTTTAAATGTCTCCAGAGAAGGAGACTCCACANCCATGAGGGCACAGTGCTGGCTCATGGTCATCACTTGAAATGTCTTTGTTCTGATTTTAAAATACCACTAATTAGACTTCTTGTTTTATTGAAGACTCCTGATAAAAAAAAAACAAACACAACTTTGCTTTGTGGTATCAGTTCTTTATTGAATTCTGGATGTTGAATTTGCTACCATCGAGGTCGCTGCTGTGGTTTTAAAAGATGGCTGAGGTGAGAGGAAGCGACAGGGTCCCAGACCACACAGTGGGTTTACCATGTTCCAGTGAATGCGCTGCAGGGCTTTGTGATAAGTGGATAAAACTGGGCAGGCAGGTCTTTTGGCAAATTGGGAATAATTCCTGACTCCTGCCCTATATTTCAGTGAGATGAAAGGGTTGATATTCAGAAAGAAAAATTGACGTTTACTCTCAGAAATAGATTCTAATAGTGGAATCTCTCAGACTACGTAATAATCTCCCAAAGGAAAAGGCAAGCAGCCTCATTTTTCAGATAATTTATGGCCAGCCTGGCCAAATTGCTCGTTATACTACTACAATTGCTCGTTATACTCTGGATATTCCATCGGTGGAGGAATGGGCATGATTGTATAATGGGTACTTTTTGTTTCTACATACTGTTCCTTTCTACTTTGTATGGATAAGTTATATGTAAATCTAGTCAAAATGCTTCTTTATGTGATTTGCCTGTGGGGCAAGGCCTGGACAAACATTAACATATTATCAGTGCTAGATAGAAATGCAGCAAACAAAAGGAAGTGCTTTTGGAAACATCCAGTGTTGTGGTTTTATTTATAAAGTCCCTGTCTCTAGGAAAGCATTCTTGCACAGGAGTCTTCCCCAGGAAACAACTACAGCCAAACTCTTGTTCCAAACTAATGCAAATTAAACCTTCCTAACCCAAAGTAAACCTTCTTAATTGGTCACTTTATTCTTTTTGACTGTGATCTACAGTCACTTGCAGGCCATTGCCTCAAATGAGAGGTCACTTCTTTTTGTAGTTTTGAGCTCTCTAAAGGTAATTTTTCTTGGGTTTGGTAGAGGAGTGATGCCGTTATTCCATGGACATACGTCTTTCAGGGATCAGTAACTTTCTAGATTCCTGTTATTGATAGATAGTCAATGACAGACAGTGATTTACTGTCAGGCTTGAGGTAGTCCCATGAAGCCTCTCAGGTATTGCACATTAGGAGCTTTTTACTGGAGGGCAGTTAACACATAACATTGACATTTTTGCCCGAGTTGTGTGTGTTTCAGAAGGCTGTGTGCTTATTAATGTGTGGGAAGGCTGAGGGTGTTGAATTCCAGCCTGTAGCCTGTGATATCCTCTGTGTTTTTCCCCATGAATATTACTTAGAATGTGGATTTGTGTTAATTGTCATCATCACCATTAGCTTGGGATATTCTGCAAACTGAGAATTCACTGAATGACAAGGGTTTGCTTACATTTTTGCGCGTGTGTTTTTATTGCAGAGATGAATTTAGCATTTTTTCATTGTTTACTGTCTCATTTTTAACGCTTGATTGTCCCTTTCCCAACTTTTTTCCCCTCTTGAGTTCAAACCCAGGGGTTTTGGCGTTTTTATGGTGTAACCAGCTGTACCCAGTATCCCTTCCAGTTTCCTCACAGCTTTCTTTCCATTTGTGCCCTAATTTGAGGAAGGATGTCCTAAAGGAGACACAAGGTTTACTTGTCTACTTTTTACCGCAATGACTCTACTAGCATGGCCTACATTGAAAAGTTTTCTTGCCTGACTGTTCTTGTGGAAGTTTAAGGCTGAAGTTACATGTTCTGTTTCACAGGGGTAGCGAAGAACCGGAGTGTAGCTGTAGGCAGCTCTGCGTGCCCACCACCGCCTGCTTCCCGGCAGCTTCCATCCTGAAAAGCCAGACGGCTCGAGTCCATACGCCTGCTCGTTGGCCGTCGTTTCCCGTCAGCTCATTCCACCTTTCCAGCTCCTCTTCCTTTTCAGCCCTTCTGCTGCAGGCTTCGTGTTTCTCACTCCGTACTCCCTTCTTTCCTCGCTGTCACCTAGAGCTGTGAGTCTCTCGGTCCGCCTTCCCGTACCACGCGCCACCAGTCTTGCAAGAGAGCAAGCGCAGGAGCTGCTGCCTCGCACAGGAGCAAGTTACCGCGTCCTGCTCATCTGCAGTAACTTCCTCCTGTGAGAGGCGGCGGCTCCTGGCTCCATCCTGCTCCTTTATTTCTGGAAACCTCCTTCCGTAGTTTGCTCGGCAACACTAGGATCCAGATAGCGCAGAAGGAAGTTCCCAGTGGGAGGGTGGGTGTATGACTGGTCAGAAGTTACGTTTCCACCTCCATGGTTGGCGTGGCCCCATTGAATAGCCCAAGCAGATGTTCAGGACCACCCTTGGAGTCTGAAGGGGTCAGCATTTGGGGTTCGGGTCAAGCTGAGGTGGTGCCTTCAAGGCCCACCTGCCACAAGACACGGAGGAACTATTTGATGCCTACTTTCTGCCTTCTCAAAGTGCTGCTTAAGCTGGAGCACTGGTGTGTCAAGGAGCTGTGCCTGAATCTTTGTTGAGAATATCTTGGAATACCCACCTTCATCTTAAAAAAACAGCACTCAGTGAGTTACCGGGAACAGGCCACGTGGGGAGAAGGGGAACTGATCAGGCTTCTTTGCAATGGCACTGCCCTCACAATGTGGTCGACAGGCAGCTGAACATGAGCCAGCAGTGTGCCCAGGTGGCCAAGAAGGCCAAGGGCATCCTGGCTTGCATAAAGAATAGTGTGACCAGCAGAAGTAGGGAGGTGATTGTCCCCCTGTACTCAGCACTGGTGAGGCCACACCTTGAGTCTGGTGTCCAGTTCTGGGCATCTCAACACAAAAGAGATCTGGAGGTGCTGGAGTGAGTACAGAGGAGGGCAACGAAGCTGGTGAGAGGCCTGGAGAATAAGGTTTATGAGGATCGATTGAGGGAGCTGGGGTTGTTTAGTTTGAGGAAGAGGAGGCTGAGGGGAGACCTCATCACTCTCTACAACTGCTTGAAAGGGCATTGTAGAGAGATTGGTGCTGGTCTCTTCTCACAGGCAATGAGCGACAGAACAAGAGGGAATGGCTGCAAGCTGCAGCAGGGTAGGGTTAGGCTGGACATGAGGAAAAAGTTTTTCACAGAGAGAGTGGTCAGTCAGTGGAATCAGCTGCCCAGGGAGGTGGTGGAGTTCCCATCCCTGACCGTGTTTCAGAGTAGATTGGATGTGGTGTTGATGGATCTGGTGTAGGGGAGAACTTGTAGAGTAGGGCTGATGGTTGGACTTGATGATCCCAAGGGTCTCTTCCAACCTAAATGAAAATGATTCTATGTCCATAGCTAAGGATCACTCTACTTCCCATGGCCAAAGGCAGCAGGAAGGGGACGATGGTACTGGGACTGTCCCACCCCAAAAGCAAGGCCATCGGTGCTTGGGGACGATGGCCTCTTTGATAAATTGGTCCCTGCTGCTCCCGTAGCCCTAATCCAGCCCAGATCTCTGCTCCAAAGCTTTCCAACCCACGGGGCTGCTTTGTCACTCCTTCATGCCTCTTGGCCCTTTTGTGTCCCACATTCCATGCTGTTTCACTCTGCCTTATTCCAAGTTTCCTTTCACTCCAGCCCGTGATCCTGCCCTATATTTTTTTGCATTTGTCCCCCTCACATCACTGCTGCCTCTACTTTTTCTTGGATTTAAGGTCCCTTCCAACCCAAACCATCCTAGGAATCTATGACCATGCCCACTCCCACAGTCAGCCTCCCCCACAGGCAGGCAGTGCCTGGCACTTGCAGCTTGGATTTTGGAAACACATGTGTGCTTTGCCTCCTAGAAAACACCAAATCTGGGATTCTGAAGGCAGAAAATAGGGCATTTGTTGGTAATGGCATGACAGTGTTTTCTTGGTACTGACAAGGCTTTTAAGACCCTGACATTGCATTGGCAAAAGTCAGAAATGGTTTGTCCTGATACTTTTGGGGGTTTTATGCTTTTTGCATGGGGGATTGGACTAGATGATCTTTCAAGGTCCCTTCCAATCCCTGATAGTCTGTGATTCTGTGAATGTAACGATCCAGCCTCAAATAGGAACATGGGGCTAGAAATCTGCTCTCCCGGGTATATGGGACAGGAGTAGGGGGAGTGAAGTTTTCCATATGGTCAGCACCTTCTAAAGAACCACTGCTTCTTGGAGGGATGCTACTTGCCTTCTGCTTGCAGAAAAAAAAACAGGAATTGTGTTGGTAATGTACAGAATGGAAGAGGCACGATTAAAATCCGCCTCAAGCTGGAAGCTGGTATGATCAGTTGAGGCCACTTTGTATAACCATAGAATCATAGAATCATTTAGGTTGGAGGAGACCCTTGGGATCATCAAGTCCAACCATAACACTACATATTTTCCTGTAAAAATAAAGATAGGCCCTGAAGTGCCAGTTGGCATTTGCATTTTTTGACAATCGGGTCTCATAATTTTAAGGTAATGCCTTGAATGTGAAATTCCAGGGTGATCATTGTGCTGTGAAACTGCCACCACCCTTTCGTAGGCCGGTGTTAATTTTGGCCAATTGGAGGTGGTGTCCAGCTGTTAAGGGGGTTAGGTGCTGAGTACCACTGATGGGATAGAAAATAGAACTGTGAGAATGTGAAATTAGGTAAAAAATAGGTGATGGACATTTCAGAAGAGGCCATTGGAATAAGGAAGCATAGAAGAGCTTATAACCAGACCTGCTTACCATTAAAAAGTCTTCAAAGGCAAAGGGTAATTAACTGAGAGCATTAGAAAAGAATACCTGTGTGGATTTCAACATGTTGAATGAGTAGGTATAGTTTGAACTTTGTGATAGGTGAGGAGTGCAAGATAAAGGTAATTCAGAGGTCAGTCACGCTGTGTTCCTGTGGCTGAGGTGGAGACTGGCATGTGCTCCTCTCTCTCACCTCTCTCCTCAGTGGCACATCGTTGGTTTTGGTTTTGGAAACTGCCCCTGGTAAGTGCTTGTTTGAGGTAAAATGAACCAATTTCCTGTTTTACAACTGTACTTTTTTAGTGGACTTCTCCTAACTCACTGAACTCTGAAATGAACAGCATGTTGGTCAGAAACTGTTCCCTCTCAGGGTGATGAGGCCTGATCACCCCAAGGGATGGTGCAGAGAGGCCCTGGCTTGTACTTATTGCTGGAACAACCAAGGGTTGTGGGGTTTGCCCCGTGGGAGGGTGGGAAGCAGAAAAGCCTCGAGGGGTCACCCCTGTGGGGAGGAGGGGACAGGAGAGGGGACCCCAAACTGACCAACTGGGGTATTCCATCCCATCCCCATCATGCTCAGTATAAAAGCTGAGGGATCAAAGGGCCAACTGTTGATGGCCAACTGTCTAAGCTTGAGGGGACTGGGGGGAGTGTTATTATGAAAACAGGCCTGGATATGATGAGATATTGGTTAGAAAATCAAAACCAGTTTATATCTAGAAAAAAATATAACTCACTGTGAATTAAAAGTATATAAAAAAAGAGATTTCAGCAGAGTGATGCCTACAGCCCTACTTATTTTCTGGTTATTTCTAGTTAGGGGGAAATTTAATCCATAAGTGAGGTCATACTGTGTATGGGAATGGGATATACAGTTGAAGGAACACACAAAATAGCAAATGTTTTATGAAAACTTGGAGCTACTGGAGAGTATGATGGGCTTTGAATGCCAGTTTCAGTCAAAACAGAAACTCTTTCAATGGTCTGTCATTGCTGACTCCTCATGGGGTGCCCATACTTCAGTGCCAGGCGTCTGGGGCTGCTGAAGTGGTGGGGATGACCACTGTGCCTTTGCTGAGCCAAGAGGAACACCGTGGGTGTCGGGTTTGAACACCGCGATGCTCTCCTAACCTTTGCGCTGGCCAGTGATGTTCTTGTCTGCTTGGTGACAGCGGGGGCACCTTAATGCTCTGCTGGGATTTGAAGTTTGTCTGACATGCAAGGTTTCTGCAGAAATCCAACTAACTCTTTCTCAGAAGCACCAAGGGTCCTTTGAGTCGACTCGTCCCACCGTCCCTCTGGATCTGCGTAAAGAGTCGAAGAGAACAAGAGGCGCAAACCCCGTCTGGGGCTCCTTTTATTTAGGAAGCCAGTATGGCAGAGATTCTCCATTATCTCTCCACTTGTAGTGATGTCAGTTTTGTATTACTGTGCCTATTTTTATTTGCTCTAACCTGTTTTAACTCTCAGGCCCGTTGCTCTGAATGCGTGCTCACTGGTCTTTCCTCTTGCTGTCCTTTTGTTTCTAATGGTCTCTGAGAAAGAGAGAAGACCCCTACCTGCCCTTCTGCCGTATTACTGACATCCATCACGAGGAAGCTGTGAAATAATTCTGCCCCAGAGCTGCTTGCCTTGGCACGAAGGCAAATTCCCAACGTGCATCCATCTTTAATGAGCATCTTTCCTCGTTTGTAGCCGTTCACGTAGAGTCGTGTCACCAGCTTTGCAAAGGTGGCTCTTGCTGTCGTGATGAAGCTTGTCACCCCCTCGGGGTTCAGTGACAACTGTTGGAGATGCAAAAAAAAAAGCAAAAAAAACCCCTTATGGATGTAAAGTGATATCTTAAAAGATTTTTTTCATTTTTTTAGGCTACTCACCCAGAATGTTGGTCTTCTTTATGTTGGAAACTTTGACAGACCTTTTGCACAAATTAAGGTATGATTAATAAGCTGGGAGGGGAGGGGAGGTGGCTATTTAAATTATTTAACTTCTGGATGATTTAAGGCTTGAGTTAGAGAACTTCAAGGTAGCGATACAAGTTCAGGAAAAGTAATGGGGAATAGTGCTGCTTTGATGACGTTTACCAGCTTCTGGGTTCACAGGTTAGTTTTTCCTATCATCTTTTGAGGAATTTAGACTATGGTTTATCAGAAGGAAAATGTTAATTTTTAATTATTCTTTTTTTTAATTCAGGTTACCTTGTCAGTAACGTTTGAAAACAAAGCACTTTTGGAACTTGGTAATTCTGTGAGTTCCCCCTTGATGGGGAAGATACAGCAGTAAAAAGCACAGATTGTTTTCCCACTATTTATTAGATTTATTATAAAAGATTCATACAGTTGCTGGGAAATCATTTGTCTTTTATGACTTACTGTTTCTTTTCCTTCAGTTGAACTCTTAACAGTTTCACATTTCTAATTGCTGGTTGCTAATTAGTTATTGTTGTGTCACTTGCAAACAAAAATGCTTTACAAGGATGTATGGCCTGATTTTGATGAGTTTCATTGGGGTATTTTTGGGAGGAAAGAGAGAGAGAAGCATTAGTGTGTCAGCCATCACACTGGATGTGGAAATGTGGTGTCTGGTTCAGAATGCTGCAACGTCTCCGTGTCCCAGATGATACCTGTAATTACTGTATGTTCTACACTCCTGGCAGTGCTGTTCCCTCCATACTGTGCACACGCCTGTCCCCCTCAGAATTTTAAAAGCCTTGGTTTTGGTTTACATCTAAATGAAACTTGATTTCTAAATCTCAGATGTGTTCCTTTGCCATCTCTAATTACATTACTAAAGAACAGTATTCCCTACCGTGTCTAGCTGATACTTGCTTTTTCTAACTTAAACCTTAGTACTGTCTTAAAATTACTCTGAAAGAACAGATGCATGCTTTTCATTTGCCCTGTTCCTTTTATCCCATCTCCTCAGTCCCTACACGTATAACATTCACTTTGGCTCATAATCAATCAATTTAGATGCTTCTTGCTTGAAACGTTGTGTTGCAAGAAGTTTCATCACGATCAATCTTGTATATTTTGGGGGCTAACCATTTGGAATAGTGCTTGTTTAAATGCTTTATAAAACTTCTCTCTCACACTGTTCTTCCCTGAGGCCTCATCCCCGCCTCCCCCTACCCCATTACTGCCCAGTAACAGGCAGCAAAATGGGGAGGGTTCCCCTGTCCAAGAAGAGTTTTGTAAATTCACTGGGTGGATTTTGGAGAGAAGAGGCATATACTGCACTAGTTTTCAGCTGTTGGTGTCCATCAGTCCTACCCTTCCCATCACACACCTTTTCTTTAAGGCAGAGAATGGGCACAATATAGCATTTTCTGTTTCTTATGTAGGGTACAAGGATTGATAAGTATCCAAAATACATTTAATTTGAGCAATAACATCAGACTTTCTGGCAATGCATCGCTGGTGTAGTCTCAGCCTAAATGTTGGCTTTGCCCCAGAATAGGTGAGAGGGATATTCAAAATAACCTTCAGTCAGTTGCTACCCAGGAAAAACAAAGCTTATTATCCACTGAATTCCTGTAGATTAAATAGGTGTGTTTGAATAAACTAATTCCACAAGCAATTACTTTTATTTTTGGAGCTGTAGGCATATATAAGGGCTTATATCTGCACACTGTCGCTTTGCGTTGTTCCTGATGCTAAAGGTGAACCTGGTGGTAAGCAAGAAGTTAATGTGTCTCAGAGTCATCTCTTCTGTAGCTTGTATTATCAGCTGCAGCTGGGAATGGCATACAGTTAAAAAAAAAAAAAAAGCTTTTTTAAATGAGTCTCCTGTCTGATTGCTTGCAGCAAGGAGGAGGTTGTCTGCATGACAGCAGGAGGAACTGGTGTAGTGATGGGGTTGCAACTTCATTGACATTTTCAGCACCAAAAGTGAGGAGTAATAATTCACATTAGGAGTTGATGCTCTTGGTCCTGCACTTGGGCCACACCAACCCCATGGATGGCTACAGGCTTGGGGCAGTGTGGCTGGAGCTGCCTAGCAGAAAAGGACCTGGGGGTGCTGGTCGACAGGCGGCTGAACATGAGCCAGCAGTGTGCCCAGGTGGCCAAGAAGGCCAAGGGCATCCTGGCTTGCATAAAGAATAGTGTGACCAGCAGCAGTAGGGAGGTGATTATCCCCCTGTGCTCAGCACTGGTGAGGCCACACCTTGAGTCTTGTGTCCAGTTCTGGGCACCTCAACACAAGAGAGATCTTGAGGGGCTGGAGTGAGTGCAGAGGAGGGACACGGAGCTGTGGAAGGGCCTGGAGAGTAAATCTTATGGAGAGTGATGGAAGGAGCTGGGACTGTTTAGTCTGAGGAAGAGGAGGCTGAGGGGAGACCTCATCACTCTCTACAACTGCTTGAAAGGGCATTGTAGAGAGGTTGGTGCTGGTCTCTTCTCACAGTTAATTATCGATAGAACAAGAGGGAATGGCTGCAAGCTGCAGCAGGGTAGGGTTAGGCTGGACATTAGGAAAGAATTCTTCCCAGAAAGAGTGGTCAGTCACTGGAATGGGCTGCCCAGGGAGGGGGTGGAGTCACCATCCCTGAATGTGTTTCAGAGTAGATTAGATGTGGTGTTGAGGGATCTGGTGTAGGGGAGAAGTTTGTAGAGTAGTGCTGATAGTTGGCTCACTGATCCCAACCAAAATGATTCTATGATTCTATGAAAAGACATTTCTGTACTCTGGAGATACACCATGGTCTTCTGTCACTGTTGACACAAGAATTTTGACACGTTCTTCCTCCAGCAGCTCTTTAGGTATTTCATACCTGGTTGCTGATGATTCCACCAGTTGAGACCTGTAAACCACAGTTGGTCCTGGAATGCATATGAGGCAGAGTCTTTGTAAACTTTTTAGTTCAGATAGGCTTTGTCTCACTGTGTGATGGATTGGTCTCTCTCATATAAATTACCCACTTGGGTTCATTTGCAAACATCCCAAGTGTTAAGGTATTCTATTAAGATGTGGCATTTCTTGCCAAACCCATGCATTAAGAAATGCCCCAAACCACTACAGTACTCTGTCGGTGTAGATTTATTACTCAAAGCAAACCACTATTACACAGCAGCACGTTTTATTGCACTTCCAGTTGGACAAATTGGAGCATTCCCAGCATTTTGAAATGTTCACAGTAAGCAGATAAACTGCCGTGCTGGTACTCCTAAATCCATGTTTGAATTTATGTGCATTTACAAAACTGCAGAGACACAAACTCCTTATAGAGGTATCCCTTCCCAAAAGCAAACAAGTTTGATGACCATGAGCCAGCACTGTGCCCTCATGGCCAAGAAGGCCAATG
>VZTM01008322.1:214847-245951 GCA_013400555.1 Jacana jacana
CAATGACAGGACAAGGGGTAATGGGTGCAAGCTGGAACAGAGGAGGTTCTACTTGAATATGAGGAAAAACTTCTTCAGGGTGAGGGTGAGGGAACACTGGCAGGGGCTGCCCAGGGAGGGTGTGGAGTCTCCTTCTCTGGAGACATTCCAAACCCGCCTGGAGGCGTTCCTGTGTGACCTGCTCTGGGTGTTCCTGCTCCAGCAGGGGGATTGGACTGGATGATCTTTCAAGGTCCCTTCCAGGCCCTGAGATTCTGTGATTTTCCACAATTGTGCAGGATAGTTGCACCAGTATCTTTGATGATGGAGACCATAGATGGCAAGTCTGGGAAAAAGATTTTGAAATACTAACATCTCTTCTAGGATGATTTTTCTATGCCTTCCTTTCTCATATGCACAAATTCATTAATATTTATATGTATTCATATTTACAGTGGTTCTGAGACTTAGATGAACTGGTGAGATTAACTGAAATCACCTGATTGTCTTCCTCCTGCCTGGCTTTCAGGGGTGTCAGTGGTAGCGCTTGACACATGTTTGATCTCTGCACTTCAGTATTCAAAAGAAATGTGAAGCATTCACTCCTTTTTGAATCCTGTATCTGGTAGCAGATAAATTAGAAGAAATTGGGGGGGGGGAAGAATATTCCTGGCTAGAAGGATCTGCCTGGAATTTTTCTTTCCAAGAACGTGCCAGTTGGTAGATATTGTGATATTTTGGACGTTGCTGCTTTGGGCAGAGTTCATGGAACAGAACTTCTAAGTTACTGCATGGTGTTTGTGGTTGCTCTTCTTGGAGGGTGAGTTTCAGTGAGTTTCAGTAAGTTTGGTGGCTTATAAAAAACGCTAGCTGCTTCAGCTGCTGAAAGTACTAAATTAATGAACAACTTGAAAGTCAGATTTGCTGTGGCAACGAATCCTTCTGTTGTTTCCAGTGACTGTTCCTTAAGGTTGTATTGAAGGAATTGATTTTATAGAGGGTAGTTCCTGTTAATAATTTTATTTTTATTCTAAGTGAAATTATTCTAAAATATTCTTTCATTCTAGTGTCTCTTCCAAAGCTGTGTAGAACAGTTTCACCATAAACACTTACTTTTTATGTCTTTTCCCATGTAAGTAGCTGTGTTTGTAGCAGCCATGTACTTCTGCATTCTTTCAAAGAACTTGGGAGCAATTCAGTGATCTGCTGCTTTCTTTGGACCTTCAGTGGCCGTATTTATTACATATCCCTTGGAAATGGGATGAAGCAAACAAGGATTCTGTAAGATGAACTGTTGCCATCAGCTGGAACTAACTAGCAAACTTTCCTAAATCTATTTACCTTACATATAGTTCATAAAGAATACGAAGGTATTCTTAAAATTAAGGTATTAAAGCAAAAATGTTCTTGTAGAAATGTTGTGTTTATTAGAAGTAACTACATCCCCTGTCCCCGTGTTCATGACAGTCAGGTGAGGGAAGGGTGTGTTAGGGGGTTTTTAACCTCTTCACAGAAGAAGAGATCCTCAGAACACGTGTGACAAGGTTTAAAATAGAGATTTGATCGAGGTGGATGAGGATGGAAACTGAGCTGTGCTGCATCCGCTGATAACAACCCCGAAGAAAATGAGAGTGCTTAATCAGTTGATTGGGATTGAAAGTTTTTGCAGTTCGGTTCCTAGTTGCTTGTGGGATTGGGGGAAACTGTTCAGTACACTGTGTTCTCCATTATTAATCAGTAATGAAGCTTCTGGCAGTCTTTACTATTGAGCTAATGACTAGCTTCATTTTGGGCTCTTAACACATTGAATTACCATTTAAATAAAGATCAATTACTGCTATTTTATTTTTAGTATTTTAAGAGTAGTTATTAAAAAGTTTCACTATAAACACTGCTTTTGCTCAAAATAGAATTGTTTGATTTGATAGAAGATGAGGACAGTTAGGGTGAAAAGAATATTTTGGAAACGGAGTGATGTTCTTAATATGTAGCTTCTATGGCAGGAGCCCCGTGGAAAGATTCAGGAAGATTTAAGGGTGCTCCTGGGGAATTTGCTGCTGTAGTTACCGCAGCCTCGCTGTCAGGGCCAGGCAGGGAACCAAGCTCTCTGCTCCGACCTACAGCTCGGTAGCGGCTGCCTGGGATTCTGTTAAACCTGGGAAGAGAATTGCTGGTTGCTGAGACAGCTAAACCCGCCACCCACACTCCCAGAGTGCACTCTGCTTCTGAGCCACTGTTTGTCCCACCGCCTCATTTCCCCTCCGCAAATACACTTGTCATTTAAGACACACTAAAGCGCAGTAAGGTTCTGCCAGAGAGAGGCCTTGCCCTTGCCTCACCCCAGAAAACTTTCTCTGATCATGTCACATCAAAACCAGTAGACCCTCCAGATACAAATCCGTCTGCCTTTATTTCAAGATCCATAGGCAGCTTATCAGCACCTCCAAGAATTTACTGTCAATGTTCCCAAGGGCTGAAACGTCCTCAACGAGGCTGCTTTGCCTTCCTCCAGACGCGGAGGCTGAACTGGTGGCTGAGAAGCAGGCTAGACCTCATCCACGGCTCCTTCAGCCGTATCAGACATCTGGAGATGATTACTGAAGTGATTGACCACAATTTACCAAATCATCTTTTCCTGAAAGAGGAGGGCACAGGCATGAATTAGTCAACTTGCTGCTTTGAAGAGCTTGTTTCTTAAACCGGGATTTAGGTGCTGACTTCTTCACTGAAGCCAGCAGGCTTTGCTTCCCTGAGTGACAGTGACTTTGGGATTGTTTAGTTTGAGGAAGAGGAGGCTGAGGGGAGACCTCATCACTCTCTACAACTGCTTGAAAGGGCATTGTAGGGAGGTTGGTGCTGGTCTCTTCTCACGGGCAATGAGCGACAGAACAAGAGGGAATGGCTGCAAGCTGCAGCAGGGGAGGGTTAGGCTGGACAGTAGGAAAGAATTCTTCCCAGAGAGAGTGGTCAGTCAGTGGAATCAGCTGCCCAGGGAGGTGGTGGAGTCCCCATCCCTGACTGTGTTTCAGAGTAGATTGGATGTGGTGTTGAGGGATCTGGTGTAGGGGAGAACTTGTAGAGTAGGGCTGATGGTTGGACTTGATGATCCCAAGGGTCTCTTCCAACCTAAATGATTCTATGATTCCATGTTCAGAGTTAAGTTGATGGTTGGACTAGATAATCTGAAAGGTCCCTTCAAACCTCAACAATTCTATGAACTCTACACCCCTACTGTGTCTGTCTGGAATGAGACATTCCCGAGAAAAAGCAAATCCAGGTTTATCTGCAGGTGTTTGATCCTGGCTGCTCACCTTGAAGACAAATGATTTCAATCTGAAAGAGACACTGCTGGGATGAACAAAGGCCTGTCAAATTGAAGAAAAATAGTGGTAACTTGCTTGGTCAGCTGAGCAAGACAGCGACCGTGAAGGATTATTTCCTCTTTCCATTAGCAGAGTTAACATGGGCAGTGAAGGGAAGAAGCAGCAGAGAAGATTGTTTTAAACTAGGAAAGGAGTGATAGGAGAGCAAATGGATTATGCTGGACAGAAATAATTTTATTCTGAAAGCTGAAGAGTACTTTTACTTTTGAGAGCCACAGATCTGGATCCAACTCCCACTGGGAACAAACACCTTTATAGTGTTAAGAGAGAACATGACAGTTACATGATTTGACAACTGGGCATGTTTAGTTTGGAGAAGAGGAGGCTGAAGGGAGACCTCATTGCCCTCTACAGCTCCCTGAAAGGAGGTTGTAGAGAGGTGGGTGTTGGCCTCTCCTCCCAAGGGAATAATGACAGGACCAGAGGAAATGGTCTGAGGTTGTGGCAGGGGAGGTTCAGATTAGGTATTAGGAAGAATGACTTTACTGAAGGAGTGGTCAGGGACTGGAACAGCCTGCCCAGGGAGGTGGTGGAGTGACCATCCCTGGGGGTATTTAAGAAACAAGTAGATGTGACACTTCAGGGCACGCTTTAGTGGCTGAGATGTAGTGGGTTTTGTGTGTGTCTGGTTGGACTCGATGATCTCAGAGGTCCTTCCTGACCATGATGCTTCTGTGACTGTGAAGGAAGAAGATAAGCTCAGATAATCTAAAATCCCTGTATTTCATTAAACACAATCACTCAGAATTAAAACACACAGACCGAGGATAGAGCTGTATAACATTCCACCTTGTCTGAAGCTTAAGCTGTGTCTTCAGGTTAAAGTAATCAGCATTAATAATATATATTTGTTCTTGTGAACAGTCTCCAAACAGAACCAGTGGGTGGCTGTAATGTTTTTTAGTGTCGGGGGATTTACAGCAGGATTTTCTAAATGTGGAGTCTGCACTGGGCATCGCTGGAATCGCTCACATTGGGCCCTTGAGAAGCTGCGTAAGGAAATCCTTCTCTTCCTTTTTCTTACTCTGATCATCCTTTGGGGAAACCACCTTTATTTGTGGGTCCCGCAGAAGCCAACACACGGAATCAGTTTTAGCTCCAGCATTCCAAAAGTGGGGCCGATTCCTAGCTAATCTTTCAAAATAAAGGTCTAATGGAGTGGGAATCTGAGCTTTATCCCTGATTATATTATATAATCATATAATATATTATTACAAGATGACAGTCCTCCATCTTCTCATGGGAAGCCATGCAGTGGTGAGATAATGCCTTCTGGTGCCTGAACCTGACCTCCTTTTCCAATCTTTCCTTTCTTCTGAACTTCACATAAAGGATCGAATCAAATTCAGTATCTTGGTTTTTATCTTCAGGGTTCTTGCACCGTGTGGGATAGATAAAAAGTTACCTGGCATAGGCTGTGGTTGCCTTCCTCAGGATGGCAGAAAGGTTTTAGGTTAAAAATAAAGTTAAATCTCAGCAGAGAGAGGGTTTTCAGGAGGGTAACTTAGGGCTTGAAGTGAACCTGACTGGATCTGGAGGGGCCACGCATCTCCAGTCTTTGATCCCATGTTCAAGGTGACTTTCTTTGACTTTGTGCCCCTAAACAAGAATCTGAACATGTTAAAAAAGAAAATTCTGAATTTGTGACAGAAACTTTAGAGGTAAAAAACCTGCCCTGCCCACCCAGTTTATGTCTTGTAAAGACGAGGGAGGTGCTGGAGAGAAATCACTGAACAAACTGCGTGTCAGAAAATGTTGTAAGGTGCCAGCAAGAATTCACTCACCGCTCGTTCCTAATTTCACTCTTGCTGAAGGTAGGAAACGGGAAACATGGCTCATTTGGAAAAGAGGATACTTTTGAACCATTACTTGGAGAATTAATTTGGAAAGAAGAAAAGCACGTGGCTGAATTCTGCATGCCTTGACTTCTTTTCATAGAATCATAGAATCATTTAGGTTGGAAGAGACCCTTGGGATCATCAAGTCCAACCATCTGCCCTACTCTACAAGTTCTCCCCTACACCAGATCCCTCAACACCACATCTAATCTACAAGTTGGACATTCTTTGTGGCAGCTTTTCTGAAAGGCAGTTGCTGACTCTTTAAGGGCAAGGGGTCCTGGCTCCCTGTGGGATTGGGCAGTCCCTGGAGTTTTAAAGCCCTCAGTCCTGCCTGCGACTGCTCGACACCGATACCGCATAGGAGTAGTTATATATTGTGTGTGCCCAGGTACATTACAGTAAATGCCAGCATATACAGTGGGCACATTTACTCTCTGTAGACACATGGAGAGGGGGGAGAACACTAGAAAAAAAAGCCCCAACCAACTAATCCAGCCTGGGTGCTGGTGATGTGAACAGAAAAAGCATAGCAATTAGACGATCTGCACGAGCGCTGCGGAAAGCGGAGCAGGGATGTTGCCTGCTCTCACAATTGCTGCCCCAAAGAAGAAAATGTTAATGAGCTATAATTTCTAAATCCGCTCTGTTCTGATGGATCAGATAGTCCCCATTTTGCTTTTTGTCATGATTATGCCTATGAATTCAGTTAAAAAATGTGTTCTTTGTAAAGCATGTGGTGTTCCATAGAAGTCCACAGAATTAGGAAGATTACCTCTGCGGTTTTCTGTTGTTGCTGCCAATAAGATAGAATAATTGGTGCTTGGGTTTGGACTATGCTTTTTTTTTTTTTCCTTTTTTTCTGGGCAGCTTTTGTTATTTCAGCTCCCAGTAGCTTTTTTTTTTTTTGAAAATCAATCCAAGTTTGTTCTTGCTAAGCATAGGGTAAATTAAGCCTTCTGGAAAGGTTAAAATAATAGCTAATTGATTGTAGATCTTAATTTATTGGGTGTTTTTTTTAGTTTTATTATTTACTTCTGTACTAACAGTTTAAGAAAAGAAAAAAAAACCCCAACCTTGCAGATGCTTTTAATGAGTATCGTAAAAATGAACAGATTGCAGTTTTTTAAGCCTTCCATTTCCTGGGCTTTGGAATACAAATACATCCTAGCAATAGAAAAATCAGTATGATAATACCTCATTTCTCAAAAAAAAAGCTTAGACAAACAAGTGCTGACAAAGGAACCTCATGAAGTCCAAGAGAAGCAAATGCAGGGCTGTGCTTCAGGGACAGAGCAAGACAGAGCGTTACGGGCTGCACCGCAGCTCTACAGAAAATCACCTTGGGGACAGAAAAGGACCTTCAGGTCCTGGTGGCAACAAGTTGAACATGAGCCAGCCTTGCATGTGCTCATCCCCTGGTGAAAGCCAACCCTGCCCTGGGCTGTGTTAGCTTGAGCGTAGCCAGAAGGTCAAGGAAAGTCACTCGCCTCTGCTTGAGCCTCTGTGAGATGCACCTGGAGTAATCACACACTGTTTCACAGAATCATAGGATGGTTAGAGTTGGAAGAGACCTTCAAAGATCATCCAGTTCCAAGCCCCAGCCATGGGCAGGGACACCTCCCACCAGAGCAGGTTGCTCAAGGACCCATCCAGCCTGGCCTTGGACACTTTGATCGATGGCTCATCCACAGCGTCTCTGGGCAACCTGTTCCAGAGTCTCACCACCCTCACAGCAAAGAGTTTCTTTCTGAGATCTAATCTAAATCTCCCCTCTTCCAATTTAAAACCATCACCCCTCATCCTATCTCTACAGTCCCTGACGAAGAGTCCCTCCCCAACTCTCCTGTGGACTCCCTTCAGATACTGGAAGGCTGCTCTAAGGTATCCCCAGAGCCTTCTCTTCTCCAGGCTGAACAAGCCCAGCTCCCTCAGCCTGTCTTTGTAGGAGATGTGCTCCATCCCTCTGATCATCTTCGTGGCCCTCTGCTGGACCCATTCCAACAGGTCCATGTCCTTCCTGTGTTCAGGACTGCGGAGCTGGACACAGTGCTCCTGGTGGGGTCTCACGAGAGCAGAGGATTTGGAACTCCCCAGTGCGAGAGGAGTCACCCTACGGGATTAATTCCCATAGGGCTCAGGATGAAGGTTAGAGCACATGGCCTGTGAGGAGAGGTTAAAGAAATGGGGTTTGTTCAGAAGAGAAGGGAAGAGGGGTGACTAATTGCAGTCTTCCGTCACCTAAAGTAAAATTGCAGGCAAAAAAAGAGCCAGACACTTCTCAGGAGAGCTGACACTTCTCTTGGGCAGGGAGAAGAGAGAAAATTCCAGTTGGATGTAAGGAAAAAAAATTTAGGGTGAGGTAGCAGGCTGTAAAGCCTCCGTCTGTGGGGATTCTCAAAGTTTAACTGGAAAAGAAATGGTCTATTTCCATTTCCATTTAGAACACCCTGACTCATCCTTGAAGGTAACCCCGCCTGGAGCGGGAGGTTGCATTGGGTGATGGTGGGATGTCCCTTCTGACCTGAGTTTTTCAAGTGCTGTGACATTCTAGGGTATAAGCAGTCACCACTGAGACACGACCCGTTGTTAAGGATATATAAAACTGCATCTTTTATTGTATTTGTTGGGAAATTGTACAGTTGGCTGTTTCTTAGTTTCTGCTGGTACTGATTGAACAGAACTGAATTGCAGTCCATAATATTAATATACTGTGGGTCAGTCAGTTCTTCCTCCTCATCTTTTCTTATGGCTGCACCCATAACTTGCATTATACAAGGCTTTCAATACTTCCATTCTTCGGATCTTGGGTGTTTTTCTTGTTAAATGTTTACCTTTGTAAGTGGCTGGTTTCCTCATATCAAAAATATGAAAAGATGCATCTTTTTTCCATTTAGAGGTAGAATGGCATTATCTTCCCGAGATCCTATGGACCTCTTTCAAAGAACATGCTGTCTTTCCTTCACTAAAATGTTTATTTGAAAGAAGAAAGGAGTTTTGGGGGGTGTTTTTTTGTTGCTTTGAAGTCATTCTACAGCTATTTTCACGTAATGAGAGAGTATGGATTTTTTAAGGGAGCGTGTGGTGAATATTGAGAGTAAAGAGTCTTTGGCTTTATTCTGTGGGCAAGACCGAAACTGAGGGAGGCTGGGGTCCTCGGGAACGTCTCTAAAACTTAAGAGCTTTATGGATTATTCACAGCCATATAACTAATTTTAAAAGAAGCACAGGAAAGAAGAAAGGAGATTGGATGTGGCAGCACTGGCTAGATTAGTAGGAAGGCTCAAGCTGGAAGAAGAGCAGCCGGTGGGTGGCTGCTGAATGGAAACTTGCTGAGGAGACTTTGCAAATAAGTGAAATGGGGTCTAACAGTTGTGAATAAAGGATATTAGTAAGGGAAGATGAACACATGAGAGTGTACCACGGGACACTGGAGTGCTGCAGAAACAAAAAGCTGGGAAGACATGGTCATGCTGGTGAAACTGGTGAAAGGCCTCGAGAATAAATCGTACGAGGAACAGTTGAGGGAGCTGGGACTGTTTAGTTTGAGGAAGAGGAGGCTGAGGGGAGACCTCATCACTCTCTACAACTGCTTGAAAGGGCATTGTAGAGAGGTTGGTGCTGGTCTCTTCTCATGGGTAATTAGCGATAGAACAAGAGGGAATGGCTGCAAGCTGCAGCAGGGTAGGGTTAGGCTGGAAATGAGGAAAAAATCTTCCTAGCAAGAGTGGTCAGACTCTGGACTGGGCTGCCCAGGGAGGTGGTGGAGTCCCCATCCCTGACTGTGTTTCAGAGTAGATTGGATGTGGTGTTGAGGGATCTGGTGTAGGGGAGAACTTGTAGAGTAGGGCAGATGGTTGGACTTGATGATCCCAAGGGTCTCTTCCAACCAAAATGTTTCTATTATTCTATGATTCTGTGCTGTCTAACACACCTTCCCTCCCTGTCCAAGTCTTCTCTGCGGCCCCTGTTCCAGTGGTGACACTGACCTACCTTGACACTTAGGAGAAGCCTCCAATTTTCATCCCTAAATATCCCACTCATATTTCCTTCTTCAGTTCTTTTGCTTGGGGTACTGTTTTTTTCATAATACCTGTGAGATTAAGCCAACCAGCAATTTTTTATCACATTAGTGATGGTTGATTTGGAGTTTCCTGTTTCATTTCATTTGAGAAATGCTGAGATTTGAAGGCAGCAGTAGCTGATGTATGGGCCATCAGAGTTTAACTTTCCATTATTTTCTCGTTTTGTGCCTCAGCGTTCCTTCTTCTTAAGTTCGTTTGCTTTCTTACCTTCCTGGTAATATTCCAAATATTTGCTGATGACCCCACACAGACACTGTTCTGGGAGTCATAGAGAAAACTGCATTTTCAAAGTGATAAACACATTGTGCTTCCAGTAGCTTTGCCGTGCCCAGCGCTCTGAAAACCAACTGTGATAAATGTGAGCATTAGGGCACGCAGATTACGTCTCATTAAAACAACACAGTAATAGACAGATAGGTTTGGGGTTGGTTTTTTTTCCCCATGTTGAAGAGATGGCAAAGCAAAAGGGTTTATCTGTGTCTCTCTGAACCACAAAGTTATTGCTCTGCTCGCCACCAACTAAAAATGGCTGAGAAAGAGACTGGGAACGAGAGGTTTGGTTTAGCAGTAAAGGAGAGTAGATATTGCAGATATTTCTCATCTGCATTGCATTGAGCCCTCCTAATTGTCACGGTGGAATAACTCATCAGGTCATTGTAAAACTGCCAGATTTATCCTGCTGTTGTGCAAGTTGTGCTTTGCCATTGTCCTCGTCCTCTTTGTCACGTTGTTCTTGCCCAGGCCCCAGTGTTTGAGGGCATCCCGGCTCCCGTGCGTGGGTGGTTTGGGGCTGGCACCGTCTCTCGTTTGGCTTTCTTCTGCCTTACGGAAATCATTTGAGGGGAGAGGAGGATTTGTCCGTGATGATTTTAAGCTCTTGAACATGGTAATTGGTTGCTGCAGCTGTTCCTGCATTGTAAAACCTGGCTTGGGTGTGCCTCTGCACACAGAGAGCATCATTTGTGGTGAGGAGTTGAGGATACCTTGATGACAACAGCTGTTTATGGGACCAGGTCCTCCTGCGCTCCACTGAGTTGCAGAAGGGACTGTTTTTTTCCTTTGATGTAGACATCCCCACGCTTAGTTTCCATAAATGTGATTGCATTTGCATTTCCTTTTGACTAGAACACAGTATTCAAACCCTGTAGCAGCTTCTCAGAGTTTGTAGGCAAGTTAGGAAAGCGGTGTAGAGAATTGTCTTCTCAGGGAAAGTGGTGTCCTAAATCTGGGCATCTGTGTTGTTTCGTTTCATATTGGTTATCCTACTTGTTCTTTATTAATCTGTTCTGCTTTTTTACATCAGTCTTCATCATTTCTTTCTGTGTCAGACCTTCCTGCATTAGAGGCTTGGGTTGGTCCTGTGGGCACGTGAAATAAAGGTGGTAGAATCCATAACGGTCAAAGGAAAAACAAAATAGACACAAACCCCACTTTCTAAATAAAGTTATAAAAATCAGACCCTATTAGAAATTTATTCTAACTGAATAAAACAGTAGAAGGTACTTGGGCAAAGTCTTTTAGGTCTTTTTTTTTAACCATTTCATGATTGTTTGTTGTTTAAAAGTATCATGAGAAGAACAGCCAAGAGCAGGCCTGAGGGGGGGAAGAGAAAAAGCACATTGTTGTTGTGAACAATTTATAGGCAGAGAATATCTAAATTTGTTAAGCTTTTTAGGGGCGAGTTATTTTGAGTCTAAACTGAACAAATGAGGTTGAAATTGATCAATGAGGTTTCACTTGTAATACCTTTGCGAAATACAGTTGATAATGTCTTTAAAATAAATTACTGATGAATAAATCAAGATGTCGAAGTTGCAAAGGGTGAGAGATGGTATAACAGGGGAATTCTTCGACTAGGAAATTGTTTCTGGGACCTTTCTTTACAGTATATATAAAATGCATTGTGAACATCATGAATGAGAAATATTTTAAATGTCAGATTCTGATAAGATTGGAGAAAAACATTTGACGGCAAAAATGATCGTATTGAGGGGTACTGTGCGTTTTAGGGCTGGTAAAAGGCAAATGCAGATTAAATTTAGATAACTGAAAAAGAATAGGGCTGCAAACAATAACACAGAAGGTAGAAGAAATATCAAAGGAGATAATTATACAGGATATCAGCTTACAAAGGAAAAGGGGTTGTGGATAATATCCTGTCTAATTATAATATCTGTAGAGGAGGATAGTCACCTGAACTGATTTCAGCCACCATATACCCCACAGGCTCCCTTTATAGGCTGTGGAAAACACTTGAATCCAAGGGTCAGCCTGGGAAGAACCTCCAAGAAAGGCACCTTTGTGTTGCCTTGCTGGGCCTTTCCAGTTGCTTTCCGGAAGTGCCAGTGTTTTCTCGGTAGATCCGTACCGAAACGAGCTCCTCAGTTTTAAGCACCTAAAGCAATGGTGCGGAGACTCGTCTTGCCTGTCTCTCTGGGCTTTTCCAGTTGTGAGGTTAAAGGCTGGAGTCAAACCAAATTCTTATTGTGTAGCTGTTTTAACTAGATGTGAGCATTTCCAGTGCTGTATTCCCCACAGACCAGCGGTGTGGCTCAAATGTCACTTCAGTTACTCCTCATAGATTTCCCAAGATCCTATTTTTCCACCAATTCTACCCTCAATCATAGAATCATATAGGTTGGAAGAGACCCTTGGGATCATCAAGCCCAACCATCAGCCCTACTCTACAAGTTCTCCCCTACACCAGATCCCTCAACACCACATCCAATCTACTCTGAAACACAGTCAGGGATGGGGACTCCACCACCTCCCTGGGTATATATACTCCCTCAAATATAATCTGTAAAAACCAGATACATCCTGCAAGGTTGGGCTGCCTTAGACCTCTGCTGAGAAGGTTGGTGGCTTTTACAGAAGGTCAGCAAATAAGGAGGAAAGTTGGAAATTGGACTAGATTGTGCCACCAAAGGCTGGCCTGGAGGCAAGAAGGTGAGATTTCATAGTGGTAAAAGCAGGTGGATGCTTATCTCCTACACAAGGAGGTGATAAATAGCACCCCTGCAATTGCAAGAATGCCTTTGATACCCAAAAAGCAGTCATCCTGGGGGGAAACGAGGTTGTACACAGGCAGTCAAGGTAAGATAATTTCTGGTTTGCCTTCTTAATTCTTCCCTCTGTTTCCACGAGGTGCAGCGAAATACTGACTTCGGTGATTGTCATTGGTTTGTTTTTTTTCATTTTCATCGAGTGGGCTTTCATAATTTTCCTTGCAAGGGTCACCTCTGGCTCTGCTTGGCAGGGTTCCAGGGCGATGATAGTATTTATTTGTCAGATTTCCCGTTTGGGAGAGAAGGATGTGCGGGAACTGGGTCGGAGAGATAGCGATGCGGTGTCTGGGTATGTAACCGCCAGCGAAACCATTATTTACTTGCTTTTTTGGTTGACGAGAGTAAAACCACTGCTGGTTTTTATCTTTGCAGCGTAAAGTGGGAAGAGAAGAACAACAGAGCTCAGTGGGGCTATTATAGTTCAGCAAATTGAAGTTTTCCAAATGCCAGTTCTGCTTCTCTCCAAAGGAGGGAGGAGGGTTGTGGGGGGGGAAGAAAAAAAAAGGTTGATTGTAGAGAAAATAGCATTTTATATCTTTGGGAAAAAATAGTGTAGGAAGATTTGAGGAGGGGAGATGGTGGAAGCAGCAGCATTGTTGGAGCTATTGTGCAGACACTTTATTTGTATTGCAGAGAAGTGTGGCTGTTTTCATTTGCTGGGGAGGGAACTGTAAATATGCAATATTGCTGTTTATGTGCCTGACTTCAGTGAGCTGCTGTTTAATTGGTACACAGAAAAATTTCTGCCAGTGACTTTACAACCGAGGGCTATAATGAAATGTCACTTCTTTTCAAAAAAATGTTACTTTCTCTTGATTAGCTGAAGTATTAAACCCGTTTCGGTAAATGAATCTATTGATTTTAGCTTAATGTGTTGGAATAAAAAGTGTTTGAGTATGTTCTCAGTTGGTGGATTCATGAGATGCGGGGCTGGATCCAGTACAGGCATCGATGTGAGGATTTTTGTCTGTTTTTCATGCCTGAAGCAGGGCAGTCAGCATTGGTACAGAAGGGAAGTAAAGACCTGGGTTCTGCTGGGTGATGGTTTTCTCACTTAAGCTCTGCAGAAGTCCTCCTTGGGCTTGCTTTCTCTGGGTCAGCCGAGACCTTGGAGTGCTCTAAGTGGGAGGGAATGAAGCTATAGCAACACAGTGCTGTAAAGCCTCTGCATCCGGCTGCTCGGTCTGCCAGGACTCAGGTGGTCTTCCAGAGGTGGCCAACATCCACCATGGTCTTCCCTGCCTCGGGGAGCTGCCCATTGCCTACAAATGAACGTTGCACCACACAAGAAATAAGATGCCCCATTAGTGTCATACGTTTAACCTACCCATTTGTGATTTACCTCTAGAACAGACAAGGGCAACCCCAGCTTCTGCTTCATTTCATTAGTCATGAGGGTCATGGTTAGCCATGCTTGGTTGCTGGCCATTGTAGGAGCAGGTTAACTAAGTGTTGGAGCATTTAGTTTATACAAACACAGAATGGTCAGGGTTGGAAGGGACCTCTAGAGATCATCTGGTGCAAAACCCCTGCCAAAGCAAGTTCACCACACATCCAGGCGGGTTTGGAATGTCTCCAGAGGAGGAGAATCCACCACCTCTCTGGGCAGCCTGTCCCAGGGCTCCATCACCCTCAAAGTAAAGAAGTTTTTCCTCATGTTCAGGTGTAATTTCTTATTTTACAGCTTGTGCCCATTGCCCCTTGTCCTGTCACCGGGAACCACTGAGAAGAGCCTGGCCCCATCCTCTTGACAACTAGATATTTATATTAGATATTTAGATATTTATAAACATTCATGAGGTCTCTTCTCAGCCGCCTCTTCTCCTGGCTAAACAGACCCAAGTCCCTCAGCCTTTCCTCCTAGGAGAGATGCTCCAGGCCCCTAAGCATCTTTGTGGTCCTCTGCCGTACCCTCTCCAGCAGTTCCCTGACCTTCTTGAACTAGGAAGCCCAGAACTGGGCACAGTGCTCCAGAAGGGACCTTACCAGCGCAGAGCAGAGGAGGAGGATAACCTCCCTCAGCCTGCTGGCCACACTCTTTTTAATGCAGTCCAGGAGACCACTGACCTTCTTGGCCACAAGGACACATTGCTGCCTTGTGGTCAATTTGTCCACTCCCAGGTCCTTCTCTGCAGAGCTGGTCTCCAGCAGGCCAACTCCTGACCTGTACCAGTGCATGGTGTTATTCTTCCCCAGGTGCAGGACCCTGCACTTGCCCTTGTTGAACTTCATTAGGTTCCTCACCACCCAGCTCTGCAGCCTGTCCAGGTCTGGCTGGATGGATCCACAGCCATCTGGTATGACAGCCACCCCTCCCAGTTTTGTGTCATCAGCACAACCTCTGCAGAAACCTGTGGAAGAAACCTGCATGGGATAGAGGGAAGAGGCTGTTCTATAGTAGAGGGAAGGTAAAGGAACACGCAGAAGCAGAAGAGGAGACAAGTGTGTTTTTGTTCCTTTAAACAATAATTCAAGGTCCAGTTACTGTATTGTCCTACATCTTTACATCCTCTCTCCACCTGTTACACTTGGGATGCCATTAATGCATAGAAAGAGGTTTCAGAGCAACTTAACTTCAACAGAAGGAAAACAAAGGACATCTCTGAATAATTTAGAAGACATTTATAGATCAGTGAGTCAGAGGTTTTGGACTTACAATACCGAAGCTAACACTAAAGCAAACAGGCTCTGAATTACTTAATTACTGGCTTGTTAATATTTCATTCAGAACTTTAAGAAAAAAAATCTGTAATTAGTGCTAATAGTTACAGCAGGAAACTACAAATCAAGGCTCTCAGTTTCGGTTCATGGGTTTCCCCACGGAGGGCGCTCTCGCCTGACAAATCAACTCCCTTTTATCTGGGGCTTTTCACCTGTAGAATTATGTACCTAAAACTCCTTTATCTAAAGGAAATTGATGAAGTTGTCTGAGTGTGTAAAAATAGACTTCGGGGCTGAACATGAGCCAGCAGTGTGCCCAGGTGGCCAAGAAGGCCAAGGGCATCCTGGCTTGTATCAGAAATGGTATGACCAGCAGAAGTAGGGAGGTGATTGTCCCCCTGTACTCAGCACTGGTGAGGCCACACCTTGAGTCTTGTGTCCAGTTCTGGGCACCTCAACACAAGAGAGATCTGGAGGTGCTGGAGCGAGTGCAGAGGAGGGACACGGAGCTGGGGAAGGGCCTGGAGAGTAAATCTTATAAGGAGCAATTGAGGGAGCTGGGACTGTTTAGTTTGAGGAAGAGGAGGCTGAGGGGAGACCTCATCACTCTCTACAACTGCTTGAAAGGACATTGTAGAGAGGTTGGTGCTGGTCTCTTCTCACAGGCAATGAGCGACAGAACAAGAGGGAATGGCTGCAAGCTGCAGCAGGGTAGGGTTAGGCTGGACATGAGGAAAAAATTCTTCCCAGAAAGAGTGGTCAGAGCCTGGAATGGGCTGCCCATGGAGGTGGTGGAGTCCCCATCCCTGACTGTGTTTCAGAGTAGATTGGATGTGGTGTTGAGGGATCTGGTGTAGGGGAGAACTTGTAGAGTAGGGCTGACGGTTGGACTTGATGATCCCAAGGGTCTCTTCCAACTTGAAGGATTCTATGACAACTATCAAACCATTAATTATCTTCTGTTGTTGGTACTCACCATTCAAATTTGTGATCCTGTTTAGTAGAGGGTAAAACAGAAACTTGGATAAATCCTTATTGATTTGTCTCAAAACACTGCTGCCTGAGCAGACCAAGAAGTTCACAAGACACTTCACCAAGAAGTGGTTGTCAGACCACAGCTGGCAAAACCCATCAAGTCCTCTGAAGCCAGTTGTGACTCTTCCAAGTCCATGAATATTGTCTATTCCTCTGCCTCATGATTACTATTGCCCATGTCCATTCCTGTGGTGTCTGGGGAAATCTGGCTTCTTAACTCTGCAGATTCTTTAATAACAAGGAATGGAAAGAAAGGAGGGATTTGCAATGAAGAGCAGAAGCAGTAAGATCCCCTCTATTGCCTCATTTACCGATAAATTTGTGTGAGTGATAGATTAGCCCTCTCTTACCTTTCTTTTGGGGGACTGACCTCATCAGCTGGCAGGCACCACAAACCCATTTGTACTGTCTGAGCCACAATTACCTTCCCTATCTGGCCCCTTCCATTCCGTAACCCCACAACGATCAAGCAGACCCGCGTGCTTAAGCTTTTAGACCGCGGGTCAGGTCAGACTGCACGTCTTTAATTGCTTTTGAAGAGGGAGGAAAGAAAGCTTGCCGTGATTTAAGCCTCAAAGCCAGGTAGGCTTTGAAGTTTAAGGCAAACTGTTGGAGAAAGGGAGGGAGCTGGGGCCAGTTCAAGGCCAGGAAGGCAGCTGAGTAGAAGCGAGTTGGGGCAGTTGACTCTGGCTACAGCAGTTGCTTTGATCAAAGCTAATTTTTGCAAGCCTGGGTGAAGCCAGGGGCCGTTAATCTTTTTGTTGTGATGTATCATCAGTAATGGGGGGGGGGAAGAAGATTATTTTCCTTCTAATGGAAAATCTTAGAAGGATGAAAAGTACGATGCAAAGTCCCTGCCGTGGCTTTCACAGCTTTTTCCCCCAACACATCTTTGCTTTATTATTATTTGGATTTTTACAGCACTGCTGAGTAGATTTTTGTGGTGGTTGGTTGGCTCTTCCTGGCTTTGTGTTTGGCATTATTGCAGTGTTTCATCAGGGCATTCATCAGCTCCCTCACTTAAGTGGTTCTGGCAGACACCTGAAACTCATCCTGTGCCATTAGCTACAAAAAGGAAGGTTGTGAACTCCAGTCTCAGCCGTCAGGTGTAAGGATGCTCCCCTAAAATGCCAAGGTTTTCAAAATCACCAGAGTTTGACTTTTTTTGGTCTTCCTGCATTTGAAAATTCAAAGTTCCAGCTTTCTTATATAACGCAAATACAAAACCCAGACATTTTCTTTAAAAGATAAGATGATGTTCTGCTGTGAGAGACTTTTGTCTGTTGCTCTTAGAATATTAACCATTAAATTAACTAAAATCTTAACTATTACCCAGCCCATATAAAACCTACAGTGAGCAAGACTGAGATCTCTCTGGCTCAACCCTTTGGTTCGTGGGAGACTTGGCCGACGACAAACCATTCGGTCAGTGCAAAGTACCTGGAGATTGACTGAACTTTTATTTCCTACAAGTCCCATAAGCCTCTGTATCTTCTAGTACCAGGTTTTTGAGTAAGAAATACCTCTGAAACGTAAGAAGAAAAACAAAAAATCACTACTTTATTGTAAGTATGTCCTAGGCAAAAAAACGAACCACACGTTCCACACAGGAGATTAAAAGCAGGTTTGCTTGGCCCCCCTCTTAGTTTATGCCCACATTCTCTCTGTACAGTCTCGGTGTTTTCAAGTATTAATAGGATTTCTAGATGTTGCAAACATCTATAAATTTATCATCTTGCTCCCTGCCCCCCTCTCATTCTAATAACGCTTGCAGAGCTTGTTTAATAATTTACATATCACTTAGATACCAGTATCTGATAAGTCAGTACGCCAGATTCAGCTTCCAACACTGTTGGTTTCTTTGCCTGCCTGCTACGGTGAAGAAAACAAAGTAAAATGTGGATCCTATCTTTCTTACTGTTGTTTTTCAGCCACGTTCTGAGGCGAAGAAATTTGAAGCACGGGGAAAGCAGAGCTCCTGACAAACCAGTTCGGGCTTTGTTAGGCAGTGGGGCAGGCATATGAATATATTACATATGATTATCATAAAATTACGGCCTGGAAATTGGGCAGTCATGCTGCTGCATTTCAGCCAGTACATTTATAATAAGCTGTAATAAAGTAAACATTTTGAACGGGTGTAAGAAGAGGCATTACTCGCCATCAGAAATGTGCGTTCAGTTCGTGCTTTTGAAGCTCAATTTAACAAAGCAAACAGATTTCCTTGAAGCTTTAACGCCGTTGTTCTCAGCGGTGAGTTTTGATTCAGGGGGAAGGAATAAAAAAAAGAGGTTTAAGTGTATAAAAGGGGCTGTTTGGGATCTAAGTGGAAGAAAAGAATATGATCCATAATGGCTGTAATTTGAAAGCTGCGTGCTGTTCAAGCAGAGGAGGTAAGAGTGGGTTTAAAAGGCTCGCTTGCAATTACTCGCTGCTTGGAGTTCTGGTTTAAATTTCTTTGGGTTTCTTCTGGTATCGTTCGGTGTTCTGCTGGAAGAGTAGAAAATCAGGGTTTCCAAGAACATTTCAGAAGCAATGAGTAGAATTTAGGTTTAGGGCCCCATCCTGATAACCCTAGCGGGGGCTAATTGCTCTTCTGAAGCTGCTCAGAGGTCTCTAACTTCTAAGGATAAGAGTTTGTAGGGCCAGGACCCACACTCAGGTCCTAAATAGCTTGTAAAAGTAGTTTTCCTCAGGTGAGACAGAAAAGCTGCTGGGAAGCTCCTGGTAGCCCAGCCCCGGGGAGTCCCCTGGAGCCTTTCCCCCCTCCCCAGCCCTGGTGGAGTGACAGCAGGCAACAGGACCCCTCACAGGGTGTAAGTACAGAGAAAATGAGATTAATTTAGACTCCTGCAGCAGCAGTAGCTCGGTTACAAAGAAGGGACGAAAACCAGTCGTGGGGGAAAGTACACTGCAAAACCTGTGCAATAAACAAGCATTTGTCAAGAGAGCCGTCGCTGCAGAGGTGAAGTCCAACATCTGTCAGGCAGAAGGTGTCAGAAAAACCCTTCATCCCCTTCTGACACAATGGTCTAGGCCATCTTTCACTCGTTTCGAGGTATAGAAATAGTGTTGCCAAAGGTTGTAGGATAGTGATAGAGTTGCTTTGTCTCTGTAAGATTTGTTTGGGTTTCTGCTGATAAATTATTAAAGGGATCTCAGCCGCCCTGTGCCACAGGAGTTCTTGGTAGCAGGAGTGTAAGTACCTGAGGGGTAATTAAGATCGGGTTTAGAGAACCTAATGGGGGGTAAATGCTTTCCCTGTTGTGTGACCACAAGCCATCTCTCTCTCTCTTTCCCCACTTGCAAGCTGTGAGTAATAAGCCATCTGAAATTCATAATTTATGAACGAGCTAAGTGGCGTTTTCAAAGCATGTTCTTCAGTGTTGATGTGTAACTTGTCTCTGGGTCTTTGTGTCTCAGCAGCCAGCGCTCTGGTTGGGGCTCATTCACTCCGCGGTTCTGAGTGAGTAACACACAGACGAGGGTTAAGACTGGCTTTCACGAGCCAGCTCACGTCAAGCAGAGATACAGTCCTCACAATAGTTCAGGCCCTGGGTGAGATGTTTCCTCCCAGAATCATTTCAACGTTAGGATTACAGCTTTTTCTACCAACTTGCACTGTATATCCTTGCTCCCTCTTCCCCTCCTGTACAGATGCTCACCCTTCCTGCGAGAGGGGTGGCTTTTTTGGGAAACCTCCAATGGATTCCTTGTTTTTCACTGAAAGGATGGTTGTTGGGGTTTTTTTTGCTTATTTATTTTTGCATAATCTGCTGAACAGTTCTGTGCTTCGCTGTAGCATTTTACTCCTTTGCTCGATGATGCTGGGTTTTTGGTTTTCTTCGGTACTTTGACAAACACCCTCAAGTTTCCTTTGTGACCCCAAAGGATTGTTGGCAGCACAATTAATTTCGGTGTGCCAAATCCATGGTGGCTCTCTCTGGCCTCTGCAAAGGTACCCCAGGTGCTTGCAGTGAAGCATCATTATGGTTGGGCTCGATGATTCACGGTTGGACTCGATGATCCCAAGGGTCTCTTCCAACCAAAATTATTCTGTGATTGATTCTATGATTCTAGGAATCTCACCTCTTTCTGTGAATTCATGAGCTGTGGAGCAGCTGAAGTTCCCACCAAATACACGTTCTCCCAACAGTAAGTTCTCGCCAGTGCTTGCTTTGGGAGTTCTGTCTCTGCTCTCGTACTGCCTGGGTGTTTAGTGCTTTTCCCCCCATCCCCTGGAGCTTCTTCCTCATTAATCAGCACACGCTGAGGGTCAGAATAATCGAGCTGCTTTTTTAATACGACTTTATTTAAGAACTCCTGGCAGCGGAGGTATGCCAGGGTCCTGACACCTCAGCACAGAATTCTTCCATCTCTGTTTTTGTGGAAGATGGACAGAGAGTCCACCTTGCTGTTCTTTAGTCCATCAGGCTGTGATGATTGGGGTGCCTGGGCAAGCTATATCGACCAAGGAGGACAGTTGTGTATCACTTAGTTTCTTTCACTGTTCAAGATGTGTATGGACCCTCAGATCTCTGTTCCCCATTCTCAACGATGCTTAAAAGAAACCAGGTTCCTGAAAAGCTCTAAAGTTCCCTCAGGAGTTAGGTGGAGGTGGCAAAGTCTGATGGGAAGGTCAACAGCCCTTTGAATACTGCCAGTGCCTGAGTTACGATGCCTGGAAGTGTTCAAAGGGCTTGTTGGTTTGCTGTGGGTGAGCAGATTTTCCTGTCGAGCGTAAGGAGAAGTAGAGAAAAGGAGTATCTGGAAGAGTGTGCATCACCCAGCAAAGCAGTTGTGCAAGCACGGATGTGTTTCCACATCGTGGTCTTTAGTGGTTACCAGTTATCTGCTGTGTTGTAGATATCAGTGTTCCTCTGAGAGTCCCAAACAAAGCTCAGAGAAACACCAGTTTCTTACAGGGAGTTCAGATGGCGTTGCAAGGTCAGGTGTACGGGAGACCTTCCAGGATACATCAAGAAATCCATTTCTAGCTGGCACTGAAAGTCATTAAAACTTGTCATACCACTGATAAGAGGAAGGCTTTTTATTTCTGATGTTTCCATCAGCCAGCTGTCAGGAGAACCCCAGGACTCCAACCCGTGCTATGTATGAGAAAACAGTATCCAGATCTGAAATTGCTGCGTGCAAGAATGAGATATTCTTTGAGAAAATATTATATTGTTATTGATAAGAATAAACCCAATTTATTCTTAATAATTAATAACATTCTTATAAATTATTTGTAATTAAAATATTGTATTATTAAAATGAAAGAATAAGCCATGAACTGTGAGTGCTAGACACTGGAAGTCAAAAACACACACAAAAAAATCCGGTTTCAAAAAGCCTCACTCTTAGATTTTTGAAACTTGATTTTTCTTTTTGGCTGTTTCCGTGATTTTCCAGTGCTTGGTGTTAGCCCAGTGGGTTAATTTGGTGTGAACAAAAATGTTAGAATTTTATATTTCTTAATGTTCCTTTCCAGGAATGAGATGTCAAAATTGGAGCATTTCCATTTCCCCTGCACGGAAGAAGCACCACAGTTTCACTTAGAAGGCTTCTTTACTGTTAAATAAACATATCAACTGCATTGTGTTTACTCAAGCTGATATCCATTTGTTGGGTGATACATTACTTTGAAGGAAACACAACCCGTGTGTTTAATTTAGCAACGGAATTGGTTACCAGTGCTCTTGTTTTACGTCTGACAAAATACATGGTTTTGATAAAATCATCTCTTGAATCGTATTAAAAAATGGAGATGAAGCTGCACTGCAAAGTCTGTCCTGGCTTGAACAGAAATGGGCAGTGGGTTATTTTTACCCATTAACCTTTGCTGGTTGACAGTGTTGCTGTTTGTGGTCCTGTGGACACTAATGGTATGAACAGGCATTTACAGAATCAGGGAATTGTCAGTTTTGGAAGGCACCTCTAGAGATCATCCAGCCCAACTCCCCTGCCAAAGCAGGGTTGCCCAGAGCACATCACTCAGGGCTGCATCCAGGTGGGGCTTGAAGGTCTCCAGAGAAGGGGACTCCACACCCTCCCTGGGCAGCCTCTGCCAGCGCTCTGACACCCTCACCCCAAAGAAGCTTTTCTTATCTTTGAATGGAACTTCCAATGTTCCAGCTTGTACCCATTGCCCCTCTTCCTGTCACTGGGAACCACTGAGAAGAGTCCAGCTCCATCCTCCTTCAACCCACCCTTCAGATACTTGTGAGCATTAATAAGGTCTCCCCTCAGCCTTCTCTTCTCCAGGCTAAAGAGTCCCAGCTCTCTCAGCCTTTCCTCATCAGGGAGATGCTCTAATAACCACCTCTTAAATTTTTATAGTTCTTTGAGAAATTTTATGAAGTATTTATGAAATACTTTGTGTGAATGGGCAAAAAAGTTCTTTAAAAGCACCTGAACGAGCTGACAGAGAATTAGGAAGAAGCACTGAAAGAGCAATTTGGGATCTGCCTTGGGTGCTGCATTGTGCCCTTGAAGTGTTGGGGGCTCTAATAACTACGTGGCTGCTGATTCTCTAGATGTTCTTAATCAAATCCTTGGAATTCCTTATATTCATGTCCTCATCTGTAACCACATGTAAGAGTGCTTTTCCAGGATGGTCCTTGCCCACTCGCACATTCCTCTGGGAAGCTGCACGTGCACGAAAATCATGCACTTTGAAGCTTTGCTTTAGGTGTCTTCTCAAAGTAAACGAGAGCCCTGTTTCTCACCCCTCATTCCCACTCAATTGCTGTGGTTTGACATGAGGGTCCTTGGAGTTTTCTTGTTACCTTTAAGTGTTCAGACTTCAAAAAGACCTCATTTTGAGTTTGACTTACCTTTATCACCTTCAGAAGCTGGGATTTTGTTACTGCTGCTGCTTGATTTCTTCTGTCTCCATCATGTTCCTTCAGGAGGTCTTGACCCCTCGTTGTTTCTTCAAATTCCCGTGTAATTGTTCTTTTCTTGTTCCCTGACTGTTGTCATTACTTCTCCCTGATCTTCAGATGGTGTCCTTACTGTTACGGACTGGTAGTACCAGTGGGCAGGTTCACTCTCTCGGTGGTCTAGGTCATTCCACATTGCTTGAGAAGTTTAGAAATAAAGTCCATGGTGCTTTGCAGCTGTGGGCCACCATGGTGTTTGGGAGTCAGGCAGAAACCAGGATTTGAGACGCTCAATTTATCTCCTACCCTCATTTTGGCTGAATGTATCCCACTGAGCCACAGGACAAGGAGCTCACGGATGTCCTATTTTTGGGACGCTTCTTAAAAGTGGTTTAATTTTTGCAGAACAGCTGGCTAGAGAAGGTGTGGGCTCCAGTTATCCTACAGGAGGAGACTGGGAAGCAACCAAAAGGTTTGTCCCTCATAAAGGCAGATTCTTCTTAGAGAAGAGAAAGCTGTTACATTTAGAATCTATCTTGCCTGTGCGTTATGGTTCCTTTTTTTAATTCTGTATTTAGAAATAAAGATCTTGTTAATTTCACAGGATCTCAGCTGCTGCTTTTGCTCATTTGCTCTCTCATGGAAGTTAATATTTTCTGCCTCTACTGGTAGAGTCATTTCTTCTGGGATCTTAGAAATAGGCTGACGACGAGGGACGTGGAATAAGCAATAGAAATAGGTGAATTGAGGAATGATTTTCCTTCTATAAATGTTTGGTAATAGAGGGGAAAGTGCAACAAAGAGGCGTTTAAAGAGAGAAAGGATTTGAAATAGAATGTGTTAAGATTTTGCTTACAAAGATCACTTTCTTTAAAGGGGATTATTTACTGAGCCCAAATCATTTCAATCGCTGTGAAAAAAAAAGATGCTTGTGGAAAGATCGGGCTTCTTTCAGTCAAGTCTCCCTTTATCTAAAAGCTTAGCTCCTTTTTGCTTTCTGAAGAACTGGGATGTGGGGAAGGTAGATACATTTGTAAATGGCCCATTGTAGACATGCTTTCCAAAATACTAACTTAAATGCCTTAAAATCTAAATTCTCATTCCTAATGCCTCTTACGTTAAGTAGCAGCTCGCCCAGGAACTTCATTCTCCTTCCGGACTGAGGGTGATGAGACTAATGTTTGAGTGAAGCCTTCACAGAAAACAGGTTTTCTCCAAGTAAAGGAAGGAATGACTCAGTGGATGGGGTGATGGACCAGTCTGGTGATCGGGTCTGCTGTGGAGATACACAGAAAAGCCTTGGCCACTGGTAGTCACCAGGGATATTGCAGGCATGGTCACGGCACCAGAGCTAACTGCATTCCATGTAAATGGTTTCTCCTCTTTTTCAGCTGGATATAATGGGCTGTTCTTTTGCATTTTGCTCCAAATTAACATAAAATGTGGCTGCTCATAAACACACGGTTGTGATTCATCTCAAAATGGCTCCATTATTCTGCCAGGCGAGATAATTTGAGATGGGTTAGGTACTTCAATTTTTAAAATACATTTTACATTTCTTTCAGAACATAAGGGATGGGAGGAGACTGGAAAATGGGAAGTTTTGTAAACCTTAGCTGTCATCCTTCTTAGAAAAAGGAAATCAGCTCACTCTGCTGAAGTTTTTCCTGGTGAACAGCCCTGATGGTGATGGCAGTGGAAAGCCTTCCTCTGCAGGGAGAGGAAGACAACTGTCATCTTCATGTGATCTGATGCTCTTAGGCAATGGCCTTGTTCTACATCCAGTCTGACATGATGATGGTGCGTTATTGCTGGAATGAGGGTGCAGCTCTTGCCCCTTCTTTTCCAGTCACATCTTGCGATCTAGCAGCGAGGGAGTGAAGCAGCTTCCAGGAGGAAGCTCATCTGTATTTTTGGAAGTGATTTCTGTTGGCAAGTAGGCCGTTTCCTGATAACTATGGAGTCAGGAAGAATTGAGTGCTCCTGCTGAGGAACGATTTCCTTCCTCCTGAAAGAAAAGTAGTGGAGAGATTGGTCTTCATCCTTGTTCAGGACACAGTTGTGGCCCGGACCTGTTCCGATGCACACCAACTCTGACAGCCTCATGTCCGAGATGTGATCCTCTGGGCTTCTAATTCTGACTGCCTGCCCAAAAATAGACTAGGGAATAAATATTTAATTAAGGGAGGCTCCACGGAGTCCTTAGTGTGGTGGGAGTTTCTGTCCTGAAATTGCTGAATGCTGCTTTAAGGCACCAACAGTGCGGCAGAAGCATTGGCACCCGACCAAAGGAGCTGCTGCTGCTGAGGATTAGCATTTTGACTGGGAACTCCATCATTCCTAAGACACTTCTCCCATTTCTGAGAAGCATTAGCTGGAGGATGGATCTCTGAGGAAGAGAAAGGATGGTGCATTACTCAGATATTCCTATGGACTGGAATACTGAAGGGGGATGAGGAGGGATGCACCCCGTACTGCAAAGGGAGAATCGAGAGGACACTGCTCTGAGCAGCTCAGGATGAATTCCTGAAGGGAAGGAAGCTCAAGATGGTTAAATTTGACAGCTTCCCTGTCCCACTTTGATGCTGAACTTCCAGAGAGCAGCGTGCAGGTGATAGGTAGATGTGAGGTGTGAGCTGTGGATGCAGGGATAGCTGTGGGCCTGTTCAGTGCTGTGCATTAACAATACCCCTTTACAAGTCCACTGAGATGCAGTAATAGAAGAGTATTTTTAATGCTGAAAAGTGTTTTTCTCAGTGTACTCGTAGTCTCAATCAAAAGCCCAGCAGTTCCTAAAATTCCAGTAGTATTACATTAAGTGCATTTAGAAGGCTGAGGTCACTTAACAAAGTACAGGGAAGAGTAGGTGCTGTATTTTTTCCTTTGTAAATTAATTGCTACAACTTGCAGTTGTTAAAGACTATGATCACCGTTTTTTTCTAATGGAAAAATTCATTTATGTGAGGGCTTTGGCAGGTGTTCATATTCTGTGCAAAGATCTGTCTTCCAGATTGCTAATGAATGGCCAAGCAAGTATCTAGATAGTTAATAATACTGCTTAATTGCCACAGTCAGATAAAGCTGCCATCTAATTTATTGCTATTCTGAGCATCTGAACACCAGAAGAATGCTAAAGGCCTAGGAGAGGGTTGGTTAGCTGGAAGTCACCGCCGGCAGTTTTATCCATTTCTCTTTGTAGGAGGTGATCCTTCTAACATTCCCCTGCCCTTGGCAGAGAATCAGGCACACAGTCCTATCACCCCACCACCACCCCTGCAGCCCCTGCTTCCTCTTGGGCAGCCGTTTGCAAAGGAATGTACCTTCCCACGGCGCTGCGTGGCCAAGAGTTTCTTCCTGGGTTTATATATCCAGGGCGTGCTAGAAAAGGCTGTTGTGTTTTCCCACGTGCACCTAAGGGAACGCAGATGTGTCCGGGAATGTCTGTCAGTCAAACATCTGGGCGGTGTGTAGCTTTCCAGGGCGGGTGGGAAGAAGCAACGTGCTGTGCAGAAAAGATGGGTGATCTGGGCAAAGGGGCTGAGTTCACCCGAGCGACGAGCGGCAGCCGCCAACTGCACTGCAGGGTTGTAGAATCATAGAGTCCTTCAGGTTGGAAGAGACCCTTGAGGTCATCGACTCCAACCATCAGCCCTACTCTACGAAGTTCTCCCCTACACCAGATCTTAAATGATTTTAAGGAAAAAGCTCTTTGCAGGTGATGGAAACCTGACTCTGGCTCTGTCAGTCCCGCAGCAGGACAGGCCTTGGCTGTGAGCTGATTTAACAAAATTGTCTTCTAGTGCCACATTCACTTGACAAGGAAGATCCCAGGGCTCCCTACCTGGGCAGGAACACAAGTATTCAGGGTAAATACTAAGAAAACAGGTTAGGATTCTGCTTAAAAACTGTGGATGAATCCTGTACCGTGCCGTATAGGAGGACCCGGTCCATGCTCAGGACCTTCTGGTGAATTAATTGTCTTTATCTGGGAACTAATGGAAATGAGGTTCACAGGCTTTTCCACTGTGTGTGCCATTAAGCTGTCTGGAGACAGTTATGGCCTTTTGCAAATCTGCATCCTTCTGACAGTAGTAAATTCCCGTGTCACCGCTCAGGAGCAAGTAGACAACGGAGGTGAAAAATTATGCTAATGGACTGCAACAACCAGTCCCGTTTTACGAGAGCTCCTTGTGCCTGAGGTCCTGAATCCAAAGTGTTATGTATGTATATATTACCTTGTACAGCTTTTTTGTTGGTGAAGTCTCACAATGTGAAAGGCAGCTGGCCGTTAAACGCAGCTTTAGGCTGCCGAAGGGGCCCTTTGGAACGAAGTGAAGTATATGGGTAAAATTGTTAAAGCCTCAGATAAGGTTCTGGGGTTACCATGGTTACTTGAAAATTTTTGCATTGTATCATGGATTAGGATGCATAGGATGAAGTAGCCAAAACAACTGGGAAGTTCCATGCATATAAACTACGTTTCCAAACCACGCGGCGTTGCCAAACAGGAAGACGAATGGCTCGGGATATTGGCTGCTGGCACGTCTAGGAATCAATAGGAAATGTAGAACATACGGGGTTTGAAGTCCTGCATCATTTTGGAGTTACAGTCTTAATTGTTAGAAGACAAACGAATTGGGGAAAAAAAAGAAGAAAAATCCATGGTACTGTAAAGAGCGTGATGACTTTCCACGAGCTCTTCTCTTGCTGGTATCGCAGCCTGACGTTTGGCTTCGAGACCTTCAGCACGGAGGGTTGGTGAAACCTGGATAATACAGGTTGTGGGCTCAGCCTGGCAGTAGCACTTACACTGGGAGCAGTTTATTCCCATGGAAACCTATTTGCATTTGGGCCAGGAGTGACTTCTTCCCCCCCCCCCTCTGTTAGAGCTGCTGATGTTTTAGCATAAGGTAATTGCTGTATATTGACAGCAGATTTGAAAGGTATTTTTAAAATGTTGAGTAGCTGAGCATACACATAATGGAGATGTAGCCTGGGCAGCTCTTTTTTTGTGTGTAGGATGGAGGCACGTTGCTGAAAAAGGCAGGGCAGCATTTGATCTTCTGTTATTTACCCCTAAAAGAAAGGAAAAAAATTGTGAATTAAAATATGTTTATCCCAAACATTTTTTTTTTCTTTTTAAACAGGTGACAAAAGAACTGAAACAGTATGACAATAAAATTATAGAGTGCAAGTTTGAGAACAACAGCTGGGTCTTCATGAGACAGAGAGTAGACAAAAGCTTCCCAAATGCCTACAGCACTGCCATGGGTGAGTAGAAGAATTGGCTTGGAAAGTTTTTCAGGCTCAAATTTTAAATGTTTAACTCTGTTCTAGTTTGAGGAGGAAAGGTGCTCTGTGTTCTCACTTCTACTTGGAGTCCTGGCTTCTCTAACTTAGAGTAATAGTTTATCTTGCAAATGCTTGTGTCATGTTTAGCTTTCATATAGCACGAATCCTTCGGCTTCAGGGTTATTTGGTGAAGTCAGTTGAATATTCTGATGCAGTATTTAACAGATGATGCAGCAAGGAATGCCTCAGTCTTTGCTGAACTGCAAACACTTGCTCAAAGAGACTTTAATGGCAGGACATGCCTTTCAAGTAAGACCCCAGGCAGTTTTTATTTGCAATAGCATTGCAGGAGCAGTTAATGACTACCATCCATTCCTCCTGTTGGGTTGGCTTGTTGGGATGTAATGCAAAGTGACGCGCTGTGAGATGAATTTGTTGAACAAAAAAATCATCTCAGAATGCTATGGGGCTGGAAGGGACCTCTGGAGATCAGCTAGTCCAACCCCCTGCCAAACAGGTCCACCCAGAGCAGGTTGCACAGGAATGCGTCCACCTGGGTTTGGAATGTCTCCAGAAATGGAGACACCACCACCTCTCTGGGCAGCCTCTGCCAGGGCTCTGCCACTCTCAAAGGAAAGAAGTTGCTTCTCATCTTTAGATGGAACTTCTTATGTACAAGCTTGTGCCCATTCCCTCTTGTCCTGTCACTGTCTCCATCCTCCTGACACCCAATCCATTATAATTTCACCTCTATCCAAAACACCAAAATTTGGCAGATGGGCTAGAAAATGAATAGGAGAAAATGTCATTTTAAGTTTCTACAATAATTGTACAAACAGTGAAGAGGGAAACAAATGAAAGGTGGGGGTATATCCCTGCAGAACTGTGGGACTTTCATCTTCTACCAAAAAACCTTTTGCCAAGTATTGTAAATTAAATGATACCTTTTAGTTTCAGGTGAAATATAAGAGTTTGAATAGAAGTATGCCAAGTCTGAATGACAATAGTCATGTTGATACTGAGTTTAGATCAGATATTTTAGATCATGCTATTCACTGGGGCATTTATAGACGATGTAGGACTCTCTCTGAACCCTTCTAATTGTATTTCTGCCTGAGCAATGGGTAGATTTTCTTGAAGAAACAAAGTAGGAGATAATAAATCTGTTGGCCCCTTAGGGCGCCAGCACAGGAGGTACCTGAGGTTCTTGCTGAGCAGTCCTGTCGGGAAAGAGGAATGGACCAAAAAAGTCATCCAAGTGTGACATCTCTTTGTCACCATGGCTTAAATTTCTCTTCTCTGTTTCACCTTATTGTTTCAGTAGTTTTCCTTGGACTTTTCTTTGAGAAGTGTTCTTCTCTCCTTCACTCTCACGAGCATACGTAGCTGCCCCTTTCCCTTCTCGTTTTCTCCATGTGTAGAGCAGTTATGGTACTCCTTTTATTTCTCTGCCAAAACCCAATGAACTTCCTAAAAATAAAATTACATACTGTGGGAAGACCTGTTTTGTAAGAAATGGTTCGAATTTTCTATGAAAATTTTCAGAGCTGAAGATTTTATTTGGCCTTTGAATTTTCATTTTTGATCTCTTTTCAGAACTTCCAAAAGTTGTATTTTCTGAGTTGAGGCTTCCATTGTCCCTTTCTCTGGATCCTTTCTCCTCTATTTGTTTTCTCTTGATGAAAAATGCTATTTATTTTTCCCCTGGGTAGAAACAGCAACAAAATAAGTACCTGCCTCCATCTTCCTTCTGGACTTTGATACTTTTCAAATTGAAAAGAGAAGGGCTTTTATTAATAATAATAATAGGCTTTTATTTTCATGATTAAGCCAGGAGAGCCTTTAAAAGTTTCCATGGAGTTGGACCAGGTGCCTTGTGGTACAGATAATCGGAATGCTTTCCAACTGCCGAAGTCACACACACAGTGCGACTTTTCAAGGGCCTCTTCACCAAGAATAAATGAGGTCATCAAAAAAATAATTCTAGGGAGGTGTTTTATTAATTGTAAAGTAGTGTCTTGAATGGTTCTGGAATTCTGCAGGAAAGAAAGGAGTGTTTGTTAAGAGTGGTTGTTATTTGTAACAGTGCTATTTTGCTGGTACGTTTTAAAGGCGTCTCGGTGTTGTTGAGTGCTCTCGGGGGTGAACAGACTGGTGTGCATGGAAATTGCATCCATACTGTGGCCAATCCTTCCATGCTGTAAATTATCCTCTAATCATTCTGGACTTTCTTCCAAGATAATTGGAGGACTCCTACTTAATTTCTTGCTTTTTAATTTTCCCTCCTCCCTAAGTCACTCGGGAAGATTAATTAGAGGAGTATTAATTCGCATAGGAAAAGTATTTAAAATATTTCATTTGTTTGAAGGGAAGTAATCCTTTTCATTTCTTCCATAAAACCCTGTGGGCCGTTACTTACAAGTGATGACCCAGGGAGTCACGTTGAGTGATCCAGATGTGGTTGTCCACACCTGCTGTGGCCATCCTTGCCTCCATCATACGGTTTGGGGTGCCAGACATGTAGCTTCCTTGGTGTAAAGCCTTTCTACCACATAGAGGTATATGGGTTAAAATAAAAGTCCTTGGGGGGGGGGGCGGGGGGGGTTTATGGTATTTATAGTACTTAGTGGTGAGGAAAAAAAAAAAGTTACCTTAATTCAGAGGTTTTCAATATTACGTATTCAATATTTCCCATATGAAGAAAGGCTGAGGGAGCTGGGTCTCTTCAGCTTGGAGAAGAGGAGACTGAGGGGTGACCTCATTAATATTTATAAATATGTAAAGGGTGAGTGTCAGGAGGATGGAGCCAGGCTCTTCTCAGTGACATCCAGTGATAGGACAAGGGGTAATGGATGCAAGCTGGAACAGAGGAGATTCCA
>VZTM01008322.1:246553-284920 GCA_013400555.1 Jacana jacana
ATTTCTTCCATAAAACCCTGTGGGCCGTTACTTACAAGTGATGACCCAGGGAGTCACGTTGAGTGATCCAGATGTGGTTGTCCACACCTGCTGTGGCCATCCTTGCCTCCATCATACGGTTTGGGGTGCCAGACATGTAGCTTCCTTGGTGTAAAGCCTTTCTACCACATAGAGGTATATGGGTTAAAATAAAAGTCCTTGGGGGGGGGGGCGGGGGGGGTTTATGGTATTTATAGTACTTAGTGGTGAGGAAAAAAAAAAAGTTACCTTAATTCAGAGGTTTTCAATATTACGTATTCAATATTTCCCATATGAAGAAAGGCTGAGGGAGCTGGGTCTCTTCAGCTTGGAGAAGAGGAGACTGAGGGGTGACCTCATTAATATTTATAAATATGTGAAGGGTGAGTGTCAGGAGGATGGAGCCAGGCTCTTCTCAGTGACATCCAATGACAGGACAAGGGGTAATGGATGCAAGCTGGAACAGAGGAGATTCCAGTTAAATATGAGGAAAAACTTCTTTAGGGTGAGGGTGAGGGAACACTGGCAGGGGCTGCCCAGGGAGGTTGTGGAGTCTCCTTCCCTGGAGACATTCAAAACTCACCTGGACGTGTTCCTGAGTGACCTGCTCTGGGTGTTCCTGCTCCAGCAGGGGGATTGGCCTAGATGAGCTTTCAAGGTCCCTTCCAATCCCTGATATTCTGTGATTCTGTGATTAGGCCAGTCTTGTTTCAAGGAACTTGGATTTTAAAGCCATGTCTCAGAAGGCCTTCGACGCTGGTGCTTGTCTCAGTGGGATATCGGTTCTTGGTGGTTTTACAGCTGCCCCGTGAAACCTACAAACACGTGGCTTTTTTGTTGTTGTTTTAAAAAGAGATTCCCATGAGGTAGAGGCCCACTACGCTGCTTTGCTCTGAGGTGCTTGGCTCCTGACACAACCCTTTTGTGAAAGTCTGTGTTTAAAGCTGAATATTCGAACCAAATCACCTTCTTTTGTTTTGTGAAGAGGGGAGGAAATTATCAAAGTGCCGAATGCAGCAAAGTGGGTTTATTAACTTGAAAATAACGTTCTTTGTTCCCAGCCGTATGCAACAGCATCCAGAACCCGGTCACGAAGGAGATGCTGTTTGAGTTCATTGACAGATGTGCTGCAGCTGCTCAAGGACAACCACGGAAACACCACCTCGATCCTGACACTGAACTCATGCCGCCCCCGCCGCCCAAGAGGCCGCGCACCATAACGTAAGGCCCGGGGCCCGGCGGCCGAGCCTGGGCCCAGCCCTGCAGCAGGGGAAACGCCAGGGTGAAGGCTGGACAAAACAAAACAGAGGAAAGAGAAAGAAAAAAAAAAAGAAAGGAATTGGAATTGCTGTAAATACTTGGGTGTGGGTTTTTTTGAGGTTTTTGGTTTGTCTTTTTTTTTTTCCTTTTCTTTTCAAATTCAACGTGCGAATGGACCTTGTTTTGTAACTGATCAAGTGGACCTCACCGTAGGGTGTCTGAAGATGAAATTTCCAAAGGTTTAGATGAGAACAGTACAATGAAGTCAATGGGAAGCTGCCTTGTTTATACACAGATCTCTTTTCACCTTTTATTTATAATGTCAGCAATCTGGAACTGAGGAAACGCTGGGACGCTGTGCTTGTGAGAGGCTGTGGTGAAAAACAAAAAAAGCAGAAGTGTTTGGGTTTTTTATCATTATTATGATGATTATTATTATTATTGTCGTTCAACTGGTTGCGATTTGTCACCCCTGGTATCACTGCTCCTTGTTCCCCTGCGTTTCTGAGGCCTGTGTTGGACAGCCAACAGCGATGTTGTTCGTGCTCCGTGTTGGTGAAAAACCAAGCCGCCTTCGGATTCATGGATTTCCAACTCAGCTTGATTTTTTGTTGCTGAAATATTCCAAAATCACCTCCTCCTTGTAAATAGCAGCCCTTTGAAAGGGAACGTGCTGGGTGTTTGTTTCCCCCCCTCCCCTGTTGGAACTCAACACACCAAACGTAGAGTGCGCCGATTTTGGCTTTGCCTTTTTAAGTTTACCTGTAGATAAGGAACACACCAAATCCTTGGTTTTAAGGTCTCTGTTAAGTGACTGTTTTCAGTACAGGGCTTATTTTTCTCCACAGTGATACTGTTGTGAACAGAACTAAGGAACACACATCACTGTGATATGCAAGAGTAAGAAGCAGCGCTAATCATGACGTCTTAGATCCAGGCACAAAAAATGGCAAAAGAAATGCCAGACAACTCCTGTGTCAAAGGGAAAGTAGTTTTGGGGGAAGAGCCACATCAGGCAGAAAAGTCTCACGGTTTAGGTAATTGCAGGGCAAAAAATAAGCCGTTTTAAGAGGGTGGATGGGTGTCCCCGGGAACAAGACGCTTGTTCTCCAAGGTGGGGTTGGCTGCCGGCCCGTGTTGCAGCGCACGGGCACAGGCAGGTGGCCGTGATACTGGTTTTGAGGAGCTTCATTCTGGTTGTCGAAGGGAGGAGTTGTCCCGAGCTGGGATCAGTTGGAAAACCACACATGGATTTTCAAGTTTACCGTGCGTTCATCGAGCAGGGACCGAACGGGCCCTTTCTATAGTTTCCTTAGTGTGTGAGTCAACCCTTCGTTCAGCAAGCTGGTTAGTCAAGCTCATTGATTTCTTATAACTGAAATGCATTTCTGTTTCAGTGAGGTTTGATGTTTGTAAGGAAAATGAACTCCTGCTTTTTTTTGGGTTGTTTTTATGGTTTTTTTTCTACATGGAAACTTCACGGCTATGCTTTGCGGTGGCTTCTCTCATTGTTTCAACCTGTTGTATAAATACACACGGCATCATTTAGCTGGTACTCCCAGGGTCTCTTTCTGGGATATTCCATGTGTTTTAGAGAACTGAAGGAGTTATACAAGTTACTTTTTATACTATGGTAAAACTTGAGGGGAAAAGAAAAAAAAAAAGAGTTCATCAAAGTTCTTATTTTCAGCTGTACATAGTTTGTGGGTATTATCTATAGAAAAGATTTAATATCACCTATGCAAGGTTGCAAAATTATCTCCTAAAAAGAGCCTTATGAATTTGATGTGAAAACCTATGCAGCCTCTGTGCATCTTGCATTGAAACACACAGTAAATTATTTCCTCGCTCGGTAGAAATAATTTCCCCCGGATTATACTCGTCATTGCGATTGTCGTACCATGCACTTTGTGTCACTGATCTCCCTGGTTCTGTGGCAGTTGCGATGTCTGTGATGATTACAGCCTCCTCCACGAGCTTAGGGCATTTCGTTCTTCTGTGGCTGTGGCAAGGTTCTTTCCATCTTTCTCCTTCTCAGTCCTCGCTCCTGGTTTACCTCTAACTTCAGAGCTGCAGCCCTGCAGCCTGCTTTCTGCGTCCCTCCCACCAAGTCCATGGATGGGTTGTGGACCTTAGGTTTTGACAGTGTCCTTTTTTTTCCCCACACTCGGCTTAAAATGTCTCTTTTGAAAGAGTCATGACTCTGAGAAGGTTTAGACCTCCACGTTCATGTTTGGTGTTCAAACTCTTCTTGCATTACGATCTGTAGCTTTTTAGAGGGGTCAATCGCCTGGAAAAGGGAGGTACCAGGGAAGAGTTGAATGAAGAAGAAATGGAATTTCACTTGGACCAGGTAGATTTAATGCTGGTGAGAAATGCAAACCCTCTTTCTCCGCTACTGGATATTCAAGAGATCGAAGCTAAGAAGCAAAGAAGAGTCTGTGCCAGGAAAATAGTGATGATAATCCCCCACACTTGCCTATTCTTTGGTGTACAGCATGAATTCATCCACTGTTTGGTCATTTGTTAAATATATAGTTCAGATTTGGTTTCAGTGGAGTTTCCAGAAAATGTAAGTACATTCCTCTACAAACTGTGTATTAAGTATTTTAATAAAGTCAATGGTTTAAAATACTTTTCCCAAGGATGTGTTTACTTTTGGCACCTGGTGCCGGTGCAAACACAAGGATACTGTGGTGTTCTTGCTGTTCAGTCCTCCAAGAGAATGATCTGGGTTTTTCAGAGGTGAGTGGCTTTTCTCTCAGGTAGAAGTCCCCCAGCCCAGTGGTGGCCATGAGCCATTATGCCATTTTTAAGTACATTTTGCTCTTCCTGTGACTAGAACTGTGTCCTGGTTTGAGGTAAAACAAACCAATTTTCTGTTCAGTAGTTTTACTTTTTTAGCTGGGCCTCTTCTAACTGACTAAAGTCTGAAATTAACAGCACATTGTTCAGAGAGTGTTTCGTCTCACAGTGATCAGACCTGATTACGCCAAGGGATGGTGCAGAGAGGCCCTTGCTTATACTTACTGCTAGAACAACCAAGGGCAGGTAATTTTGTCAGGTGACCTAAAACTGGCCAATTAGGGTATTCCATCCCACCCGCATCATGCTCAGTAAAAAAGCTGAGGGATCAAGGGGTTGTTAGTTAGTTTTTCTTCCTTCAATGGCTGATGTCTGAGGAGGACCCTGTCTGTTCGTCTGCCTTTGATCCTGATCCGGAATCCAGCTCCTGCCAGTCACTGAGTCCAGCCTGGGATGTTCACTGGTGCTGCTGGTGACGTGATCATCGTCCTGGGAGCCTGATACGGTTTTGTATAGACTGTGTACTTTTTTCTTCTTTATCCTTTCTTTTATATTCTTTTTAATTTTTCTTTTTATTGTTTATTATATTATTGTTATTGATATTTCATTAAAGTAGTTTAGTTTTTATCTAAACTCCTGAATCTCTTAATCCTTTCCTCTCCTCTCTTTTCCTTAGTAGGGGGGGGGAGGAGGGGTCATCATCTGTCCAATTGGTCAAAACCACGACAAACTGGAAAAAAAAAACAAAACCCAGATGTGGAGTTGCATGAAGAGTTGTGCAAGAGTCCTGCCTGGGGTCTCCCCTGCCAATTTAACGTTCAGCAAGACCCTAAAGCTGGTAGCCCACCTACTCAGCCCATCCCTTGGACTTGTACTGTGATAGGGCGGTTTCCTTTTTCAGGTTCCAGCTGTGGAGAGTGTATTTTTTCCAGGAGCTAAAAAGCCCATCTTGATTTTTGAAATTTCCTTGTAATTCAGGATCCTGCCTCCGCTGCCGGTATGTCCTTGTTACGTGTGCAATTCCTGTAGAGCTTCTCTCATGTGCTATTGTTTGAGTGTGATCCTTCAGGATCCCTGCTCCTCAGCGTAGCAGCTCCTCGGGGTTCTGCCTAAGAGGTGTGTGAAGCATAATGGTGTCTTACCATCTCAGAGTGGAAGTCCCATGAGTTCCTCCTGCAGATGTCCAGCTCTTCGATGGGTCTTCTCCATATGATGTGTATCATTTTCTGTTACTCCCCTCTGTAATGAGGATTTTGTGAGCACAGTGTTAAATATTTTTATTGAGGGTATATTTTGTAGCATCAAAGGTTCTTGCAGCGGTCAATCAAATTTATAATCTCATTAAAAGTATCCAATTAGCTGGTCAAGAGGCGTTTATTTTCCACAGATTCTACTGCTTTCCTTTGGACCTCCCTAGTCAAATCCTGAAGCCAAGCAATTCTGTTAACTGGTGTGGGAGTGGCATTTGGCTGAAATGCCCCATCACTTCTGTCCTCCTCTGCAGTGGCACAGGGTTTGCTCTCACCTTGCCTGGGGACCACTGCACCTTCCAAGGTTCACAGACCCTGCAGGGTTTAGATTTCACCTGTATCCCTTCGTTTTCCAGTGTTGAATTTCTACCATCTGTGCACAGGGGAATCAAGGCAGCATCCACCAGCTGTGACAGGATTCATCTCAGGAGCAAGGAGCCTTTTCCCCCTTCCCTTCCTCCTGGCATCTCCCTGTTTCAAGCACAAACAGAGGTAAGCCTTACTCTTTGGGCTGACATCTGGATCAATTAGTTAACATTTGCAGGGGGAATATAAATTAGCTCTCTTTCTGCTTCCTGGGGGAGAACACCCTGAGCTTCCCAACAAGCCCAAATGTCTGCAGGGATCTGCAGGGCTGAGGCTGGGGGTAGATTGAGACCTTTACGAAACGGTTTTCCCTCAGTCGGGGCGCATTTTAATCTGGTTTCTTTCAGTCCATGGTCAGAAGTGCAACCCATTTCCTCTTCTCTTAGAAAACGTTGGATAATAAATGTTTTTAAATAAAATCAAATTATAGTCAAATCAACTCCAAGGGTAGGAATTATTTAATCAGAAATACTGTTTGTGTCCCCTTTCTCCCTCCTCCTCCTCCCATAGTATCTTGGTGTCTATTTGACTAGCAGAGAGCATGCAAATTGGGTTCAGGAGCATTCATCTATGATACTTGGAGAAAATTAAATTTTGATTAACTCCTCTGCTCAGAACTTCCTCTCATGTGAGGAGGTGATAAGGTTATCATATTAAATAGGTTCTGTATAAACACCGAGTGTGTAACACCGGAGGAACAGAATTTTGTTGTTACCAGAACATACTTCAAAGAGTTTCTGAACTGAGTTGGTCACCAAGGGGTGGGAAGCTTTCATCCAAAGGGTGAAAAATTCCATTCAAAGAAGTAGGATGGTTCAATGGAGAAAATGTGAACGAGATGAGTATGGACTTCCATAAGGAGACTGTTCCAGGGGTGTGTGAGGGGATGCTCAGTGTTCCTGTCACCTGCAAATCAGCAGTGAGTTCCAGTGAGGACAACTGGAGACCAGGCAGGAGTACAGAGGACACCACACAGATGCTACAAGTTTGGTCTTGTGGAACAAGGGGAGTGAAAGGCAGCCAGAGCTGGTGTCATCTTCTGTGCCACGGGGAAGGGGAAGAGGTAGAATCGGAGAATCATAGAATGGTTAGAGTTGGAAAGGATCTTAAAAATCACTGAGTTTCAACCCCCCTGACACCTCCCGCTAGACCAGATTGTTCAAAGCCCCATCCAGCCTCGCCTTGAATGACACTGAAGTGATGGCGGGGTTTTATGTAGGAAAAGATGATGGATGGTGACCAAAGGGGACAGAACACAGGAAGGCAGGAAGGGCTGGCATGAGGGGTGAGGGCCTACCCTTCAGCCAGAAGACTCAGAGGAGCTGCCTCTCGAGGGGTCAGTAGCAATGAGGTACGATAGACAGCCACAGTGTGTGGGATGAGGTCCTGAAAGAGCAGGATAACAGGTCAGCCATTTCTCCTCTCCCAGGAGGTTACACGATTCCTGAACTCTGAAAGCTCTGGTGGACAATTGCACACTCAGCAACATATATGGTCCCTGGGAGTAGCGGGTGTGTGAGACACTGGGGACTGGGGACACTTCTGAGCTCTTTTTAGGTAAATCAGTGCTGAGTAAACCCACGTGCACTGCTGGAGTGCCAAAAAAGCTCCCAGTTACTGACTGGGGAGGGACTCATTATCAGGGAGTGTAGCAGTAACACGAGGGGTAATGGGGTTAAACTGAAAGAGGATTGATTTGAATTAGATATTAGGAAGAAATTCTTTCCTGTGAGGGTGGTGAGACACTGGAACAGGTTGCCCAGAGAAGCTGTGGCTGCCCCATCCCTGGAGGTGTCCAAGGCCAGGCTGGATGGGGCTTTGAGCAACCTGCTCTGTTGGGAGGTGTCCCTGCCCAGGGCAGGGGAGTTGGAACTGGATGATCTTTAAGGTCCCTTCCAACCTAAACCTTTCTATGATTCTGTGAGTTTACCGATGCAGGAGCCCTTGGCCTTCCTGCCACCTGCCCTATCAGCAAGCTGCATGGGTAGGGCAAATTGGGCTCAAAACTAGGTTGCCATGGGAGGCCAGGGCACTACTCGCTCCGCTTTTCTCTTGCCTCATATCCTGCCAGTAGAAATACACACATTTTACCAGCATACATGGTAATTTAAGCTGCAGGACTGAGCAGACCCCAGGACTGGAGAGGGGAAAGATTAAAAGCCCCAGAAATGGGCCACAAATGTGGCTATCCAATATTTCCTTTCAAGTGGACCATAAGAGAAGCAAGTCTGCTTACAGTACGAGGACATGGGGACAAACTGGGAGTGGCAGAGCAGGCATGCAAAACCAGAAACACGTCTCTCTGGGGTAAGCAAAAACTCTGACTTGCAATGAGGTAAGATAAGAATAGAAAAACAATCTTAGTTTGAATTCCCCCTGTCAGTTTGCTTGGCAGTCGGTGCTATTTCACTGTGTATTTTAGTAGTTATTATCTCCTTCTTTGTTTCAGTTTATAGATCGACTTATGCAAGATCTTTTTAATGGAGAATTCTGGTTTGACAATATGGAGGNTTGTGTATTTTAGTAGTTACTATCTCCTTCTTATGCAAGATCTTTTAAATGAAGAATTCTGGTTTGACAATATGGAGGTTTGAGACCCATAAAACAACTCATCAGAAAGCAGTAAGGAGTGAAAAAGTCCCTTTTCTCCATCAGGTAGTGAAAAACACACATCTCAGAGAGGTTTTCTGCTGTTGAAAACAGTGGACTCCTGGAATGATTTACTTTCTCCTGCCATGACAGTTTGTTCTTTTAAAAGAAAAGGTTTAGTATGTTCCTGTTGGGCTGAGAAATTAATTGTATGAAGATAGAACAAGAGGGAATGGCTGCAAAAAAAAAAAAGCAGAAAAACACAACCTCCTTTGGTTCCGGCCTCATTGCTGAGTCATTTGTTCAAAAGTGCTTGGAGTTCAATGAGGCTGGTGGTTTCCAACTGCTGAGCCCAGTGCACCCATTAGAAGTGGTGCTGGACTCTCCCCCTGCATGGCGTGAGCTGCCTGGTTGCAGCCTTGTGGGCACGGTGAGGGGCTGTGTTAGGGGAAAAGGCTGGTGCTGCGCCCTCCTTTGCTCAAATATCTGAAATGAGCCTTTTGACATCATCATCTGGCCCAGTCCCCTCCAGCATTAATGGCAGAAACAGTAAAAAATGGCTTGAAATGGTTATTGACCCTCCCGTTGTGTGGCTAGATCCTTATTGCTGGCTCTGCAGGAAGGGTGTTGCTTTGTGTTCCCTAAATCCCTGGCCCCAGTGGGGGGGATGGAGAAGGCAGGAGCTGCTGCTCCAGCAGCGCTGTGGCTGCACATGGGCAGACCCACCACCTCCCCGTTCCCAAGAGTCTTCCAGTTTAACCATGTAGTCATGCTGGGGATGTTCATGAACTCAGGGCAGTGCAAGGGCTGGAGAGGCTGGATATGGCCTTGCCCCCTACCTAAGCTTGGCCGTTTCCAGCATGGCCTTACAAGAGCATTGCCCCCCATACTCTGCAGCCGCCCCTGCCCGGGGCAGGGCTGAAGGCTTTACAGAAGAAAGACAGAGGTGCCAGAAGGTGTTGCTTTGGTTTGATGGGGTGACCAGACACCCCTTTTTCTCTCCCCCGAGGGCACCGCTTTATCAGCAGGGAAGGCAGCTTGGTCTCGGGGCAGCCAGGGAGGGTGTTGAGCTCCCCTGAGAGGCAAAGGGCATGACCGAGCCATCCTGACAGTGGAAAGGGGCCAGCAGTCCACCAGTTCCAAACACAGAGGCACGTGGGGCTGAAGCAAAAAGAGGTCACGATGGGCTACAGCTTTGTAGTCGTTGACTCCCGCATCCCTTGTAGATCTCCAGTTTACAGGAGCTGCAAAAGCCTTGGCGTGGAGTAGATGCACAAGTACCAACGCCTTGTATATTTGTGTATGATAACTGTTGTCCTTCTGGAGTCTGGCTGCGCCACTGAGGCTTCCTGGTGCTTTACAGAAAATCACAGCCAGGCACATTACGGCTTGGAGGAGGAACGGGGAGTGATGCTGAGGCTTGCAGAAACGGAGTGAGAGCAGCAGCCTGCAACACCGGGACGTGGAGACGGAGAGAAGAGTTTCGCCTGTAGGCCCGTGTCTCTGCTGAGGACCGTGCAGCAGATATCAAAAGCCTGGAAGATTTGCTAATGATGGCTTCAAAGAGGGAAAAACGAACAGCTCTCACCAAGTTATAAACTGCAAGAGTTACTGCGTTACGTAGCAGCTCCCAGTAAATTGGTTGGCAAAATCTCTTCCGAGTTTGTGAAGGTCTGAGGAAAATACCCATTCCCTAAAGCAAAACGTTTCTGCTTCCACACACGGTGTTGGGAGGGGAAAGAGAACAATTCCTGCCTAGGCAGCTGGGTTATGAAAACTGACAGAGCATCGCCTGTGTCGAGAGAGTTTAAATGATGCACCAGGGACTGGTTAGTGTGTGATATGCAAATGCAAATCTATCCGTGAGGCATTACAGCTACAAAACGTCTCACAATTATGCTCGTTTCTCGAAAAGTCATTTCCTACTACGGATTCCTCCCCCTCAAAGCAGCAGGGCTTCATTCCCCGAGTGAGCTGCTCGTAGTCCTTTACCCCTCTCCAGCAGGCTAGCTCTTTTGTGGAAGCCAACCAGGACTGACAGCGGAATAGATTGCAAGAAGTGGCAATGTGCCTTGGAATCACAGAATCATGGGATTGTTTAGGTTGGAAAAGACCTAAGATCATCGAATCCAACCGTTAACCTACCACTGCCAAGTCCACCACTAAACCGTGTCCCTCTGCATCATATCAGCCCGTCTTTTAAATACCTCCAGGGATGGTGACTCCACCGCTTCCCAGGGCAGCCTGTTCCTATGCTTGACAACCCTTTCAGTGAAGAAATTTTTCCTAATATCCAATCTAAACATCTCCTGCTGCAGGGAGCCATTTCCTCTTGTCTTATCGCCTGTTACCTGGGAGAAAAGGCTGACCCCCACCTCTCTGCAGTGTCCTTTCAGGGAGTTGTAGAGAGCAATAGAGTCTCCTCTCAGCCTCCTTTTCTCCAGACTAAGCAATCCCAGTTCCCTCAGCCGTTCTTCATAAGATTTGTTTTCCAGACCCTTCACCAGCTTCATTGCCCTTCTCTGGACACTTTCCAGCACCTCAGTGTCTTTCCTGTAGTGAGGGGCCACAAACTGTACCCAGCATTTGAGGTAGGGCATCGCTAGTGCTGAGTACAGGGGGACAATCACAGGGCAAAGCTCTCGATGAAGCTGGTGCTGTGGCCATGGGTGGGTAGAGCCGCGTGTCTAAAGAGCTCTTTCCAGATTCCCTGATTTGAAAAGAACTAGTGACTTAACTTTCTGTATTGCCTGACATGGCTATGGAATGGCTTTCCTTGCAAGACCCAGGTCCTTTGTGCTGCAAAAAGCCTGTGAGGACTGTTTGCTGACAAAATGCTGACCACCAGGTAGTCTGTGGGGTAAATGATGCTTGGAAATGGCAATGCAGTGTCAACATTAGCCACAAACCCCATCCACTCTTCAGTGGCAACAGTCAGCTGCCTCATAGCAGGTAGAATCTAGAAAATCTTTCCTGCACTTTTCATAAATTATGTTTTTTTCAGCTTTGGTAGACGTGCCTTGAAAATGGCTTGTGATTCTCCGCGTAAATGACTTCAGCGCAGATACTAGAAGTGTTAAGACTCTCGTTTTCAAGTTCCTGGACAGATTCTAAGTGACAATGGAACTCAATTCACATCCAAAGAGGGCTTGTTGTTCGTTAAAAGCGATGTTATCAGACGTGTCACATCACTTCCCTGCTACCCTGCTGCAAGCTGTTTAGTGGAAAGATTTGTTCTGACATTCAGGACGAGCGAGCAGTGCTGCCACCCCGGCTAAAGGTGGCTCACAGCGCAGGAGTGCACCTATTCTGTTAGGCCAAGACGGTTCGAATCAGACACCAGCCATTTTCTTTAACAGACATAATGGGAGGTTTTGGTCCCACTTGTTACTCGGGAGAAAATGAACTGCCTGAAACGCAGGTGATGGTGTTGACATAAAGTTGCAGCACAGCAAAAGCTTAGTAAGGAACAACCAAGGTAAGTTCCAATAAAAGGCCAGGCTGGTTGGGGCTTTGAGCAACCTCATCCAGTGGGAAGTGTCCCTGCCCGTGGTGGGGGCTTGGAACTTGATCTTTAAGGTCCTTTCCAACTCTTAACCGTTCAGTGATTCCATGATTCTAAGCTGCAGTGTGGTGTGTCACAGGCTGGTCTTCTCTCACCGTAATGGTCCTCACGAAACAGCGGGGAAGAGCGAGGTGTCTTTCTGTCTGTCTGTTTTGAGCAGGATGTCCTGCATCAGCCGTGCCAGCTGAGAAACCACACCTAGCCTTATGGATTTGAACCCCAAGCTGTGCCACCACCCCTGCGGTGGCCGGGGACCAGGCAGCCGTGGGTGCACACACCAAGAGGCACATCCCTCAGCCTGAGCCTCGTGCGCTTTCGGATGGCAGCGTGGCATGTTCTGTCAGTTCGTGACAGAGGAGCTGGTGTTGAGTAAGGCTCAGAGGGACCGGGGACCAGCTGAAATGTATCCAGATGACAGCTTTGGATACCTGCTTTTCAGGAGAAAACGGAATGCACTGCGTGGAACTAACATCTGTCTGAATAAACGAGCCTCTGACATTCGCGTTTGGTAGCGAAGCGAAGGCATTTCTGCTGCAGCGTGAGACAAAAGCAACTCACTACAGTCTTGTTTGCGTTACTGGCCCTGCTGGTGACTCAGCTGGCTGTTCCTGCACAGGTGATACACACACACACACACACACACACACACACACAAAATGCTGTTTAAAGACTCCATAGTATTTTCAGGGAGTCACAGAATAGCCGAGGTTGGGAGAGACCTCTAGAGATTGCCTAGCCCAACCCCTTCTGAAGGTGGCATTTGTCATTTTTTAATTGCATATTAAACATGAAAAAAAGTGGCAGAAGAGGAATGTTAAAGAGCCCTGTTCCTCATTAAAACAGGACAGCTAATGTATATACAGTGTGTTCGGTGACAGCCGTTACCCAGTCAGCACATCCTCATCCAGAGCGCCACAATTACTCTCCAGCACAAACGAACGGCTGCTGCGCGGTGGCGGGGACAGCAGCACATGCAGCAGCACAAGCCACGTGTGCACATACAGCACACACAGATTCAGCCTGACAGAGAGCATCCTTGCCAATGTCCATCACGGCTCAAAGGACTCCAAGCTGATGGTCTTATAGAGATTCCTTTTCTTTTTTTTAAGTTGGTGTCACAAATGCATTCATTGGCAACAATACCGAAATCACAGTTCTGTGCTGCTGGAGTAACCCCCCCTCTGGGGGTCACAAAGGTACTCACAGCTGCTGGCGTTGGACTGTGCTCCCACAAGGTGGTTCTTGTCCTGTTTTGCAAACGGGGATGAAAGGCCAGAGGAATTACTCTGGGTAATGGCACCCCCCTGGCAAAACCTCCAGCCCCTCTCTGCTGAACTGTGCTCCCAGGACACAGTAGGAGATTGCCCTCCCTGACAACCCAAAATCTTCTCCTGTGTTTTTGCAAGGACACAAGGACTGAATGACATATAAATGCACGGAGCCTGGACTAATTAGAAGATGATTATACTAAAAATATCTCCACTCTCAGCCTTACATTTAAAATACTGTGATTTTCCAAATAGGAACCCGGCCTCATTCCTTCATATTTGTCATGCCTAGGTCATTGCCATGTCATATTTTCTCTAAATAGGAACCTAAAGCTGTTGGTGGCTCATAAAGACTGCCTGTTTCTGTTTTGCTCAGTATTGAGGAAAATTCACTTGCTCCAGATATAACAAACTGTCCAAAGTCAAAATACTGTGAAGGTGAGACATTCTGTTGCCATGTGTTAAAGGAGGGCTTTGATGACCTGAAGTAAGGAAGGCTGTCACAGACAAGGTGACTGGGAGGGGTCTTGTTGAAAGGAAAATNACCCCAACTCCCTCAATCGATTCTCATAAGCCTTATTCTCCAGGCCTCTCACCAGTTTCGTTGCCCTCCTCTGTACTCGCTCCAGCACCTCGATATCTCTCTTGTGTTGAGGTGCCCAGAACTGGACACAAGACTCAAGGTGTGGCCTCACCAGTGCTGAGCACAGGGGGACAATCACCTCCCTGCTTCTGCTGGTCACACTATTCTTTATGCAAGCCAGGATGCCATTGGCCTTCTTGGCCAAACTAAGTTCTAGCTGTGACATATGCCAGATAGGATTAGAGGCACCTGACGGACATCCAGTTGAGCTGGTCTACCTTTGCTTGGTTCCTCCTCTACTCCTGTGGATAAATGGGAGTTCAGCTTCCTGACATCCATGTGGCTGGATATGACAGCTAGCATTTTCTCCTGCTGTAACTTCCTCAGCGCGTAGATCCTTGCTCCAAAAGGCTGGTGGGTAGATGGAATGGTAGCTGGAATGGGATCCAATAATGAGGAGGATTGCAGTGCGGTTTATCTGAATAACGTTTGCCAATGCCATTGTTAATTCCCTAAACTTGCTGAGAATGAAAGAGAACATCAGCCCAGGCAAAATGTGATGGAAGTTAACTGCTTTCATGTTTCTTAAACAAATCTTTGGGTAATTTCTCCACCACATCTGTGCACATTGTATAATTTAATATTTTTGACAACTGTGCCGGGTTGCAAATTTCTGTGACACTTGGGTTAGAGATTTCCCTGGCGTGGTTTTGTCACTCTTTAAAACCAGAGCATAATTAAACTCCCTTCAACATATTCCATGTGCCTGGTTCTACCTCCATTTCACGAGTGAAGCCTATTTATATTCTGTTCTCTGATGTACTTGGGCAGCTAATCATTCAAATAGCACTCCTATCTCCTTCAAAAGATTAATAATAGAAAAAAAAAAGAATCTCCTGCTGTCAAGAGATTTAGTGTGAGCTGGTAACTTTGGTTATTGCAGATTGTGGCAGGAAGCTGATCTCTGGGTAAGGAAGTTTTTTTGCTTGGCACTCTGTGCTGTAAACAGAGCTGGTAATAAGTCACACCTATGAAGTGGATCGAATTTTGTTCTATCAGAAGAAGCTGTCAGCAACTGATAGGAGTAAGTCTTAAACTGACTGAAGATCTGAGCGGACCGTTCCCTCCCTCCTGTTCTCCCTCACAAGCATCGCATGTGAGAAGAGGCTGTTTTGATGTCCCTGAACCCTCTCGCAAAGCCTTTGATTTCCTCAATTTCTCACTGTTCTTCCTTTTCATTTCATAACCATCTAAGAGGTTAAACTAGGACGTTTGGTTGCCTCTGTGTAGCCGTCTGCATTTCAAAGATAGATGGGAAGAGACATTAGAAGGTTTTACTTACCCGAGCTGTATCTTAATCATCTTAAATAGCTGATTTTTCTTTCAAAGTGATCACTAACAAGAGGAGACTTTATTGTTCTAGACATGAGTGTTCATTAGAGATGGGGGGGGTGTGAAATGGTAGGACCCAGAGTTCCCCGTGTAAGCTGCTCTGCAGATCTCTAGTAAGACATCTAACACCTCCTCTGCTGTGATACAACTGTCACTGGGTAGGGACAATTTGAACAGCAACTTGCTGAGAGGCCAGGCCATTGTGCCTCAGACAGGGAGCTGGATGGATTTTTCACAAATGAGGAATAGAAGGACTTAATAAAGAGTTTGATATATTAATTTTCCTCCCCTAGGCGGTGTAATATCCTACTCTGTAGCCTCCTGTGATAAAAGGAGGTTCAGATGGAATCAAAATCCTTTTCTGCCTCTGTATGGTCTCTAATTAAATGATACATTTAGACTCTTTGACCTCAACTGACTTGGCTTTTCCAGAAAATATAAGTCATCTCCCTTCATCTCCCCTCTGTAGGACTTCAGCTATCCAGAACCTCTAGAAAACTCAGCTTGAGCAGTGTTTGTATGGCCATAAAGATTTAACAACTTCTTCACGTTGACCAAGGATAGTGCTGTGTTGTTAAAACCATCTTTCCTTGCTGTCTTGCCACAGGATTCACTTTCTGGAAATTACATTGTTGGCAACTGGACAATGGGACTTTGGAAAAGTCATTAGCACAGCCTGCCCTTCCTGAACAAGTATCCCCTTGCAAGCCATCTGCTCATCTTGGAAAAGCTTTGCTCTCCTCATAGGTCATCTGAGGATTTGGGAGGAAAGAACAAGATGAAAAATCACCCAGGTGCAGCACTTCATGCACGGCTAACAACCAGCCCAGACCCGCCATCAGAGGTGCAGGAACAGGGACCTTTCAGAATTGGAGTCAAACTGAGTGGGATGGAAATAATGTCTGCTGCATACACAGACTTTGGAGAGAGAATCAATTGTCCAGTCAGTTCACAGGGAAGCACCAGCCCCTCAGAGAAGAAGAGCCAGCCCCTGCAACAGGTAGATACATCAGGAGATGATAAAGTTGGGTTTGAGATTGGGATTGGAAATGATTGTTTCAGTTGTGCTCTTGCAAATAAAAGATCTTTTCCCCACAGATCTTCAGTGGTGCAGCTCAGAGAGGTGGTGTTGAGTGTGCAGGAAGCTGAGAGCACAGCTAGTGCTGCTGTTCGTGAATACTGAAGGCTCAGCCCTCGATGGGGCTCATCTCTCCTCTTGCACAGAATGGTGAGATTGCTCGTTAGTTGAGTCATTTCTGCTTGACCTGGTCCTATCCCTCCCCAACCTCTGAAATGTTTATTGCCCTGCTTCTTATCCTAAATATGTAACCCGACTGGAATATAGAACTTTTTTGAACTCTTCTTTGCTGAGAGGAATGCAAAGCATTCCAACACCTTCATCATTGCTTTTTCATAGAATCATAGAATCATTTAGGTTGGAAGAGACCCTTGGGATCATCCAGTCCAACCATCAGCCCTACTCTACAAGTTCTCCCCTACACCAGATCCCTCAACACCACATCTAATCTGCTCTTAAACAAAGTCAGGGATGGGGACTCCACCACCTCTCTGGGCAGCCCATTCCAGGCTCTGACCACTCTTTCTGGGAAGAATTCTTTCCTAATGTCCAGCCTAACCCTACCCTGCTGCAGCTTGCAGCCATTCCCTCTTGTTCTATCACTAATTCCCTGTGAGAAGAGACCAGCACCAACCTCTCTACAATGCCCTTTCAAGCAGTTGTAGAGAGTGATGAGGTCTCCCCTCAGCCTCCTCTTCTGCAAACTATTTTTGAGGAGCAATGAACTTGTTCCCACCTTGTCTGCTATTTGAGCTTAGCTTGTGCTGCTGGTTAGTGATTCCAGACATTGCGGGAGGAAATGCTCAGCCGTAGACGTATGCCTCAGTCCTGAAATTAAAGCTCAATTTAGTTTAATTGTCCTTGATTTTATCAAGCATACAAAATGACTGATTCCATATGCAGAAAATAAATACATAGACAGCAGCTCAGAAATGTCTTCTTCCTTATGGTAGTGATTTTATTTGATTTTTTGGTCTGCCAAATGATCTTTCGTTTGTTCTGAACCTGGTTAAATCTCTTTAAAAAAAGGGTATTTTGGTAGTGCAAGAAGCCAGCATAATTAGTGCAAAGGCATGGAATAGTTTCACAGCACTGGATGAAGATGGCTTGGGGTGATGATAGTTTTTGTATTGTATGTTTGATATTATTTCAGTGCAGCTCAGACTGAGTTAATGGATCCAGCCCAGCAATTAGTCTTGGCTTTGGAGTGAAGGTGACATCCTGCCACTTTCCCTAAAAATCATGTGGCCGCTTCAGGCTGTTCTGGAAAGGTTTTCCAGAGAGAACCTGAACTTCCCGGTGTTATTCTGTTCACTCTTTAATTCTGCTCCTGTTGTTATTGCTGCAGAACCCAAGAGCAAAGGGGATGAGAAAGCAAGAAGCTGGAAGAGTTAATTGCAAGAACTTTTATTGGGCTTTTTTATTATTATTATTATTTTCTCCATTTCTGATCTTGTATCTAGGAGCCCCCATCGTGGCCCAGGACCTGTGGACAGAAGCCAGGCTGTAAAGAGCTCTCAGTCTGCTCTTAGAAGGGAAAGGGGCTGGGTAAAAACCACTGGTGCCATTGAAATGATATCACCTGCCTCTTGGGCAGTTTTTGCCCAGTTTGAGAGGCTGCAGGTCCTGTCTCATGTACCCCTGCAACTGTGGGAGTGCCGGCAGCCTACTGTTCTTCGGTTGGATGTGCCTCCCTGCTGGAGCCTCCAGTCTCCTGTGGGTGCTCTGAATTGTCTGTAATGTCAGTGGGAGGTATATGTCCTACAGGATCCCAATTTGTGCGCTACAGATCCTCTCTGGACCAGACATCATCCTTTTGGTGCATCAGCATCTATAGTCATTTACCGGAGTATGGCTCCAAGGCTACTGGAAGCGTTCCAGCCTACTTAAGGATTTTTAGGTCTTCTATTCTCCATAGCCCAGTCTCGTGCTCTGTTGTCTGCTGGCTGACTGTCCTGGCTGGGCAGATCCCAAGCATCTTTTCAGTGTCAGGGAAGAGCAGGGAGCATCTCTTGCCCCACTGTGTGTATACATGTTGAGCCCACACAGACGGTATGTGTGGGCAGGGTGTGTTGTATTTCCCAGGCCCACTGTACTTTTGCAGAGCAAGGTTTGGTGTACAGCCCATGCTCTGGCAGGATCAGAGGACCTTGTGAAAAACAGAGTGAGGAAGCAGGCTCCTGGCACTTAACAACTTCATGCAGCCCAGTTCTGGACTCCTTCCCCCAAACTCCTCCGACCTGAGGAGGGAGCAGTGTAATAAATATCTGTGGTGGCAGCAGACTGCCATCTGGGAGCCCTCCTTCTCCAGGGCCTCCTGGTCGGTTGACTAGATCTGGGCCATGACGTAATGGCAGAGGTGGCCAAGGGGACAGATGGAGGCTGCTGCCAGCTGAACCACTCATCCAAGCTGCACCCTGCTTCACTGGGGCTTGGGAAAAGGGCCAGTGGCCATCGCACTTCTCCCAGCAGGCAGCAAACGGCAGCGGCCTTAACGCTGAGGATCAACTGATCTCCTTTGCAGAGCACCAGTATTATTTTATTAGCTGTCTCCGGAGAAGCTTCCTCTCCCAAATAGTTTCAGACAGGATGCTTTTTCACTTACTAAAGATCTGAGGATCATGTCCTCCATTGTTGGGAACTGTCCTAGTTCCTTTGAAGGCTGAGGAGCTCTAACAGACTACACCAGGAGAGGATGTGTCTCCTTAGTTTCTTCTTAACGGTAGGAAAGAGGTGAAATTACCTTACTGGGAAATGATACTTTTTTGGTTTCTTTTGCATAAAGAGAAGGAAATAATTTAATACAAAATTTAAAAAAAAAAAAAAGTTTGGAGTACAAGAATTACCTCTTTTACCTTCCTTGTTTTTTATAGCTTTGACATAAGACATATGATTCAGTTTGGATTAAAACAGAAATAAGCTTGTTTTGCTCCTACACATTTCTTTAAAAGCCGGCACATTCTGCTTTTGATATTTTCCTACCAGATGATTTCTGAAGGGAATATGGCTGCCTCTGACTTGTAAAAAGTCTCAAATGTTTCAGAACGAATCTCATCCATTTTATGTGTGCGTACGTGTGTGCATGCAGACAAGCGAGTGTTCATATACAAAAAGCAAAATGTGATGCCTATATGCCAGTATACCTGTAAGAAGTCAGTTATTCCAAATTTCCTCTTTCCACTGGCATCTTGTGCACTATTTTCGGCCTCTTTGTTTCTGAATCTTCTGGAAAGCATTATAAACAAAAGTTTCTTGAGGTTTTTTTCATTCAGAGGATCAGTGAGTAAAACTGAGGCGACGGTCACAGTTTTTACAGGGCAGCTTTCCTTACAGGTGCTTTTAATTGGGTTTGTGCATGCACCAGAACTACTCCCTGGTAGGCTTTGTAGTATGCTTCATGCTTTGGATATCTCTAATTTGATATTCCAATTTGGATATTTCTAATTTGATATTCCAAATTGAAGAAGAAACCCAAGGTGATTCCCCAGTCCATGCAAAGAGCAGCCATGTGGAATTCAGTGATGGCCCAGCCCAGGGGAATGCATTTTGCAGCTCATCCTTCAGCCGTTCCCCACCTTCATGCTCACCTTTGCTTCTGCAGTCTCTTCATGTCCCAGATGAATCATAGAATCATTTTGTTTGGAAGAGACCCTTGGGATCATCGAGTCCAACCATCAGCCCTACTCTACAAAGTTCTCCCCNTCCACAGCAGCACCTCGATATCTCTCTTGTGTTGAGGTGCCCAGAACTGGACACAATACTCAAGGTGTGAAGAAACAACCATCCCTGTACCTTGGTTTGGGAGTCATGAGCAAACGCCCCAGCAGTTCTGTGTGTCATCAGAGATTAAAAGCAAGCAAAACTGGGCAACACAAGTGGTCTTTTGAGGCAAAGTGGGCTGCCCATGTGGTGTTTGCCAGCTGTGGATGGAGGCACGAGAGAGCCAGGAGGGGACCCTGGGGCTTCCTGGCCCTGCAGCAGCTCTAGGCTCTTGCTCCATGGAGGGACATAGGCAACTGCCTTGGCACTTGTCTGTTGCTCTTGTATCTTACCACCTACGGGATTATTTACATTAATTGGTCCCCGAGGCCTCCTGGCAAAGGGGGACACTATTATTGCTCACCTTTGCAGTGAATTCTGTTCCCCCCCAGCACCCATGAGAGGAAGCCTCTAATGGAACACCAGTCTCCTTAAAGCCTGCCACCAGTCATGGGCGTGAAGGTGAAAGGTGGCTACAGCACCAAGTCTGAAGGAGAGATTTCTGCTGCTGCGAATGCTGGAGGTGCCCACAAGCAGCCACGAGTCTTTTCTCCAAGGCCACACAGGCATGATTGAGCATTTCCCTGAAAGTAAATCCCCCTTGCTCACAGCAGAACAGAGCGATGCACAGGCACGGCCAGCACACCTCCATGTTTCCCTCAGCATGACTCTCCTCATCTGCCAGGGGATCAAAGGCACCCGGTTTGCCTGAGAACGTCTCAAGGTGGAATCTAGCTGCTGCTGCCAGGCCAAAAACTTCCCAAGTGAAGCACGAGGGATGCATGATCCCTCCCACCTCAGCCCCGTGCCAGCAGTGGCTGCCCTGGGGCCATGCCCTGTTGCTGGTCCACCCATGAGGTGAGTTTCTGGAAGCTTCCACCCAACACTCGCTGCACCCTTAAGGCCTCTGGGAAGGCTGGCTTTCTGCATAAGGTTGTGTGGGCTTCCTCAGGCAAGGAAACAGAAAGGTTAGATATCTTCCCTCTCCTTGCTATCCGTAGCTGCCATTCCATTGCGGGGACACTCCCTCTACGGCCATGGCATTTTCTGACATGGCGGCTCACTCTGAAGGTGGGGCAGCAGAATCAACAGCAACAACGGGGCACAGCAGAGCTGAAAACATTTGTGTGGCTTTCCTCATGTTCAGGTGGCTTGGAAAATGTGCCCTAGGGAGAAGTGGCTTCTCCGTTGCCTCTCCCCGCTAGCCCCCCGTGCATTTGACACAGAGTTTCTCATGGTCACTGTGTGCTTAAGCGAGTTTGAAACTCAAAACACTTAAGTTTCTCATGGCTCTGTCTCCTACAAGACCCTGGGGCTCCCACACAAGAACACCCTCCCCGAGTTGCTGCCGGCATGGGCACAGACCCGCGTGCGCTAACGCAACGCCGAAGAGCAACGGAACTCTTGTCTGTCAGCCCGAGGTACAAATTGAAATGAAACCTCAATTAGCTGGTGGTTCCCTTTTGATTTATTGGCAGATGCTTCTCACTCTTCGAGCCTTGTTAAATTCCTAGCAAACATTTCACTGACCAGATGTTCCTATTAAGCCAGAAGAGTGCTGCAGAGCGGGGTCACTGCCGCCTCACTACTTTTGGCGGCTCTCATGCATCGTCCCCACAGAGGTCTCCCGGGGAGGGGGATTGGATTAGATGATCTTTCAAGGTCCCTTCCAATCCCTGATATTCTGTGATTCTGTGAGTTACAGCCATCGCTTCACAAGATGCCTGGCTCATGCCGGTAAAGCATTTTAGGTTTTGCATCTCTGTCTTCCCCTCCACCCCGGTTCTCACGTTTCGTGTGCTATGAATCTACAAAACACCTGGTAAGCTTCCTGTCAACTGACAGGGTTAAAGATTTTTTTACCAATCCAGGCGTTTCTTCTCAGTATTATGTACCATTTACTGTGAGCCAGTCGGCCGTTTTGAGGTGAGGTGGGAATGAAGTCCTCAGGCCTGCAGCACAGTTGCAGGCATTGGTCATTTGGAAGCTGGACTTTGTTCCTGTACTTCCAGATCTCAGTGAAGAAACTAAGAAACTACAGGGTACTGGTGTTTTACATGCAAAAGATGATAGCTGTTAGCATCCAAGCGCGTCTCATACATACAGTAAAGGTGCCAGCGTTTTGAATTCTCCTTATGTATCACAGTCATGCTATTTTACATTTAGATTGTGTCTCCCTACTGAAGGGTAGCAGGGTAGCTCACAAACAACACATGCACTTTAATAATACATCATGGAAGCAGAGATTCCTCTTGGGGTGGAAGAGCAAAACTGAGGGAAGCGCAATGCATAGCATGGTGAGGGCACGGAAAGAAACTTGGCTCAAAGCAGCACGAGAAATCATGATGCTTATACAACGCTGTCAGAACTGTGCTGCTGTGGAGTAGCAAAAAGACCCCTGATTTTTAAAGTTTTCATCAGAAAAACCAATACATGATGAGCTCGGTGGAACTGAACTTATCGAGCTTGCAGGATCACAAGTAAGGTCAGCCTTGGCAGGAATTGATGCAGTTTGTAAGTAATCCAAACTTGAGGTGTCAGAGCACTGTTACATTCCTCTGATCTCTTGCCTTGCTTTATTGTTTATTCATACAGCACCATACAGCTGTGCCTGGGGCAGGAAAGACACTGCTTCTACCCCCAAAAGTAACAATTTGATCTAAAACTGAGAGGGCTTAAGGGCCTCTGAGGACCCTGCTTCACACTCTAGGTGTGGAGTTAGCAACTAAACCTGCCTGCTTGCCTACAACTGTGTGTTGTATCGGCGTTAGGAAGGAGCTCACCCTTCCTTCCCTGCTGAATTGAGTGTGTCATGCAGGTAACTCTCCAGCATCAACATGGACGACTGCCATTCAGTGCTGAGAGCAACGGGAAAGCTGTTCCTGACTCACACTTGGAAAGGGTCCTTTCTCTAAGGGGAGGTGAGAATGTTCTGCTCCTCATTCAGCAAACTCCTCTTACCAATTTGTCTTGAGTGAGATGTTGGAAGGTTTGGGTGAGTCCACACCAAAACTGGGGCTTTTCCTAGGACACGTTTTTTGCTGTTACAAATGCTAGATAAGTTGAAAGAGTAGCTGAGAACACTTTTACCTGTTGCTTGAAAAAACTAACAGGAATGAATTTTTGCAACTCTGCCCCAGAAATCTGTATGCAAACATTAAAATGGCAGACAGTAATACATTATTTAAAATTTAGACTCAAAAGATTTAAGAGCATGGCAGAAAAATCCTATGTGAGGTAGGGAAGATATCATCCCCCTCTGCCCTGTCAGCCATAGTTTTAGTTTGCTAGCTCCCATTTAAACTCTGTGCAGATCGGGACTTGTCATCCTATTTTTAATTCCAGGCAAGTAGCAAATTGGCTTAAAAATGTAAAAGCTGTCCTGATGTGTATGCACGCTCGCTCCTGCCTTCAGGTTTCAAGCATCTGAAGGCATCCATTAGATTAGTTATCGTGTTAATAAGGAGATTTAAGAAAAGCAGCATGTCCTCAGCTCTCACTTGGACAAAAACTCAAGTGATTACAGGCTTCTGTCTAGATATATCAGGGAACTGACCTCCACCCCTGGAAGTATAACTCTGAGCTCACTTTGTCTGCCACAGAGATAGAGAGGAATCTTAGTGCCCTAGTAGCAAGCAGATTGAAAAGTACTTGAGAGATTAGAGATGGCTCTGCTTGATACTGAATTCCCATGCCTGATGAAGAAAGGTGAGGGTGTTTATCAGAGAAGCTGTATTTTTCAGGGGGAAAAAAAAAAATAAGAAAAGGAAACAGCCTTTCTGGATCCTTCTCAAGGTAGCAGAGGATTACTGGTACTATTATTTCATACCCCCGTTCCATGTTATGAGCAAGGCTGGCCATGCACCGCATGGAACTGAAGAGGACTGTCCATCAGGCAAGTATTAGGGGGGTCCTTTGTGATGGTGAGGGGAGAGCTAGTTAAAAAAATCAACTATCAAACTGAAGCAATAGTGATTTCTCTGCTTCGGTGTGGAGCCAGCCCCTCTTTGCATCCTGTTAAATCTCCTCTGCCAGAGATGACTCATCCCTGAGGTTCATAAATATACTTCTGAAGAGCTGATTATTTTTTTCCTTTTCCTTTCTTTTTTTTTTTCTTCTCTTTTTTACCTTTGAAGTGGACTCGTAGCACTGCATACATATTTACAAAATAATTCCCTAAGGAGATTCCAGAATCCTGCTCTTTAATTCCATCATAGTTTTAGCACAAATATAAGCATCCCTGTGACGCAGGGGACATCATGTCAGGAATGCAGGGAAAGAAGACACTTGCACAACCTGGGATGATGTTCCTTAGTTTTGGAAAAAAGAGAAGGATGCCGTTTTCTGCTTATCTAGGGAACTTGCTGATTGCTGAAGAGAGATCTGAGAGAAAGGTCTGAGGACTCATCAGTTAATGTCTCATGCACATTTTGATATCGTAGGATGTGAAGAGAGGTCTGCAGTGTCACCTGATGTTAGTTGTGGAATCCTTACTGGCTTAAGCAAGAAGATGATTTATATAAAAGCAATTTTTTTTCTAATATGTAGAAATAAACTTGAAAGCTATTAAAAAAAAAAGTTTTTAATACCAAGAGGTTTATGAGACATAAAAGAGACAGAAAGCACAACATATAACATCCTAGCAAAAATTGCTGCATATTTTATAGTGCCTGCCTTTAGCAGTCATATTGCAGTGTGTTAGCAGGATGCTGTAGACTTTTAGACCTTTTTTTTTTTGGTAGAATATGAAAGAAACGAGAGTAGAGGCATAGACAGGTACTGATGCCGTTTCCCAGACCCTGTGACACATCCAGCCTGCTGGGCTGCCCTCATGTTCTGCCAACATGAGGATAAGGTTGCCACATGGCTGATTTCCTACGCAAGGCTGTGCTGTTCGGGAGATGTACTGGGGCATCAGCTTCCTGCTGGGGCACAGCAAGAGAGAAAGCAGGCTCTTCCTTGGTCAGCTTTCCTCTGTGATCCTTAATTTTTCAGCTGGGATTGAGCAATTTTTTTTTATTCTCTCCGTCCCTGGGAAGGGAAGACTGAAGGGAAAGGGAGAGGAGGAGGGGGGAAAGTTTGTCTAACTCGTTTGGTCTTGTTCTTTTTTCTTTATTCCCAAAAGAAACCAACCAGAATTTTATACGATGCTGTCATCGCACAGGGAAAACGCACAGATAAAAGGAACAGAGGGAAGGCACTCTGCCATTTCATGGTACAATCTAATGCATGCAGCTATTCAGTGCTCTGCAGAGGAAGGGGTACCCCACTGACCAGGGTAGGTAGACAAACCCAACCAGGTGCCTTCTTCTTGGGCATGTGTAGCAGTTGAAAGCACCGTTGCCTGTCACATGGGCAGGCAGGGCAGAAACGAGAGAGAGGTCACTGCTGAGGTGTGAGGTCCTAAGATACAGCAGCTAGGTGGGGACCATTTTCCCTTTGAACATGGGATCTTACTAAGGGGACTATCTCCTGGCTGCAGCCCAGCATGGTGAGCTCTACCCTTGAGCACCGGGATAGTCAGTGCTCTGAGGCGTTTGTGTTGCCCCTACACCGGGGAGCAGGAGACATTTGCTCCCTGAGTATTTTCTGTTCCACATTACCCAGCAGGGCTGCAGCAGGGGAGCTGACTGTGAGTTTTGTGTGCGGGGATGAGTCACAGCAGACTCTGCTTGCTGCAGACAGGGGTACTCAAGGAGTCCCTTAGGGCCTGGGGCTCTACCTGACAGCACAGGTGATGACCTTAACTGTTTTCTTCCCTCTGGAAGTGAACAGCAACCAGTCAAATGGCATCTTAGGAATGAGTCATCTCTGTACCCAGCAGCATTGTTATTCTGGGAATTAACCAACAGAGCACGTGTCTGTATTTTAAAGGGCAAAACAATAAAATCTACACCAAAGGGTTTCTTACACACCATTATAACCACACTGCATAGAGCTTGGCAGAGGTCAGGCAAACCGGGAAGTTTCTATTTGCAGATGCTTTATTGATGTTGTTCCAGAGCTACTACCATTATTTCTTGCACACTCTCTATCCTTTCTAGCCACACATTTAGAAAGTAAATAAGCTCATCAGACACATGTTCCATTTTATGAGAGCAGATATGCGTACAAGAGCGTGAATGAATATGAATAGCCCATTTTTGGCATTACCCAAGCTTTGGAGCTGATTTGTATGAGTCAGAAATAAGTACTGTGCTAAAAGGGCTCCCATAAAAATATGGATGGGGAAAGAAATGGGGAAAGGAGGAAGGAAACATTCCTGTCAGAAAATGGCTGCTCCCTGAGACAGCTCCTCAAGACCTGTGGCAAATTTTCATGGGGGGCCTCGTTTGTGTGGCAACTCTTTGGGTTTGTGACAGCTCTCCACCCAGGGAGCCATGCCACTACTTCACACTGAACAAATGTCTTAAGAATGCAGCAAAAAATAGACAAGTCTTTGAAATGGAAAAAAGATGAAAGAGAGTCTAAAAATCCCTCAACAACTGAAAAGAAAAAACCAACCACCCAGAGTTTTAATTTTGTTTCTGGGTTTGTTTTGTTTTGTTTTTTCTTAGCACTTTCCCCCTTTCAAACTCACAGTCTTAAATAAGAGGGTGTCTCTGAATACTGCATTTTTACACTTGACAATGAAAGTGTTTAGACCTGCTAGCATTATACATGAGCTGGGAATCACTGTAAGCCTAATGAGGCTGGGGATGGCGCTGGTAATGGCTGGAAATTGTCCATGCACGAGGGCCGGTGTAAGAGGGGCACCCAGAAGGCTGTCAGTTATGCTGCCTTCTCATTCCAAACACATTTGAGGAAAGGACATTTTTTCCACTACAGAATTCTGTTGCCCTGTGTTTTTTGGTAGAAGTGCTGTTAGCAGAGTGCAGAAGCCCAGAGGCATATCTCTGCTTGAGGTCTGTAGATCCCAGATCCTCGCCACCTCCCCCAAAATCTAGTCAGCTGGGGGAGACCGGCTTGTTTTTTTGCTACTGCTTGGAGATCACTGAAGGGTGAATAAATAAACCAGTCCATTTGTGACAGCTGGGAGATAGTCCTCTGCTGGACAATGAATGCCATTTTGATAGCAACACTCAGTTTGCAAGACAGCCTCTCTCTAGGTGTTAAGCCAGTCTAGGTGGTGTCAGCTTATTTCATCCCTTGTACACTCAAACTGATGTGTGAGATGCCCCCAAATGACCTCAGAGTGTCCATGCCATCAAAGATCATTGCCTTTGAATGTTTGCTAGTGGCCTTTCCAGCCTTGTAGCAGAGAAGATCCAAGTGTGCCAAGCTAAGAGAGCCTGGGGATCCTTGCTTTGCAAGGCAGATGTAGAACAAGATGTAGAACAAATTTCTTTTAAAAGTATCTTTCATAAATCACAGCCAAGTGTTTCTGAAGTGGCCTGAAGAGAAGCTTGAGCACTGCCTGGACTGATGTTGGCCAGGCAGGGAGAGGAGGAAGGATTCACATCAGCTCTTTTCCCAACACTGGTTGATAATGTCTTCTATAATTGAAGATTAATGTGACAAGGTTAAGAGTTTTACTCCTTACTTTTTTGGGGATATGTTTTTTCCTGGAAGATTAAACTAGAAAGCAGTGTTCCTACAGAGAATAAATATATCATAGAAACCAGAGACTAGAGGCTTCAGACCTGTGCTGTTATCAGCCTTTGGGGTCCTTCTGCGCAAATAAAATGAGCCTTTGAGAGAAATCGTGTGGATTCAATGTCCAGCTGCCAGACAGAGGGGAGCTGAGAAGTGGACCTGGGCCTGGCTGTAAACCTGTCACACTAAAGTCCTGGGTGGGTAGGTGGACACCTCACCAATGCTCAGCACAGATCAGTTCCTGTTAGTGGGGCATGCCTGACTTTGGGGAGGTGCTGGCCTCCAAGAGCATGAAGAGGGAGGGAAGAGGGAATCTGTTCTAAAATGGATTTTCAGCACCAGACTACTAAGCTAACTGCTTGATACTGAGTGGATTTAACCAGAGGCTCATAAGGGTTTGGAGAGCCCTTGTTCCATGGAGGCAAATACTCACAGTACAGGACTATGCTGTTACACAGTGGCCAGAAGGGTGAGTAAAAGGCACCGAGTTTCCTGTCAGTGGGGATATGGTGTACTTGCTGCAAGTCTGTAGTCACTCTTTAAACATGGGGTTTGTTTAGGAAGTAATTTATCTTCTGCACAGGGGTATCTATAATTGCTCAGGGGAAAGCTTTATATATCTGCAGGTATCTATGTGCACACAGTAAAACACCAAAATGATCCTTTACTCCTGAAAGGAAAAGAGCTTTTGTTTGAGAAAAGTCCCACTACCAGGCTGTCCCTGACTATGTCATGGCCCTGAGGGCACAGTTCTCCTGGTGGAGTAAAGTCTCCCTAGTCAGGGGGAGAAATACCTGGTTAGGTAGCAGAGGGAACTCTATCACCTGTTAAACTTTCAGCAGAAGACTTTTCTCTGAGAGCTGGTTGCTAAATTGAGGGAAATTGTTAATGAGATGCAGGCATATGCCCTCATCCAACTATCTCAGACCTTTTTGTCCCCTTGATTTAGTTGCTGCAATTCTCACCCTGGAAGGCTGTATTGCTGGGGTTTTGTGGTTTAAGCATACTGGGCGTGATCTACCAGGGCAGCAGCACTGCCACCTCTCTTTCATCTGGAGTTGTATGACACTGATTCACTTTTGTTTTCCCCCTACAGCTTCAGCCACTGGAAATAAGGGGGTGTAAAGAATGTCATTCCTTTTCATGGTGGTTACAGAAAACCCTGGAAGTGCAACTGTGAGTACTTCTAGCTTCAGAAATCAGGAACCGAAACAAACAAAAAGCTGCACCATTTATTAATAAATTTGAATTAAGCCTCCCTGGTTTCAAGCCAAGTTACACAGTTTCTCAGGGGGAAGCAGGAGGAAAGTGGATTTATGACTGTTGAATGTTTGAGCCTGTCAGAGCTGTACAGGGCACTAAAAAAAAAGAAGGATGGCTAGAAATAAATTTGGGTGTGAATAAGCTGTTTCCTCCACAGGTCTGGTTTACACTGGCAGGATGCACTTAACGGTTGACTGGAGAAAAAAATGTGACAGACAGGATGGTTTCTTACATCGTCCTCAGGGAACTGAAACACCAGCTCTGTTCTTCGCTTTAACTCACCCTCTGGTGACTGGCAAAATAGTTTAGACTCAGGCTTTGGGTTTAGAGGAATAGCTGGTAGGAGGGAAAGGGTTAATTTGTTTACTTGGGGTGTTTTTCTGTTTGTTTTGTTTTACTTTTCTAAGCCCTGATGTGAATTATCCATTTTGGCAAGTGAATGGGAACAGTTGCATGTACTTGGTATTTTCTGTCACACACGCTATTATTAGTAAGAAACACATTTCCTTTTGGGGTGAACGCTAAGGACAAAAATAAGGCTGTTCAGATTACCACCCCCCTTATTAACTCTGCTAAAGCAATTGTGCTGGCATTTAAGAGAACTGGCAAATGCATTTGTTCAGCGGCAAATGTGATGCATTCAACGTTCTTTTCACATGAAGAAGAAAACAGGAGCTTTTAAGTATGGGGAATGTAATAGCCGAGTTTCGGTAATGATTTCTAATATTTTCAAGAGGGAAAAGGGGCGAGAGATCCCGTTCACTTGTTTCAGTGTGGAGGAAGCGGAATAGCTCCGTTATCCAAAACCTCCATCAGAGCTTTCAGTGCTACTTGGTGCACATTTTCTCTCCACGTGTAGACAGATTCGCCTTCCGTGACAAATCATTTGGCTGTGGCTTGGATCTTGCATCCAATATGCACGGCATGCCTTTATTCCTGGAATGAATTACCTCATCATCTAAGCACAAAGGCAGGACGTGTCTCAGTAGCACGTAGTTTTCCCACTTGTGAGCCAGGATACCTTTTCTAAGACAGTGTCATGGTGCCCAGATGTTGTTGGGCTCTCTTCTTTTGTTACCGGTGCTGTCGTCAGCCATAGCAACATGGTGGGCCATCATGTTGGGACCTTGAGCAATTCAGATCATGATGGACAGAAAGGCATCTGTTTCCTTTCAGGGTGGTGTGCTCACCGGTGTCAGCTTTGCATTTGGCCCCGGTTAGGCTGGTTTGAAACTCTTGAGTTATTTTCCCACTGTAGCTCCCATCCTTTTCTACTGGTTAAACAGACCTCTTCAACCCTCCAGAAAAGATTCTTGTGCTCCTCAGTCACTGCTTGTCACTTGTCTTCTTGTCTCCATTTGTTGTGGAGAAAATGGGTGGTTCTAAATCCCAGTAGGGGCTTAACATCGCCTCTCAACGTCGAGAGGAATGAAAGGCAATGATGGAAAGTGCTATGGTAACTGATGTACAGGACACTTGTTTACTTCTTATTTATTTCTTTATTTATTTATTGTAAACCAAAATGCCCAAGCAATTGGTAACAGTAGAAAACAAAAGGCCTTTTCATGGCTGATGGGGAAAAAGAAAGTCACACAGATAAGGCAAAGTAATAGGGAAGTTTACTTTACTCTTAGCCACGAGGTATTTTTCCTGCCTCTGCTTCAAGGACTTTGGTCTCCCTCCATCAGTCTTTATATATATACTAAATAGCGTTTAACAAGTGGCTTTTAAAATAGGGTGAACTTTTGAAAAGGCAGTATTTATAGAAGTAGCTATTTAGTTTGCTAGTAATTTTCAGTATTCATTTTGCTATTGCTGAATATACAGAACAGGATTATTCACCCACATTACCCAGCTGCTTCTGTTTGATAATGCAACAAAGACTGTGAGGTAAGTGTCTTTCCATGGAAATGGCTGTGATGTCACCATTCATGGCTATGAAAAAGTGGGATCTGTGAGGAGGAGTTGTTTTTGGGACAGAAAATCCCAGAATATAAATGTCTTGCATTATTGGCTAAACGGTCGATTAAAATGCGATCCAATTAAGGAACATCGCAAGAATTTCATTTTCTATGACACACTTGAAAGATGTTTCCAGGTACTGAAGTTCAGCAAAAACACAATCATCACTTAGTGGAAGTGGCTGTGATACTTTTCCAACTACACTTTTCCTATAGATGAGACTTGGCAACACCAGGAATTGACAGGAGGAGGGGGGATGTTACAGTGCTTAGTAAAGGCTATGTGGATGTTTGGGATTTTTCCATTTACCTTGCTGGCAGTTGCTGGCTCACCTGCGTTTGGAAGTTCTCTGACTGCTTCAACAGCTGGGAATGGAGAAGAACTGTAAACCTGACACACACTTGCATGAGAACTTTGTGCTGCTGCATCTCCCTGGAGCAGCCACGAAATTATACAAGTGGATATTCAGTAATTTAGGTTATAAGCCAGCTGTAAAACCATTCTTACTAGATGCTTCAGTGAGTGCTTTTTTGTGGTGGAGGTCCTGTTAAAATTGATTAGTTGATCTAACCCAAAATGCTTTTGGTTCTTCTCTTCCAAATTCTCTTGAGCTAATATACCTCTTCTCTGCCTCAGCAATGTGGCAAATCATTGGAGCTGGACCTGACCATCACCCAGCTGGCTCTCAACTCTCAGCTGGGTGGTAGGCACACCTGCTTCTCATTCATTTGCAACTGAAGACTGAGGCTTTTCACTGCTCTGTGATGATGTCCAGCAAGTCAGCCTCCCTAGTCATTTATTGACCAGCCTCAGAACAGGACAGAACCTATGGTGGGACCTTGCTGGTGGGGGAGCTTAACAACTAGCAGAGGACTCTGTTCAGAGACATGCTTCCAGGACTTCATCATATCAGAGAATCAGAGAATCAGAGAATGATCCAGGCCTAGGATAAAGGGACCTCTAGGGTCATCAAGTCCGCCCTCCCCACAGTCAGCAGGGACACCCCCAACTAGACCAGGTTGACCAGGGCCTCGTCGAGCCTCCCCTTGAATATCTCCAGGGAAGGGGCCTCATCCACCTCCCTGGGCAATGTGTTCCACTGGTCCACCACCCAGCATATGACCCAGCATAACTGCTGCCTATTTCAAGACCCAGCATTTTGATGTTCCAAGCAGGGGAAAAGCTGAGTCTTACTTAGGAAAGGTGCTCCAAATCTTCTCTTTGGTTCTCCTCAGCCTACTAATATTATTCTGGTCTTGTCTCAGCTGCTGACAGAGTATGCAGCACTGTGAAATGTGCATGCAGTACTAACTGGTAATGAGCTAAATGGCCTCAATTTTCTCCACGGACAGTAATATCTACTTACAGCTTTCTCCATTTGGTTCGGGAGTATCTCAGTCCCTTTACAAGAGAGAGTGCCACTTCACATGAAGGGAAATACATTTGGGAAAATCCATCTGGGGTTCACATTTGGTATACCCACAGATGGCTGTTCAGGTTTTCCATTTGGTAGCCAGGCTGCAAATGTGTCTGAAGCTGGGGTCAGTGGACAAACACGTAGATATTCTGTCCCTTGGATCAAAGAGTATAGACAGGGCAGAAGAAATACCAGGAAACCTTTAACAGAAGAACGCAGATGCGGGAAGACAGGCAGCAGCTTTGGAATGACACAGACATCAGTCGCACAGGGACTGAGGATCTTCTCCAGTAAGATCTCCATTATCATGGTTGCCTCCAGTGTCATGGCCCAGCTAACTTGCTCCACCAGGGAGAGCTGACTTCCCTTCCTCTAACACATAATTATGACTGTTAATACCTGAGAGCTGACTTTGAGGCTGATAGCAGAAGAACACATCCAGAGGTAGCATCACACCATCAGCCCAACTAGCAAATGATCACAAGGCAAGAAGAAAGAGGCAAGAAGAAACGATAGCTTTGAGGGAGTTTGCTGAGAACCAGCTGGAACAAACTGTGATGTGTTTCAGACTGTCAGGCTAACCCCATGCTGACCAGCAAGAGCTTGAGAATGCCAGAGGGAACCCACCTTGGGGACACTCAGCGGCTCTGAGTGCCGGCGAGACAGCACACACCATGGGTAACCTGCATGAGGCCAGCACTTCTGCAATCACAAGGCAGAGAGAAGCACTGCCAGTACTGAATTTTCCAGGAAAATGGTAGATAACTGAGGAAAGAACAAAGTCAGCTTTAGGTCATCTCTGCAAAGGGAAAAAAAAAGGCAGTAGGCAGATCTATTTTTTGACAATAGGTGGTCCTGAGGAATTTGATGTTTTTAATCATTTTCTATCCACTCAGAAAGAGGTAGTTATCCATAAAACTGTTACAGATATTTGAAAAGTGTTGCTCTGCCCTTCAGATGAGCAGTATGTTTTTAAACTGATAGTGTAAAAAGAAGATGAATACCTAACGTAGTTTGTGATTGATCTAAGGACTCTGAGTCAATCTGGCAATTTCAGAACTGGTAAAACAGCAGGCTGTGATCTGTAACAACAGCAAAATAACTCCTTAAATTTCCAGGACAGTGAAAGTGGGAGACAAAGCAGGACTTCTGTAAAGCTAATTAACCCTTGGCAACAAAGGCAAAATTTCTTGCTCAAAGGGCAGCTTTCCTGAATGTAGATTTTATGATCCTGCCACTATGCCACTGTGTGCCAGGTAGGTGGTTCAGAAATCTAAAAGAACCACTGTCCAAAGTGTTAGCAAAGTGACTTTAATATGATTTTCCAGAAGTGTGACTTAACAAAGTTTGACGGCACGGTTCACTCTATTAATTACTGCACAAGAAAATGGACAAAGGAACACTGAGTTACGCTTGAGTTAGAATGATTGACAGAGAGATCGAAGGCACAAAGGGTCAGGGAGACCCTCCCATTGACTCGAGGGGTTCAGAAAGGACCCCCTTGATTTCGAAACTCTTCTCAGAGAGGAGTCTGGGTGCGGTGGCTGAATCCAGACTTAGTCCCAGATGTGGTCAGCAGTTTATGTCTAAAGGACTGTATATGTTTCATTAGCATCAATTCAGCCTCCAATCAACGTTATCAAGGCAAAATCAATGTTATCATACTATGCAGTTGTGCACAATATCGGTTGCTTACCAAAGATCTGGTATTGGTAAAAGATCTCTCTGCCTTGAGGAACAACCTTGGGAGGTGTCCCAGCTCAGGGGGAGCTCACTGCCAGGCTTCCATTCTGCCTAGGAGGGAGACCCTCTAGGGCAGCTCACTTAGGCTGTCATGTTTATAGGATAACGTGGTTGGCTTGTAGCCAAATCGCATGCGGTGGAAAAGGTAATCGTGAGATGCCTTGTACCCACAACTCTCTTTTTTTGGATAAGTGAGTTTTGGAAAAGCCACCTAGTATTATTTTTGCTTTAATCTCATGGTCAGTGTTCCAAACTAATCTTTACTGATTTTCACTGTGTCCTTGTGGGCTTTTGGAGAATGAGTTGAAACTAGAGGAGTTCCTGGCCCAGCTACAGCTCAGGTCTTTTCCTCCTTTGGATCCTGCTAATATGGTTAAGAGGTCAAGTGCATCGATCACACTAGCTCATATTGAAGTTAGGGTAAATGTTAGTACTTCTTGCTGACTTATAGAGAATCTGGAGTATTTTAGGGAGAAAGTCTGGAGGTAGAAGAGAAAAAAGCAAGTCAACCTAGAGACAATAAAAACAGATCATGGAGGTCATTGAATTACGAAAAAAAAGCACAAGGCATGATAATAGCCAGTGCCCAAAAAGAAATATGCAGGAGCTGCCGTGATTTTCCTGTCTTGCCAGAACATGTAGGCATCAGCAGTCATGACAATAGAAAGAGAATTTTGATGTCTTCAATGGGGCCCTTTTTTCCTCTACTCTGACTGTGTTTAAGAGTAGATTAGATGTGGTGTTGAGGGATATGGTGTAGGGGAGAACTTGTAAAGTAGGGCTGATGGTTGGACTTGATAATCCCAAGGGTCTCTTCCAACCTAAATGATTCTATGATTCTATGATTCCTTTCTCCTTCATGTATGTGAGGAAGAAGAAGTTTCTGGTGAACCTGTTTTCTTTTGCCCTGGTGCCAGAAGCAAAACCCAGTATTCTGCATGGTGAAATGCAACAGAATGGAGACATAGACATTGCTAGAGGGACTGATGGACATTTCTTGCCCTGGTTGCATCTCTATTAAGTACTGATGGCCATAGGAGTTGCCTGGGATGCTGCTGCTCTACAGTGGTGCCAGATATCATTCTGGATGTGATGGTGATTGCCTAACACTGTCACTGCCTGAGAGTGAAGGTAAAGGATGTCACAAGAGTATGGCATCAGGTCCATTTGCTCAGAGGTGTTCTTCTTAAAAGTGATGGAGGAGATGTTGAATGGGCTGACTTGAAACCAAGCACTGTATTAGGAATGTCCTGGCTGGCCTGGAGAGAAATTTTCAAAAGCACTGTCAGGAAGAGGATAAATTTTATCTCCACTGAGGGTTTTGTTGAGATGGGTAAAAGAGTAAGTTCTAAACTGTAGTTGAAGGTAAAATTGCTGCATTCCGTGTATATGTTGAACTATTCTCATAAAGAAACTAAGGAGAAACAACCGAGGACATTGGTATCTCTCCCCTCCTAAGTCAGTATCTCAACAACTAGGCTGACCAAATTATCTTCTCTGCCCTTTTTTCACACTCTGTTGTGGTTGTATTCCTAGCTATGCAATGGCATTCCTGCCCAGGGTGTGTGAGGGTTTGATGGTGGGATCCCTGTCCAAGGATGCCAATGAAGCTGGTTTCAGAACTGTCAAGTCCTAGAGAACTTCTTCAGCCCACAATCATTATCTGTCCTCGAGAGAAGCCCTAAGGCAAGAGGTACCTGCTAGTTCTAGGGGAGCAGTGAAGTTTGGGACCTAAATTAAGTGAACCAGATGTCATTAGCAGCCTGGACACAGATTCTGTGAAAGAAAATTGTCTGGGGTTTAGGGTAGGGGATTTTCTTGGTATTTCAATTAATTGAGGCACCTCTGAAGAAAGAAGAGATGAACTCTGTCATATGTGTGCATGAGTAGTAGCCAAAAGAGGAGCGTGGAAAGGGAAGTGTGAGCATTTTCTTGTGCATTGGAGGTGCAACCATTAGTTATTTCTGGGATTTACTGAAATATCTGGAAAAAGAAACAGTTTCTAGTACAAGGCAGCAATGGAGCTGAAACTGTTTAGAAAAAGAACAAAACCGTGTTTGTTGCTGTTCTTTCTAAGAAAAGTCTGTTGTTTAAGGACAGTGACTCTAAACATATGACAGAGAAAATAGCATTCAGAAAGCAGTTGTGTGCTCAAAATATCATTGCTTAAAAATGTAATGATTTCATATACTGCTTTGGTTTGGATCGTTTGACAGAGGCATAGAGTTAGATTTGCTAAGTCTTCAAATTAATCTTATCAACATTTTATTTTCATGTACAATTAAGCATCCAACATAAATTTTAAGAATACACCCCTTTGAATATGGGCCAAGATCCTAAATGCAAGACAGACTTGGAATAGTGTATGTTGGCTTCATAAGACATGTAGGACACTGGATTAATCGTGAAGTGAAATGTGCCCATATTGAAGGACTTTGATCTTTTTAAGCTTATCCATGTTCATTGCAACATTTTTGACACACAGGAGTTGGGGAATGTAAGAGGAAAGTGGGACATGAAATGAACCTCATCCAGCATCTTTATCAATGCAGTACATGTCTCCCAGCAGGCCAGAGTGTGCCTAATAAGACAATGCAAGGCCGAGAGACCCGCCAGGAGACTACAAACCCATTAATTTGGTATCACTTGTGGGAAAATGCTGGAAGCTGTTGCAGGATTTGTTAAGCGAAAGACTTGGCAAAGTCAATCGGTTAGGGAGATTTCAGGGAAAGCTGTTCTTGCTGAGCTGCCAAGGTAGAAGGGGTTATTACGTCCAGGAAATATTTAAGTGTCTTGTTGGCACCATGTAAAACAGAATGGGTGCTGCCATGTAAGAAAAGATGAAGAACTAAATGAGGTTTTCTGTTTTTAGGAGACTACAAGTATTTAATCTTTCACCAGGAATTCATTCAGTCACCCCCTTCCTCTACGTCAGATCGCCTCAGTGCCCAGTATGTGCAAGGGACTGAGAAATGCAAGTATTGTAATAAGTGCTTATTAAAAATATTAGAGTAAAGCATGTCTGTCAAGAGCAAAACCTTTGCAAAGATGGAATTGTCTGTAAATAGGAGAGAGGCTCAGTCAGCAAGCACATAACTCAGAGTTTGTCCATTTTGTTTGTCCCTGATCCCTGCACCCGCTGAAAACTCAAAACCAGGAGAGAGCCAATGCTCTCTGCAGCCCTCCAAGTTAAAAGCTATCCTCAAACAACCTAGGATTTCAGAAGGAATGATGATACATCTCTGAATGAGGTGGAATTGTGTCCAAATCTATTAAAAATTGAATGGGGAGAAGATATTACAGCACGAGTTTCCACATAGTCAGCAGTTAGATGTCAAGAAAATCTGTTATAGATAGTCTCCATTCCACCGATAATGAGGTCAAGAGGCCCAGGTGAGGTGTCTGGAGAGAAAGAGCTGCTCTGTAGCATCTTCCCAGCTTTGGAGTTTTTCCAGTGAAAGCGTGGAGACACAGCGTCTAACTAAGCCTGACTGCTGTGCTCCATGATGGTCTTGGGCAGCCAAAGACGGGAAGTCCTTGTGGTAAGAAAGAGACACACAGTGAGATGCTTCTGAATTGACCACTGTCAGCTATATTTATGCTCCAGTTCATGCAGAGCTGTGTTTTGGGGATGGTCATCCTTTCCCCACGTGAGGGGAGCGGAGGGTGAACCCCACAGGGTGGAGTCAGGTAAGGGTTGGCAACCTTGGAAGATGCTGCCTGGGGAGAAAGGAGCAGTCCCAGCAATGGCCAGAACCTGAGCCAGCAGTGACCCCCCACATGTATCACTACTTTTCTCTTGACAACAAACTGGCCATGACCCAAAGACCTGAAGGGGTGGTGTCAGCTCTAAGTTGCCATGCTGCTGGCTGTAAAAGACCTTTCAGGAAAATAAACTTTTCTGCTGTGTGATTCTCCCCCACCTCCAATTTAAAAGGGAAATGAAGTGAGGGCTTTTTATTTTTTATGCCGTTTTAAGAAGGGCCTACATAAAAATGCAGGTTCCAAGGGAAAAAAAGCAAAAGGTTTCTGACATGCTTGTTCTTTGTCATGAGAATATGAAAATAGTTTAATGTGGTTGTTTGCTTCTTCAAGATTCTTTGTATTTCGCTTTGTACAAACAGAACAAAGGGGCAATGACTGGGCTACTGAAGAAACAAGTTTTGCATCTCCCCATGGCAGAGAAGAAAGAAACTGAACTAAGTTTGAGCTCCCTTTGATGAGAAAGAACACTGTATCTAATATTCCGATCTGTGGGATTTGTGGTTTTGACAAGGGCCAGGCCAGTATTACAGAAACTCCTAAAACAAGCCAAGTAATTACTATCTTCCCTCAGGGGCATGTGTGAAACCTTCATATTCATCTCAGTGGGAGTAACTATTCAGGCTAAGGTGACACAACTACAGATGCTGCTGGTAGACTTCTGGCAAGCTGTAAGGTCTGGTGATGCTGC
>VZTM01008322.1:285279-390426 GCA_013400555.1 Jacana jacana
GGAGGAGAGGAGAGGAGAGGAGAGGAGAGGAGAGGGAGAGGAGAGGGGAGGGCCTTCCTGCTGAAGGTGGTCTGTCTAGGGTGTGAGGGGCAGATGGAGTTCCCTGGTGTCTTGGAAGACGGGGCACCTAACATCAAGGAAGGTGGCCTGTGCAAAATCCTGATTGCTTACCCCTTCTTGGCCTGCCTCAAGGGGTGCATTGGTCAAGGCCACTCTCACAGCCTGAAGAAATGCCTCTGGTACCTCCTATCCCTGTCCCTGAGGAGTGTGTCCTGTCCGTTTCCCCTCACAGACATTGTTATTTATCTTTTGCTAGTTTAATGAGCTGAATCGGTTCACCAAGAGCAGACTGAGAGTCAGAGCTGGCTTGAAGGAAGCAGCCAGGCTCATCTCCAAATGCAAGCAAGGGAGGGAGGAGGAGAGGAGTGGGGAAAAGGACTGCCCTTTAGCCATGCCAGCAAGCAGGAAAGGTCAGCTCGTCCCACCTTGGTTAACCTCACCCAAAGCAGTGAGTAACCGGTGCTTCAGCCCAGCTTGCTGCTGTGGCAGCCCCACACTGGGCTGGGAGACCTCCCACTTCTCTTGTTGAAAGTAGCTGCCTTTCCTGGGGCATATTCTGCTACCTGTGTGCCAGGCCAGCTCAGCAGAGATACAAACCCTGAGATCTCAAATCCCAGGGAAGCTAGACCAGTTTATTCCATGTATCTGCAAGCTTGATGCCCACCTTGACCAAAAATACCCAAAATGCTGTCTGTGCACTGGCATCTGTCCTTGAGCACAGCTCAACTCTCTGAGGAAATCAACTTCAATTTCCTCAAAAAAAAAACAACCCAGAAACATCACAACCACCTTCTAATTTCTGAGAACAGAGATTTTGCACATACTAAAAAAGATGTAGCCATCATGGCTTACTTACAAGGTTGGGAGGAGGGTTTGGCAGGAATAAAAGCTCTACAAAACTACTTTTGGAAGCAGCCCCTCCTCTCTGTGCTGCCTGTCATCTTGGCACTGTCCAGATCACGACTCCTGGCTGTATCCCAGGTTTCTCCTAGATGCACTTATTGAATCTCCTCCCCTTATTTTCCTCAGTGTGTTCGGAAGACAAAGCCACACAATGAAGTTCAGTGAAAGAGTTTTATTTTCCACCCTGAGTGCTAGTTCCCAGGGGAAGACAAAAAAACCCACCCTTTAATTACGATTAGTTGCTGCCTTTCAGATTTGACAACCTAACTTTGATACCACACTTTCTAGAGCACAGTGGTTGGCTGTAACCAATTCTGGCCAGGCCTCTTGGCAAACATATCAGTGCAGTGCTTCTTTGGAAGAGGTTTTTTCTCTTTGCCATTTGTCAGGAGCTGTGGACATGTTTCCAAGCCTTCTGTTGGCTGTGTGGTGTGTATGCTTAGTATGAAGCAGGTTTATGTGATTGTACGAAATGAATTTATAACTAAAAAACCAAGGTAGAATAAAATTAGTATATTTTAAGGTGCAGTATCAGATCCCCTTACAGGAGAACATGTGGAAAACCAACCACATCCTGGGCTGCATCAAAAGAAGCATGGCCAGCAGGTCACAGGAGGTGATTCTACTCCTCTATTCTGGTCTTGTGAGACCCCACCTGGAGCACTGTGTCAAGCTCTGGAGTTCTCAACACAGGAAGGACATGGACCTGTTGGAAGAAGTCCAGAGAAGGGTCACGAAAAGGGCTGGAGCACCTCTTATGAAGACAGGCTGAGTGAGTTGGGCTGTTCAGCCTGGAGAAGAGAAGGCTCCGGGGAGATCTTGTAGCAGTCTCCTAGTAGCTAATGGGGGCTACAGGAGAGTTGGGGAGGGACTCATTATCAGGGAGTGTAGCAGTAAGTAAGGGTAATGGTGTTCAACTGAAAGAGAATTGATTTGAATTAGATATCAGGAAGAAATTCTTTCCTGTGAGGGTGGTGAGACACTGGAACAGGTTGCCCAGAGAAGCTGTGGATGCCCCATCCCTGGAGGTGTTGGAGGCCGGGCTTGATGGGGCTTTGAGCAACCAGGTCTGGTGGGAGATGTCCCTGCCCATGGCTGGGCATTTGGAACTCGATGATCTTTAAAGTCTCTTCCAACTCAAACCATCCATGATTCTGTGATTCTATGGGAATCTGAAAGAGTCTAGCATGCTCATTAATGTACCTTCAAACTAAGTAAATGAAATGGTATCTGTATCTTGGACAAGGGAACCTATTTTGAGACAAGATGGTATTACATTCTCTCTGCACATCAATGCTTTGTGGTTCCTGAAGAGAAACTCATCAATCTTTAGTGACAATTATATGGAAAACCTCACTGAAAGCAGATTTTAAGGAAAGGGATATGGATTAGTGACTTGAGAGGCAGCAAAGCATAGGGGAAGCAACTAAGCTGGAGCCTTGAAGAGTGTGAATTATTTATGTATCAGTTAACTGGATCACAGAGAGCAAATCCAGGATGATATTACTTAGCAAGAGCTACCTGAATATACCCCACCACTATGGTTGACACTGGCCAAGGGAAATGTGTCAATGAAAAGGCTTGTTATGCAGCTGGCTCGATACAAAACCTTTGTGGAGAAGACAGACATAGAACCAAGCAGTGCTGCCAGATGAAGACAGCTTGTCAAAGCACATTGCATTTTCACCTTCATAAGACCATTTTTTCCAGCTGTTCCTGTAAAAAAATTAAAAAAAAAATTAAAAAAAATCCCAGGTCCATGTGATCTATTCTTAAAATGTAATGGGACCTCGTAAGCAGTGTCTTACCCTACACTGGTAATTTGTTATCAGCTTGGCCAAGGAGAGTCAAATTACTTAATTACACATAACAGTTATTTTGTAAAGACTTAGGAAAATAAGGATAAACGTAACTAATCCCTCTTTATTTATTCCCTGCAAATAAAAGCCTAAGGGCTTCTGGAGAGAGGGGAAAAAAAAAAAAAGAAGAGGCCATTCAATTAACATAATTAGAGGTGGATGTCACTCAAGTCTTCACCAGAGCCCAGAGACATCCTGGGTATTTTGATTATGTAGTTAAGTCACGGCAAAATCCAACTTTTTTTAAGGCTGGTGGTGTCAAAAGGGCCGATTTCATTGCCTGCTCTTGTAGTGCTACCTTCCTGCCACTGGATGGCATCTTCTGCAGGCGCCTGGAGTGCCAGCATGATGGTAGGGGGCTTAAAGGGGGTCGGTGCATTTCTAAGTGGGTCAGATACCAGGAGCTGTGCACCTCTGTGAGCAACACCTTCCCACGTTTTCATGTGCGGGGGTGTCTAATTTGTAGCACAGACGTACTAATGGCAATTTAGAAGGAAGGAGTAAAATGACAACTCTGACAAGCTCATCCTCATATTTGTAAATGAGGCGGGGAAGGACCCTGGTGTCCTCCCATTGCTTTTGGCCTCCTCACTCCTCAGCTGGGTGGATAGTTGGGGAGAGTCAGCCAGTTCCCATACCTCCATCCAGCTCTATGCTGGCCTGCTGAAACTATCTCCAGTGGGGTGAATCTGTGTACTGGGACTACCTTGAACATGGTCTTGGAGTCATAGAATGATGGTATGTTTAGAATTGGAAGGGACCTTAAAGATCATCAAGTTCCAACCCTCCTGCCAGGAAGGGACACCTCCCACCAGACCAGGCTGCTCAAGGACCCATCCAGCATGGTCCTGAACACTTCCAGGGATGGGGCATCTTCCCAGTCCCAGTGCCAGAGCAGCTTCTCTACTTGAGAATAAAATATGATTGCAATCAGGAGAGACAAAGCTTCAGATGACTTGCCACTTTTCTTCCTTTGGTGATTACATTGCTCCAGGTGATGCCCTTCCTTTTAAAGAAAGTCATCACAACAGCAATTTGTGGGAGATAGGATCTGTGCTCTCCATATCAAAACAATAATTTTCATTGAACTACTACCTGATTAGCATTAAAAGACCATACCACTGTGAGACAACACAAAACTGCCTGCTCTTCATCCTGCAGCCTTCAGTCTGCATTTGGATCTTGGCAGCTCCACCTTTCCACCTGGGACAGAATCTTCAATCCCTGTAGTTACAGCAGGTGACCCATACTTCACATAGTGCTTTCTCCATGGACGAATGTCTTACGGGTGGTAGAAGGCGATCTTTAATGCTACTTACCATCCAACTGCTCAAAGGATCTTCATGATGAAGGCAGGTTTGTGGACTGTCAAAGAAAGCCTCATCTGTGCAGCAGGTGAGGGAAGGCTCCCAGCTCTCTATTGAGGTGTGGAGGGATGGTAGCAAACACAGGTAACTTCCTTCAAGGACACACACGTAAGCACCCTTGAAAGACTGCAGAGACCAGAATAGACACAGAACAATGAGCACTCTGGATGCTAAATGGTAGAAAAGCATTAAGATAATCGTGCCCCAAAAAAATATATAAAAGGAAGGAAACTCAAAACAACCCCTCTGGAGAAAAAAGAATCAAAAGAGAGACTACAATAAATTCTGACCAAAAGATAAAAAGAGAAATCCCTCCCCTAACACACATGTACACAAAAGATGAAGAAAAAGGCAGCCTGATTCTATTAACCAAGTATTAACACCCCTGGCTAAAGAAACCCTGCAAAAAGGAAGGATTAACATTTTCAATAAAGGGGACTAGATATTGCAGTGCTAATCACCAGCACTCTCCACTGACAGGAGAATGGAAAATAATGTTCTTAATAGTGTGAAACAGAGCAGGAGGTTCACAGGCAAAGAATCAGGGGCTGCCGCTGGCAAATGACAAATAGCCTGGTTAGAAAAAGGCATCACAGATTAGGGGAAGTCTGTGCAAGAAATAGTAACTATGCAAATTGTCCCAGCATCCACGTGTCTGGCTGAGCTGTAGCTCTACCAGAGGGTGTCGTGACAAGGGCTTTAGTGCTAAACACTGAGGCCACGTTTTGCACCGTGATTTCCTAGTCACCATTTTTGGAAAAACAGACACACACACACACCCCCTGCCCAAATGTCCTGTGCATTGCATGATCTAATGGAGCCTGAGAAAAAACATATTCATTTTCTGGGTAGTTCTGTAGTGTAGTGCCTTGTCTTCTTGTGCTCCCTGACCTTACAGTAGGAGCCTGCCTGTTAACGCTGACGTGGGAAATTATGTTGTGGGATTCAGTGTAACAAGTCACAGTCTCTTTACAACTGAGTCTGCTTGAATTAGCTATTCAGCATCGACCTCTAGAAGCCAAGCAGTTCTGGGCCATGCCCATCCCCACAGAGCAGTTTGCCAGGGCAATGAAATACTGGGCAGGGACATCTGCTTGGAATGAGGGCTGGGGGAGGTAGGAAGAGAGGCTGATGTGACTCTGATGTCATTCTAGAGGTAATGTGGCTGAATGCCCTAAGTTCTTTATCATGCCTAGTGTAATCAAACCAGTTTCTCCTTCCAAAAGCCTCCCCAGAGAACTGTAGTTCAATGATGAGAAAGCCTGGGTTCAGATAAAATCCATCATTTCTATCTGTCCCAGAACTGGAGCTATAGGTTCTTTTTTAACCTGTTTCGTTAGATTCCAAGACACTGGGGATGGGGATTTGCTCTTTCCCTGTTTTCATGCAACACTCCAGTACAATGAAGGCCACTTCTTACTGGGGCCTTTGGGTGCTACCATTGTATGAGATGATTGAATATAACCAAGAGTTCTCTTGCTCCCTTCCTTAAAGCGTCTGCAGAGCCAATTAACATTCACGCTGTACACAGGTACCATTTTGCCTATTCTTGAAAGACAGTTTTTTGGAGACAATGCAAATACACACAGTATTAGCTTCCCACACACTTACAGGCTTGAGAAGAAAAACCATCCCCTCTTGAGACTTCAGGGCATTTAAGGAGGCAGAATTTAATTACCGTCAGTGTATTAGGATGTTCTCTGAGCTTCTTGGAACGAGGACGAGCAGTAGTGGGACCAGGAGCTCAGACAACCCACATGTTTGCTCAGAGGGCTCCTTCCCAAGTTTGCTGAATCATGAACAACTCTGACGCAGGGAATTCTCTCCCTGATGCTTGTTTCCCTCCGTGTTGTGTCAGGGTACAGCGCTCTGGTTTACAGTGTGTTGTGATTTGGTTGGGGGTTGAAGGTACTCAGGTTTAAATAGTTCTGTTCCTCGTTAACCCATGCATTCATTTGCAGGGTCCACTACATTTGCAAAATCTCATCCCTGGATTCAGGGAAAGATGCTAGTCTGAGGTTTTGCTGAAGCTTCCTCAGGGGCCCTTCAGTTCACGAGAACACTGTTACCAAGAGATTAAATGAATTAAAAATTGATGACTGTTCTGTACTGGATGTCTTGCAGTCAAGGATATTTAAACAGATAGCAGGGAGGGTGGAGGGAAGATTGTTTGCCAGAGTATTTTTTCCTGGTTTTAAATAATACTTTTATGGGGGGAGGGAGGAGGATAGGGAAGGGTGGAGCAGGGGGGAGTATCTGCTGGTTCTGGGTAAGGAAATTCCTCTTCTAAATGCAATATTGAGAAAGAATAGAGTGCTCTGAGAGAAGCACTTTGCCTAAACAACACAGAAGGTGCCCAGGGAGAAATCAGAGGATTTTGCAGAATAATGTCATCTGAACTCAAAGCTTACCCTGCTGCGCACTGGAGAGTGCTACCAAGGGAGCTCCCCTGTGTCAGTTCACTGATGCTTCGGGGGGTGGAGGTGAACACAGCCCTGTGCCATGATGGTGGCCTGCCACAGCTGCCTCCTGGAAGGGCAGAGTGAAAGCCAGAGAGAGCAGAAAGGCAAAAAAAAGGCAAAGAGCCACTCATCCAAATCCACCCAGCTTTAGAGTCAGCTGAGATTCTTTAGTTCCTGTTGGCCCAGGGCTCTTGCCTGGGTTGTCTAATGGGTTTTTATACCATCTGATGTGCTGGTTCTTGGGACAGGAGTGTATGTATCTTGTGGCAGATGTTCTGCGCCCCTGCTTTCACCAGCGCTGCTGCTAGAAGTGGGTGGAGAAGTGACTGACCCTGCATCTCTGGCCATTTGCTAGGTGTATGGCAGGTCCACGTCTGCTTTAAGTTTGAGGTGGCTATGGTTCACACAATACTATATTCTCAGCTCAGCTCTTTAAACCAAGGCCCAAGTTTTAAAATATGGAAGTGACTACGGTTCCTTTGTATTTTGGTCCCCAGTTGGAGACAATTTTAAAAGCTCTGTTTTTTACAGTGTCTGCTCTGAACTTGCTGGGCACCTTTAAATGTGTCATGAGCTGAGTACTCCAAAGCACGTCTCTTCTCTAAGTCTGATGCTTGATCTCCATCAGCATGCCTATCTTCACCTCAGAAGATGCTGTACAGTGCAGAAGGTAAAATGTGCAATGTTGACAGAGGAGAACAATTTAATCCTGCTGGACCAGGTCTGTGCAAACAGGGGTGTGAACTGGTTTATGTCTGTAGTCTTTGTGCCTTTGTCCTGTGTGAGATGTCAGTATTTTTTAGCATCATTCCAACCTGCAGTGATGACCGACCTTCTCCCCTGTCCTTACCTGCATAAATATACAGACTCTGTCACTGTCAGTAGTAACAGAGGACCAGTGGAGCAGAAGATGACATTTTGTCTGCTGTGAATTTCCATGCTTCAGATTGCATCAGTTATGAATACAATATTGGAGTTCCAGTTCAGAACTATAGATCCACTGAGCAAACTCCGTAGATCCACTGAGTAAAATCCATAGATCCTCTGAGCAAGGGCTCTCCACGTATGTTTGGGAGGAATGGAGGGGACAGGAAAAGAGGAGAGCACTGAAGTAAGAGCAGATTGTTTACTGTGCTTTGAATTTAAGTTCAAAAAACCAACAAAACTTGTGACACCCAGTCTTGATTGAGAGATGAGTAAATATCTCAGTAGTTCCTCAAGATAAACTAGCATTAGGTCCTTCCTTGTGTGGTTCAATAGATTGGCTAACTCATGAAAATGAATGGTCTCAGTGACCACCCAAGTTGTCTTTTCCTTGTTTCTTTAGAAACTATCATTTTCCTCAGAATTTAAAAACCATTTCATCCAGAAAAGTAGCTATTATACCTGCATGTAAGCTAGTATTAAATATGCACCATCTTAGTTGTACTAAAAACACTATAATTCAAATATCAAACTGTAATAGTCCCAGTTAAAGAACAACAGTTGTGAATTTATTTTTCATTCTAGTTTTCCTCTATGAAATAAGCCTGTTTTCTTTGGAGAAGAATGAGGAATGAAAGCCTCAAATACATGGGTGTGATTGCCTTCATTAAAAGCTGACTGAACAGACTTTATCCTGTGGGGTCTACTCTCTGAGGTAAGTTCCCATGTATTTTTAATGGGTAACTTATTACCAATCAAACCAGCATTCTTGCACGGGTACATGAAGGTGGATGTTCTGTACTTTTTCATCATGCTGGGTCTCCTGGGAGGAGCAGCTCATTATGGCATCAACTGTCCCTGCCCTTTGCAAAAAGCCCCACCAAGGTCATATCACGAGGTGATGGATAAAGGCGAGCTTTAACCCTTGACCTTGACTTCTCTGGTGCTGAGTGTTAATAAATCTACATTTAGGAGTAGAGATTTTCTCCCAGCTGCTCTTTGTTTGGGAAAGGGGGTGACATGCTGACACACAACAGGTTGCATTTCCCAGAGCAGCACTGGGGAAAGGAGGCCTTTCCCCTGCTCCTTCCACAGAGCCCCACACCTATCATGAGAGGACAGCTGTGAATAGGGTGTAGATGTCCAGCAGGGCTTAAGACACATAACAGACTGAGATGTTTTGGGTATCTGGACTTTCCTGTTTTCACAAGGGAGCACCTTCTTGGTACGACAAAAAACAGTAGGGTTTGCTGTTCTCTCTGCTGGAGTCCATGAACGAGGCTGAAATAACATGGTCAGACACTGGAATGGGCTGCCCAGGGATGTGGTGGAGTCACCAACCCTGAATGTGTTTAAGAGTTGTTTAGATGTGGTGTTGGGGGATATGGTATAGGGGAGAACTTTATATAGAGTGGGGTTGATGGTTGAACTCAATGATCCCAAGGGTCTGTTCCAACCTGAATGATTCTATGGTTCTAATATTTATCTGTGTTGTTGTCTTCAGCATGGTGCTTGAGATGAACTTCAAAAGATGAAAACTTTTTAAAAATAGGTCCCCTTGCTGTCACACTCACAGGGAACAAGCACAGTTGAGTACCAGGAAGGAATAAGTCCTTTGAAAGACTTCAGAAACCATAGAGATATACTTCAGGAGCAGCCTTTACCCCCACTTCTCCCTGCCTTTCTTGCTCAGCAGCCTTTTGCTAGGTGACTAGAAAGCCCTTCCCAAAGTTGGTCAGGGCCATTGCTCTGGGGGTCTGGGAAGGATCAACACCAGCAAAGCAGAGGCCTCTCCTCTTGTCTGCCTTTATTCCTCTATTCCTCTGCTTAGTTTTCTCTAAATCCTCAGTTTTTCCCTTTTTTCCATTCTCATCCTATTTTCCTTGGCTATCTTTAGAGAGCAGCAGCGGGCTCTCTCCATCCTCTGCATTGTTTTTCTTAGGATCTGTAATGCTGCTGGCTCTTAGGTTTCCCGGTGGTGAAAAGGGCAACTCGACATAGATTAGAGAAAGAGCAAATTAATGTCCTGGGCTGGTGTAGTGTGCTTCTAAGCACTTCGTTTCTTTTCTGATGAAAAGTGTTGCCTTAAAGCTTCCAGTGCATGAAGGCTGCCTGTGGTAATGGAGGTGGAAAAATTAGCTCCTGCATAGAGCTACTCTCAATGGCTCCAGGCATTTTAGTGCTGTCGTCTTCTTGGGAAGTTAAATTGCTTTGTTCTCTGTGTCCAATTAGCTCTATAATCAACTTAGCAGAACGTGGAGCAGGAGTGTGCTGAGATTGGGCAGAGCCGTTTTGTCAGAGGATATGGTCAGATTGATCTTAAATTGGGGCAAGGACCCAAGAGGGGATCTCTGAACAGAGGGCAGAGATTACACTGAGCTGATCAAACTTGGAGCCTGTACANCTTACTTCCACTTATTTGCATATGTGCCCTCCCAGCAACCCCCTCTCAAAGGGCCTGCTCCCAACAGGGTACTTTTTGCACACTGGAAGAGAAATGCCAGAAATCCTAAGCCCACAAATTAACAGTACAAAAATTTGAGGTTTATTAATTTTATGTAAACATTCAAGCTTTTTGTTAAAAAGGCAGCCCAGTAGCACTGAGAGGTGAGCTTTAGAAGTGCCAGCGTTAGCAGGTAAGTGCAGTTGGCTCCTGTGTTGTCCCCTCTTGGGCTTTCTGTGCCACCAGGCTTTGTCCTGTGACTCTGCAATTTCTTTAAACTGCTTATTGCCAGAAACGCATTCAGCTCCTTCTTTCTGGGTTTCTGATTCTACATAGGATAAATAGCTGGAATGAAAACCCCTTGCCTCTTCCAAATCTCACAGGTTTTGCATTTATATTGGAGGAAGAGTTCACAGCCCTGCAGCTTATTGGCCAGCACTTTGGAAAGTGAGACTTCACAGCTCCTTTGCAGTGGGCACCAGTCCAGCGTTTGCTTGCATGGTCAGCCAAGGTGGCAACCACTGTCAGAGGAGGTTAATGTGGCACAATCCTTTTGCATCCAGACCAGGGTCTCTGGTCTGGTCCACTGGCTCCATCCTGCTCTGTCTTTGCATAGGTATTTCTGAACAAATGCCCATTTTCTCCTCAGATGAGTTCTCCCAAGCCATGGTATATAGTGCAGAGATCATAACAAAGGCCACATGAATAGGCCAGCAATGCATAACTGGAGAAGCAAGAAAGGCCAAGGAAATGGAAGCATAATGACCTTCCTCCAATGAGGCAAGTGAAACTGCATTTTTTTTCTAAACTTTCAGAGTAATCTGTACTGCAAGGAGGCATAAAAAAAGATGGAGCATAAAACAAGATAGAAGAAAAAAGACTTTCTTAATGGCAAATGAGATAAAACGATGCCACCAGGTTTTGAGGCATGGTTGGCCCAGCTGGGCACTGTGATAGTTGTGCAGTGTTGCCAGCAAAGGCTTATCCATCTCAAGAATGAAGTCTTATGCTTTTGGCTGAGCAGTAATCTTTTATCTGGTGTTATGCTTCTTCATGATCTCTTCCCTCGCGTTCTGGTTGGTTTGCAAGGAAGACGTGTTTTCTTCACGCCCTTTCACATCTGTCTCATGTTTCCTCTTCTTCTCATTTATGACTGTGTTATGGGTGCTCAGATTTTGGTGCTTTGGGTCCTACAGCAGTGCTGGCCTGCTGCTGTGTAGCATCCTGGGCTTCTTCAGGGTCAGGGGATCCACATTATGGCACATCCCCAGCCTGTCTTCTGCTGTGATGGGACATGGAAATGAAAAGCCTGTGGCTCTGCAACTGCACAAACAAGCTATACCAGCTTAGGAGCAGGAGGTGGTTCAGGGTTTCATGTCCAAAGCTTGAGACTTGATTGAGTCTACATTCAGTAACTTCCTGACATCCCCAGGTTCATCCTATGTGATACAGGCTTCCTGGTGAGTGACAAGTGGTGTGAGCCTACTGCAGCAACAGAGGGCAAGAGGAGTAGTTATTCTTAATGCCCTAGGGCCACCCATTATCCAGATTACTCCTCACCTCATGCCACTGCCCTTTGAGGCTTCAAAATTGGCATGTGTCCTCAGCGTGGCTATGGGAGGGGAAAAATAAACAGCTTTGCCTCTCTTCCTCCAGCCGTGCTGAAGCCAAACAAACTGCACCTTTTGTAGACAGAACTTATTATTTTCCTCCTTGGAGTCTGCCAAACAAAAACCTTTACAGGAAAAGGCATGGTGATAAGCCAGAGCAGGAGCCCTCTCTGTCTCCCAGGTCAGGAAAAGGTCAATGCACATTAAATGAATGTTGCTGGTGCTTCTGCTACAACAAGGCCTAAGCAGTTCAAAGCCAGGCTGCATCATCTGTGGCTGAAACTCATTCACAGTGCTGCTTCCTGAGCAGCAGATTGGCTTCCCATTACACAGGCTAATGAGAAAGTCTCACAAGTGGTCTCGGTAATAGCACTGCAACAGAACCCTCCCATTCTCAGCACACTTGCAGAGATTTTGATTAGAAAGAAAAAAAAGAAAGAAAGAATGAAAGAAAGAAAGTAAGTAAGAAAGAAAGAAAGAAAGAAAGAGTGAACAAATATTCTCACTTCTTTTTTTCTATCCTCAACCTCAAAGTACTGAACCTGGAAATCAGAGCAATGAGATTAAGAGAACTGGAAGCAAGAAGTGTGTGTCCTTACATCTCTACCCAACTGCTATTCCACTAAACCCCTCAGCAGACCAGAGCTATCTCTCACAAGGGCAGAGTAGTGTGTAACCCTGGCACCGTCAGGTTATACATTGGCATTTTAGGATTTCCCAGGTAAAGGTATCAATTTTTTGAGATGTGCAACCCTTTTTTGCAACCCCTTCACCCCACCTCTCCCAGGACAGTCTTGGACTTAGCTGCCAGCAATAAAGTCAACTCTGATCCATCCAATCTGATGCCAGTTTGGAGCAAAGACTCAGGATCTGGGTCAGGACAGAAATGAAGAGATGCTGACTGCAAATCAGAGTTCATCACAGAGCCTCCTGGTTAAGACACAGTGAGGGAAGTTATCTGACCTTCTGAATGCAGCAGCATGGGGACTTTCACTGGGCTGGTGTGTCAACATCAGTGCTAAGCTGTTATTTTACAAACTCTTCTCAGCCCTGCAGTGTATCTCTTTTTGCGTTTGGATAGCTGAGGGGGCAATATAGTGCCCTCTGCCCTTAACCCACTCTTGTTTCCAACGCAGCTCTGGGGAGGAACAGCAGCAGCCTTTGTTATATACTACCGTGATGCTGACAGGTCAGAAGGCATCATGATCATCAACCACTTCTTTGCAGGCTAAGGCCATGGCTTGCAAAGATCGATTTTTCTGCCTTACATGCTTCCAGGAGCCTTCACTAATTGCACTCCATTTCTCAGGAACCGTTGCATTAACTTTGACCCCTACTAGAAACACTGCAGACACAAAACCAGCAGAGTATACTGCAGCCTGGGAACACAAGTATTCCTCGCCTAATTTGTTTGTTGCCCGCTGCTGTGCATTGTACCTTGTGTTACAGAGACTATGAGAATGAGGAGTTCCTCATTGCTGATCTCTGGGTCGAGCCAAAACCTCGGAAGAGGAGATAAAGACAAGACAATTGCTTTCTCCCTAAGAAGGGGTGGGCATGATACAGTCATCCCAAATGAAGGTGGGGTGGGCAGCAGGAAAAAGGGGCAGAAAGCAGGAGGCTGACTGAGAAGCATGTGTGATGAAAAGGAGGCCTGTCTGTGATAGGGAAGCAGGCTTAATGCCAGACCTTGGTGGGATTTGTTTGGCTCAGGAAGCCACTAAATTGAACATGGACTAGAGGAATGGGCCTACTTTTCCAGGGACTCGTGGAGAAGGGAAGGCTCTTTACCAGCTTTTCTAGTTAATATTTCACCCACTCAATATGAATTTTTCCCTATTGAAATAGTTTACCTATCTTTGAGTTATTATTTGTATGGTTTTTTGAGACCTGATTCAAGAGTCCAGGATGCTCTGGTATCTTCTGTATGATGGATCCATCTAGGAGAGAGAGGAGATCAGAAGGTCTGCCTCACGGCTCTGATCTGTTTTTGGGTAGGCACAACCTGGAAAGTGGGGTGTGTTCTCTAGAGGAGGTGGTTGCCATTATCAGCATCACTTGAATGAAGAGAATGCCCACAGACCCTCTGCCCCACAAATGCTCACCGGGCTTCAGGGCTGCTTGTAGACAGGTCCCTTGTATCCCTTCTGGACCACCATTGCAGTGCCATCTAAATGTCTCACCTGGGCATCTTTTCTGTGGTGTTGCAGTTCAGTGGATTGCTGGTTTCTGGCCAGATCTCTACACTGGTAAGGAGCCAGAAGCTTTCCATCCAAGACTGAGGGAAGCTCTGGGTCTGTGTGCCAACCATGAAACAAGTCACAGATTCTGAGCCCGGAAAGCTAAACTGGAGCATTCTTTACATTTAGTCCTAACCAGAAGTCACAGTACAACCAGTACATCCTATCATGCATAAATTACAGACTTGAGATGGAAGAATGAAAGTGTCAAAGATCAAGAAGGTGCACTCTTATCACTGTGCACCTGCCCTTTCTGATGCCCAGTTTTCACTCCCAATCTTGTATTTCTTCCCCCAAAAAAAGCAGCTTTTACCCTAAGGCATTGCATGGGTCAGGCTCTCTTCTCCAAACTAAGTGATTTCAATTATAAAGTTGGAGGGTTATTAAAGAAGGAAGCATAGAGAATTTCTGTGAAATTTTTCTTGGGCATTGGTAAAAAGTTTGCCTTAATTGGCTGTGGGTGCCGTCTAACAGGCCAGTCTAACAGCGCCAGACGAGCTCCAGTCACCTCTCCTTTCTACTGCAGTGTTATGTGAACTGGAAAAGGGGGGCACAAAAATGGGACAGGGCAGAAACAAGTCAGATATTCAAAGAGAGACCAGAATGAAAAGTGACCCACCTGGTCATCTGAAATGAGGCTGATTTGGGATTTAGAAGACGTTCATACATAAGAATTGTACACATTAATACACATTCTACATCTAATTCTAATTAGAGAGGGAAGTTTTTCCCTTTTGGTTAGACTGTGAGTGCTGTGCCTAACTTCTCATGGGATTTTGTAAGTCTGGGTTAACCAGGAGACCCATAAAATCGGGGCCTGGCATTTGGGAGGCAGCCCCTCAACTAACCTGGTCTCCCACATCACTTAACCCCAAACGTACACGAGGCATTGCAACCCATAATAAAGCCCCAGGACTAGTCACAGAGAGGAATGTCATTGTGGCTTAAGCTGTCAAAGTACTAAACATGAATAATAAGGAGAGGTGGTTGAAGGGAGGAAAGCTTGTAACTTTCAGGGAATAACAACACTTAGAGATTAATCCATCTCTGCGGGTTAGTCCATCTCTGTGGTCTTGCTGGCATTTAAAGTTCCCTTGCCTTTGCCATAGCATAAAGATGGAGCAGGATAACTGCTTAGAAATAGAAAATATTTCAGCCCCTGGGTTTTGCCCAGTCTGTGTCACTGCCTTTAAATAGAAACTGTCTTTAACAGCCATTTTCAAGGGAAAACTATTGAGCAGGAGAGAGGGAGCTGAGACCTCAGTGGCTTGCCTTCTGGTGCTTCTGCTCTTTCAACAGTGCAGATGTTACTTTCTAGGCGGGTTTAAGAGAGAACCCCTACTGTTTGAGGATGTTGAGAAGATTAAGGGATTAAACAGAAAGGGCTCCATTGCAAGAATTTCTCTTCCAGCTGGTGCTCAGTTGGGATAGAAAGTTTTCTGAGAAAGAGAGATGCAGATATGTTGTGCATACAGATATATTTGGCTCCTCTGATTAATTTAATGTTAAGACAGTGTCATATTTTTCCTTTGGAGAAAATTAGAGTAAGATAATGCCACATGCTGTCAGTCTTAAAAGGAAATCAGTGGGGACAGATGAAGTCCTCAAATTATTTTTTCGAGCTTTTAGTTCAAACTCATGACCCTCCTCCTTTCCCCATGTAATTTTAACTTTTTGCTTTTAGTTTTATCACAAGTGCCACAATTACAAATCTATGGCTGGATAGAGTAGGTGGACTGTGAATTTTCTCTCCCTTTTGCTGGGTTAAGTCCTGCCTTTCAAGTTATTTTACACATAAAGACATTCAGCTGCCTCTGATCTTCACGCGCTTTCTCTTGGTTTCTTTAGAATAAAAAAGTGAATGGCTCAAGAAATCCAAAGCCTGTTGAAGTCAATGGTCTGTAGAGATTAGAATGCCTCTTTCTTAACATGTATTTTTTGGGGCAGAGAGTACAGCGCTGAAGCGCTGGTGTATTGGGGAGGAAGAACTGTAGCTGGCCTTTCCTCTCCCTTCGGTATTAAAGCATTGCCAATGCACTTTAGAGGTGGTTTGAACTTATAGAACTAATATAAAGAAACATGTCTTATTTCTGAATACTTTTTTGAATACATTTTAACAGACACCCTGCATAATTAAGAAGGGTAGAAGAACAAACCACAAGCTGGACTGACCAGTCCCTGTTACATGGGATAACGTGCAGTTTATTGCCTGCTTTTTGATACAGCCCTTTCTCCATTCCGTTCCTGTATTTCTTCCTCTTTCTACCTTGCTCTGCACTATTTCCACCATGTTCTTTCTTTGAATTTTTTTCTTTTCCCCTTTCTTCCACTTTCTCTGTATAGGGAATGATCAAGGAGGCCTGGTAAGGACATTGCCCTGTTCCCTGGCCTCAGTTTAAACATGGTTAACACTGTGGACACATCATTAACCTAATCAGCCTTCATTGCCATCTTCCTCTGTCAAACTCACATTCCCCCTATGGTTGTTTCATCTCATAAATCTGATTTGCTGGGATAGGAACCTTCAGAATTGTGAAGTTTATCTGCAAATGAGACAAAATGTGTTCTCATCCCTTCCGAGTGCCTTGAAGAGAGATTGTAAGGACTGGTGTAGTCTCTGCTCAGTTACTTATATGATTACAGGGGCAGTAGTCAGGAAAAGGGCCAAAAATATCACATATTCTCCGTACGAGTCGCTCATCTTTTATAGTCATTTACCCTTTATTTCGTAATTGGAAAAAAAATCAGCAGCACAGTCATTCCTTCCTATCTTCCTGGTAACCACAACAAAACCCTTACAGATCCAAGATACATGTGTTCATGTAACTTGAACTGAGCATGACTTAAACCAAGACAAGAAAGGAAATTCACAGTTGTCTCACTGCACCCTGTTTTTTTTTAGTTTGGGTTTGTGGTTTTTTTGTTGTTGTTGTTGGTTTTGTTGCTTTGTCTTTTTTTTTTAATGAAAATTGCTGGAGTTGCAGTGTTATTAATATTTTATGTTCGCTCCTATCACCCATGCTGTTGTGGACACCAGCAATGCTTCAGGGCCCTGCAGATGCATTCTTCTCCAACCCCACCCATTATAGCTGTCAAGTAATAAATGAACTGGTTCCTCGTGTTAGTTTAGAGTTGGCTTGTGACCTGTATTTTCAAGGATGCTTTACCAGCACTTTGACACCCCCCCGCCCCAGTCCTGCTCCTGTGCCTCTCTGGGCACAGCCCCTGGGGCTGCAGCAGTCCCCTGGCCAGCTGGAGGGTCTCAGCTGGTCACTGCCTCCCTGCAGTTGCTCAGAGCATCCCGGCTGCTGCTGGGCTGGTGCTGCTCCGCCTGCCTCGGAGAACAAGGCTTGTCACACAGGGAGGATTGACATGAGCTATTAGTTGTGACGGACACACACTTGACTAGTTCTGATAGTGGTATTTTCTTTCAGGCTGTGACATTATTAGAACAGATCACCTTTGTTTAGCACTCACCATACTCTCCTTTGTCAAAGAGTTCTCTCTGAATACTGTAACTGTACAAAGTTCCCAAATAAAGCTACATTTGAAGCATGTTCTCTGCTTTTCAGTCCTTCTGGTGACACTATTAAGAGCCTAAATACCTTTGTGAAAATAATGTTTGGAAAAAGTTATTTCCCTGCTTGAGTGTGACGACACTTGATAGGATTTTCCTTGTTGCTCTTAATTGCTGGTGGCCGCACAGGAATTGAAGCTCAGTCACAGCTCTGGCTGTTCCCTACGTTTTATGCCAGCTCTTTGGGGTAAATGAAGTTCCTGGAGGGGACATAACAACCTAGGGAAAGGGGGATTATTCATGTAGACCCTTGCATAGGCCATGCTCTAAAGCCCTGAAAAGTTGCCCACATTTTCCTCATTCTGCCACCAACCCTGATGGGATGAGCATTGCCCAAACACATTTCAGAGCTATATGGCATCAACTGCCAGGGTGAGTAAGTTGGAGCCATATAGAAGTGCAGTCTTTTATACCTAGGGCTGACTACTCATTGGTGTGTGCCCATTCAGAGCTGAAATATAAACAGATAGTGCTACTGTAAACTGAAAGCAGTGGAATATCAGAGAACTGCCTGCCAATGGGTGCAATATATATTTTGTGGTGCCACAGTTCAGGAAAGAAACAACTAACAACCTTTTTAGGAGCAGAAAAACAGGTTAACATATTATAGCTGTACTCTGGGTATACTGGCAATCACAAACTCGCAGGAGTTATGTGGATATACAGGATGGAAACCAGTTGAAGGTATCATACTACTTCTTCATGCCCAGACAGGTAATTATCCTCTCACTCTTTAGAGAAACGATGCTTTTGAACATGTCAGACAGCTGGAAATGAAATATGTGTTCAAGCTTAAAGGGGACAGACTCCTGGGTGAGTCAGAAATGTTTGTGTAATTCTTTTCATCTTAAACTCCTTCCTCACCCCACTACCCAAATATGCTCGTTTTATTTCCAACCCAGAAGGATTTCTTTTTCCTATTGGCTGCTGGAGGGGCTAGGGGCTGGCTGCTAGGGGCCACTTAGAGGAACTGGAAGCTGGACTGTCACCAGCAATAGATTAGATCGGCTGGGGCTTTGTTTAGGTGAGTTTAGAGATGATTTGTGGCTTCGCTGTTAACTACCAGCTGTCTCTGTGCTGTGCTGGGGATGGGTTTCCACAGAGATGGGCTGGCTTCTTACAAATATGGAAAACAGCACGTTCTTCTGGGTTTTACCATCCCTGCTCAGTAGGGCTCAGTATGAAGTTAAGAGTACAGGAGACCACGTCAGCAAAGGAACTGTCAATTAAGATATCTCAACCCTAATATAAAACTACTGGACACGGAGAATATTTGCATTAGTGGTTCCACACCACACCTGAGAGCAGTGCTGCATGGAATTATCGAAGGAGCTGATTAGTGTAATGAATTTTCATCCTGTCCAGCAGCTGTAACAAAGCAGTTTGCTGAGAGGGTATCACCCGATGAGCATGTATCAAGGTCCGTTGTAATTCCTGACAAAATTAGAGAAGGGGGCAAACTGCTGTTGCAGGAAAGTAAACTGGTGGGCTGGTAGGCACGCTGCATGTGCGTGGAGAAGCTGAGCTGTGTCGTCGTGCTTAGCGGGATCACGCAGTGACGAAGCGGGATCACTCTGGCATTTCAGAATTGCTGAGCGTGTCGTAGCACGGTCCTCAAAATGTCAAAGCCCCAAGGAAATGATGGGCTGGATTCTTAGCAGGTGCAGATCCCCAGAGCTGCCCTGGGTGCACTTATTTGTACCAGGTGGAGACCCTGGCACAAATTTAGACCACAAAGAGAATTATTTTTTTAATGGCACCAAGCTTATTAAATTTTAAATAAAAACCCTGGTTTAGCAAAACTTACATATTTGCTTATCTTTACTTTTAAAAGGGTGCATTTCTGTGGGGAAAGGTTGGACTTTGCTAACTCCCTTTGCACAAAACAGCACAAGCCCCTACATGGCTGTGTGTGATTATTACATTAACACATCTCTATGGTTACACCACAGAAACCTTGAAGTGTGAATGCATTTTTTTCCCTTAAGTACCAAGATGTTCCTGATGGGGAAAAAAAAAATGACCTCTTCTTGGCTCCTGAGATAGAGTCAGGGATGTGATTAATGCTGACTGTATTCCACTGTTTTTCCCTGAAGACTAGCTATTAATATTTTCCAGTGATGTATGTCCTTTCACTTACCCACAAATGGGTGGTCAGCAAGGTATCTAAGCCCATATTTTGTCTTAAGAAATCACTTTCACTATACCACCCTACACAGGGCCTTTGACTTAATAGAAGGGGACTCTCTTGTCCAAGAATTCATGAATGGACACCTCATCCCACCTTAATGTTTTTTTCCCCAGTTAATTGCCATTTAAAGCAGATCCAGCAGCTTGTGAAGTGGGAGGTATTTCTAGATTTAGTAGATTACCTGGTTAACTCACTGTGGCATGATGGTGAAGAGCCTTACATCAGTTGCTGTGTGCACTCTTTGGTCTACAGCCTTGCAAAGGTTATTTGATTTGGCTTTAGTTTTGCTTCTATCAGTTGTATCATTAGGCTGGCCCAACAAATTGGCTGACACTTTCAGAAGGATCCACCTCTCATTTCCTTGTGAGTGAGCATGTTAAAAGAGAGGAAAAGCATCTGAGGTCCAAAGCTGTGCTTTATAGCAGAAATGCACACAGCTAAAGAAAAAAACCTGCGACAAAGCATTAAGCCCCAGTAAGAGTAACCTGGAGCAAAACAAAGCAGGGTATGGATGACATACTAAATAAAAGACTTGAAAGCAAACCTGGTTGCTAGAAGGATGCTTAGTCTTAGCTCCTGCCCAGCGACTTTCATTTGCTTCTCAAGATCTTTGAATTCCTTTTGGTCCTTTTTGGGTTCTTAGAGAAGTCTCCTTTCTTCTGTAACCCCAAACCCCTGATTTAGACCTTGCATGAAGATCTTTATTTATTTATGCTAAAAGCATTGGATTTATTACAATTTACCTTTGCTCTCTCTCCAGCCTCCCTGCTATTGTTAATTATAACCACCTTCAGTTCTTTTTAAATTAGATTGCAAGATGCACAGGAGTGAGGGAACCTGCAGGTGAGCAACACCCCGCACAGACAAGGAGTTTCTGTTTACCTTGGGGAAGTCCTCACTAGAGTTCAGTGTGATAAGGGGATGATGGAGGGAGCTGCGAGGTAGGTGTTGGGTACAAACAGCCCTAAAGGAGTGGGACCTGTGGTGTTTGGCCCAAGGGGGCTGGTGGCTTCACAAGTTAAGGTGTTCCAGGGAATTTTCTGTCTCAGCTTTCACTCTTTATATTTCAGCATTTATATGATTCCAGAGCTGGATTACGAGTTCTCTGGATGCAGTGTCACATCATTTTGTTTGGTTGCTTATCTTCTGTGTTTCCTTTCTGCCCATGCAATTCCTTATTCTGTGCCCTGTGCCCAGTCGGTGTCGATGTTTGCAACGTATATTCTTAAAAAAAATGACTTTTGTAGTTGGCAGTTACGTGACCGATGTGTTTAGCACTGCAGTGATTGCAACCTCTTCTCATGAACAGGTTCAAATCAAGAAGAGGCTCGTCTATGAATCAGTGTCTAGTCCTTTAATAATGTCCCAGACACACCAGTTCAGTCCTTTGAAAATCCCTGTTGCTGTTTGCCTCGATGTAAACAGGGGAGAGTACTACAAAAGCAGCGAGTGTGTCCCTGCTGTCTGGGTGCCTGCCTGCATTAGGGCTTCAAGCAAATCTCTCAACCCAAACTGCAAAGTAGCAGAGGCAGGATCATATACGATTTTCCCCCTTCAACAGGATTTTCTTCTTTGAAAAGCCAGGATACAACTGTTGTACGTGTCTGTTCTAAAGCTGCCTCTTCACCTCTCTGCAAGTGACCGTTTTGACAGAAAAGGCAGTATTTTTTGCCTTTGTACAATTTTGATGCAGGAAAGGGTAAACAGCGTCCTCCTTTCTAAAGAGCTAACAGCAAGTGGCGTATCTCACTCAGTAAATTTTCTTGAAAACGTCCGTCCCCCCAAAGATATATAATGTTCCTGTTGCCAGGAGGCAATTGATATCTTCATGGGGAGGGCTTAATAAATTGAAGCACAGTGGTCAGCTTCCCAGAAAAATGTCAAAGAAGGGTAGGCGTCGGGGAGAAACTATAGTAACAGGAGGTAGATACAGAGAACTAGCAATATATGAGTCCAGACAAATCAATTTCTCCCACAATTTGCCATCCTAAAATTGCATGAAAATGAAGGTGAGCTGAAAACCTGAGAGGCTTTTAGAATAAACACATGAGTTAGATTTTTTTTTTTTGGAAGAACTATATCGTTTCGGAAGAACTATTGTCTGAGTAGGTGAGGCACAACATTTCATTTAGCTGTGGGTTGTTTCTGTGTGTTGCAAGACTTGGGACTCGTGAAAATGATCTCATGTGAATTTGTTTTTTACCTATGATAGTTTCCTTGTAGTGTTTGCAAGCTCCGATTGCGTGGTAGTCCACATGAGCCAGGAAAGTGAAGGCAGTTACAGTAAGCAAGTTGTCCTAAACACTGTGGTGATACAAATGAGGATATAAATCAGCCAGCTCACTCACTGATGTGAAATGGTGAAAAATAAATAAGATTTATTTTGCACTTAGTTCACCTTAGGTGGTATAAATTGAATGAGTTATAAATATTAGAGATGAGGATATTTTTCCTAAATATTGGCGAGTTCATGAGATTTATTTCAAAGGGTGACTCCCTTCTAAAATCAGTAATCCTGCCTAACAAATAACTGTTGTCTTGATATAGCAGCACTGTCTCTCTGAAAGCCTTTAATCATGGAACAGGCTCCAAATCAGAGACAGCCTCAAGAAGCAGCAATGGTCTTTGGGTTTTTACGTGTTCAAAGAAGCCTGGATTTATGGTTTCCATCCATCTTATTATACTTTAGGGGTATTTACAAACAACAGCTTCATATAGTTAAAGTTGCAGTGGTTGGATTTAGGCCCTTTAACTCTGCTGTTTGTAATTTTGGACTATGTTAAGAGCTTATTCATCTCTTTTACCTGCAAAGACCCAGCGTGGCTGATTTAATCTCTAATGGCAAAAGCAAGGCAGAGAGCTATGCTCCTTCTGTTGCTTTCAGAATCAATAATGTCAGCCATTGCATCAGGAGAAACACAGATCCTTAAATTTAGATGTCTAGAGCACAGTTTAGGTGTTCCTGCCTGTCTGAGTCTGGTTATTTGAAATACTTTGCAATGTGAGCACCCAGGACTGATGCCTACTTCCTAACTTACCTGATGTTAGGGACCCCGTGCTCTCTCTGTCCACCAATGTTAGCAATCCTTCCTTAGCTTCTTTGGATAGCACTTCATGCCCTTTAAGCAGGCAAGGCTGTATGTAAGACTACAAAAAGTAGATTTGAGCGAGGTTTTTATAAAAAATGTACGTATTTTGGGGGTTTTGAGTAACATTTTATGTCTCGGCATGAAAAAGACGATCTATGCTTACCCTTTATGAAAAACAGATGGTTACTGTAGGGTGTGGGGAGAACAAACACAGAGGAATGGGTTGTTTACAAAGGGATTTTAGCATACATGGAAATGAGAAATATGTGGAGATTAAGGTGAAAAAAAATAGTGCTTAGGAGGCAATATGGTCACTCATGTCATACTGTTACCCAGACAGATTCTCAGTTTGGAGCCCTGTTCATTCAAATTTTCTTTTAAACACACAACCTGGACTTCCAAACTGAGATACATGAAGAGACGACAATGTCCTGTCTTCAGTTTCTTTAGGTGCTAAGTTACACTCCAAGAAGCTTGAGCTACCTGAAATGCCATTTTCAGAATAAACTTTTCTGGGAAATGAGTTGCAGTGATAACCACAGGCCATTCTGGGGTGATAGTGAGAGATGATTGACTTACTGGGAAAGGATGAGACACCAGAAAGTGTCTTGAGGTATCATTCTCTTGAGGAAACATGGGAAGCTTGGGGATCCCTGTTCAGGCCTACCATGTAATCATTAGGAAAAACCCATTAATGAGGTCAAGTTCTCTATTAAAAACTTGGTTCTTAACTCATGGAGATGTCAAGGTTTTTAGATCTCAAGCCTCTGTCTCCGTTAGAAAATGGGGCTTCCTTGTTCAGCTTGCTCGTAGCAGAGGTGGTGGCAGGCTGGGGCACTGCTGGGGAAAGGCAGCTCGCAGGGAATCCAAACCTGGTGCAGGCACAATCCTGATGGCTACAAGGTGTGTTGCAGGATACAGGAAATAGGGCCCATTTCTTCTGCTCAGTCAAGTGTTAACTCTCTTTAATGCAAAATTATAAGAATAGGACCAGTCTGAACAAGGGAATAGAAGTTGAAATGGGGTCGACCCACTTACTTTCTTTTTGTACGTGGCACCTCCTAAATCATGCCAGGGAAGATGGATTATACTTTCAGTCATGAGATAAACCTGTAAACTAGTTCTTGTCTGCAGCACTTGTGTATTATAGATCTTGTGTCTCCTGAAAGATGAATAATTACAGTCCCTGGGGAGATACTCTTTCGAAAATGCAGTCATCATGGATTCTGCAGTGTGGGATAGCTGTATGGACAAGGACGATAAAACGACGAGCCTTCTTGTCCCCAACAGGCATGAAAGTGAAATGGGAAGAAAGAACAGCTCTCATTAGATTAATGAGTGGGGCTTCCAATTTCTAGACAAGTTTCTGTTTCCTTTGCTTTGATGAAATAAATGCCATTTGATGAGGACTGTTAAGTACTGTCAAATCAAACTGTGGCATAAGCCAATTGCATACGCCTTGATTTAAAGCAGGCTTGCCCCAACAGAATGTCACATTGAAAGAATGGATCCTTCAGAATAAATTGACTGGATTTTCTTTGCATCTCTTCCTGTTTGGCAATCTGTCTCCATTGAAACCTTGGTCAATCAGATAACAAAACTTAATGAGCTGTGCATCATAAATCTGTAACACATAAATCTGTAACGTAATTCTTCCTTGTGCATGCGACATTTACCCTATATTTAGAATTTCAGGCATAATCATTACCCAAGTGCTACACGAAGAAGGGTTTATAAGACTTTTCTTTGAGCATATGCTCCAAATACAGAGATAGTACATAGGTTCTCTTTTCCAGGAGCCTTTTTTGGAGTAAATATTTGAAGTGCATATTGTAAAGAAAGTAGTGCATAAGACACAGCCATGGTACTGCACCTACAAGAATTTTCAGGTCAAGGCATCTTTTGGGTTAGATGGAGAGTTCCTTGTTCCCATATACTTGTCTGTAGTTTCTTGCATGCAAAGATGACTAAGTGATACTCCTCCATCTGCCTCTGTTCAGTGCCACTGAACCAGCCAATTATCGTAATGTTCCAGTTGTGCTCTTACTGCCACTCTGCACGTATAGTACAGGCATATTGGTCGTGGAGACCCAGCTACCCTCTCACCCAGAGGTGTCATGGACCCAAAAGGGAGCAGAGAATACTCCAAGTTTATATTGCCTTTGGCTGCCAAAAATATTCACCAGCATCCTCCGTTTTACAAAGAAGCGTTTCTCAGCAGACTTTGCTCCTCCAGGACATTGGCCTAGGATTGATCTGGGTAGATAAAAGGAGACAGGATTTAATAACTATGCAAGTCAAAATGACCCTTCCAGAAAGGTGACAACAGCTGTAAGTGCACGGAGACACAGTGCTTGAAATCTTCACACACATGCAAGGAAAGCTCACCATTTTGCCTCTGGCGTTCGGTCTCTAAGTGGAAAAGGACCAGAGGTGTCTTCAGCTACCTCATTAAGTGAATGCACAGCTACTCTCCCAGGAGCAGGGTAGGGTGTTTGTCACTCTCCAGCTTAAATGCTATATTTCAAAGCCAGTGTTGTTAGCTTCCAACAATACCTCAACCTTGAAAGGAGTTCCTGTGAAGAGAAACTTGAAAGAGTAAAGCATCTTCTAGCTGTAGGAAGACAAAAGATGATCAGCATTTACAAAGATTAGAGTGCAGACACAATAGGATACTATTCAGGACAAGTATTTAGATTTTTATTACTGCTTGTACTATTGCCACCACCAGTACTTTTGTTATTATTATTATGATGATGATGAAGGCAAACACAAAAGGGCTGTGAATATGTTCCTCAATATATAATACCTAATCTCTCCAGAATGACAGTGATTATACAGCAATGGAAGGGAAAACAACAGTAGGAAGTAAAGTCCCAGCATTTAAGCTTTATCAGTCCTTAGACTGTGACTCTGTGACCAATCCAAAAAACTAAGATATATTGATTAGACATGAGAACATAAAAAGCACATACCTGCTACATCTTCTCACACAGGGAAAAAGTAAGGTCTTGTCCAATTTTATTACGTTATACAATACAAAATTGCCTGGGCTAACGTTAATAGACTGTATTTGATCTGATCATTGCACCATTTCTATCTACATGCAGCATTTGAATTTCGTATCAATATCACATTAGGTCAGAATCAATAACAAAACTTGAAGCTCTTTCAGCTTGTCCTAGTACAAAGATTAGATGTAAAAAATTTAAACCTTTTCATTATATCTCTTATGACTCAGAATCCTGTTTTAAGAGACTTAGACCCCTAAGTGCCAATGTTATAACGAGTCCCAGCACTGACTTGAGAAGGTGATGGTGTTTCTCCCAGTGTCTCTGGCTATGGTCCATTTTCTGGTCGGGAGCTGTCCCATATTGTTTTAGAAAATAGCATTTAATAATTCGGCATTTTGCTTGTTGGCATTGTGTCACCGAGCAGTGTTCTGTCGAGCAGTTTGAAAAGGGCAATAGCTTGCATAGTGGTGAAAAAAAACCCACCAACAAACAATAAAAGATGGAGATTAATCCCAGAGCAAAACCAAGGGAGATTTGCACAATCTCCAAAATTCTGGAGCTTTTGATTTGTTTCTCACGGTGAGTCATAAAAGAAGTCCAAGAATCTACAGATCCTGACAGCTTCACAACCCTTGTTCTGGAAAAAAACATACCCAGATGTGAGCAGCCTGATGTAGTTCAAGTCAAGGGTGAAGACAATCCCCATCCCACTCTGCTTCCTGCAGCCCCTCCATGTTCCCAGTGCAGGGATCCCACAGGAGGAGCGACCCTTGGTTGGCATGAGGTAGAGGTAAGGGAGGAAGAATGTAGAGCTGGTGGGCTAGTCCTCAGTCTGATGGTTCTGCATATGTTTGAGGGGCATTTCTGCTACAATGGGAGTGATAACATTAAGTGGGGGAAAATTGGCAGGTGGAACAGCATACAGAAATCTAGTCCAGCTAAGTCTGCCTAAATGTGCCTGAGTTCATCGAATCGACAGGAATACTTCCCAGCGCGAGGGGTGTGAAGACTAGAGCCTAGGAAAAAACAGAGGAGAAGATTTTGTGTAAGAGTTTCCTGCGAGGTGTGTGAGATGGGAGAAATGGCTTTAAAAATTCCTGTGAGCTGAGAAACTGGGTTCGGTTCTCACCATTATGGGTACTCTTCCAAGAGCTGAAATAACAAAAGCTGTTAGCAGAGCTGTGGGAGTTAGCCAGAGTGGCCATCAGAGAGGAGAGTGGCAGGAGGAGAGAGGGGAGTAGGTAATAGAAATAGGTCACTCCATCAGATCAGATTAGTCTGAATCAGGCCTTGAAACTTGTCAAAAATTAATAATGTCAGACTGAAAGAGAAGGATACAGCAGGATGGGAAAAGCAAGCCACTAGCCTCCTCCAGAAGACTGAAATTTTTTGAGCTGTAGTTAGATTTTAATAATTAAATATGGCTACTCTACCCTGGGGTTTCTTCTCCCTTTAGTAAGAATATTACTCATCAGCAAATTCATTCCTGTTTGCAATGGATTTAGCTCTTCAAGCGTGAGAAAATGCACTACGCTTTTCCTAGATTTTCCAGAATGGCATTCCTTAAAATTTGGAGCTTGTGTCTACAGCTGCCAGCTCAGTCTTGGCAGCAGGGCTACACCCCCCAAGTTTTGAAGGCTACCAGCTTTGCATGCATTTATCTGCTATTAGTGGAAAATTTTGCCCTAGGGGGTTACAAAACTTGAGAAGAATTGTAACCACTCACACATCAGGAAATACTATTATTATTCTCTGGGTACCATGGGTTGACAAGGTAACCAGGTAATAGGCCAGTGAAGGTGGTCCCATCAGGGCCGTTCCTCCATTGACCATGTCCAAAGGAAGGGGATCAATTTGGTCTGGGAATACCTTCCTCTTACAGCAAAATCTCAAGACCACAGTGTAGTATCTCCAATATAAACCATGTCCTGGACTAAGTATTTAGCCTCTAGCTGTTACTTGCTGCTGACTACCTTCCTTGCTTTGTAGGGTGCAATGCAGGTGTAGGGGCGGTCACAGGGCCTTGCAAGGGAGACTTTGAGAGGTCACTTTTGTGGGAGGCTGGCTGTCAGCCACAGGACTTCTATTCCAGCCATAGTGCTCCTACAGTCTCAGCACAGCACTTTCATTTACAGGATTTTGTGAAGAGCTTGTATTTAAGGAAGCAGGAGGATGTGGAGTACCTACATGATCTAGCCTGCTTTATCAATATGCAAAATAGCACCACGGCAGCTGTAACATGTTCTGCGTTATAGGTGATTAATTGTTATATTAGAGGATGGAAAGAGAAGAAAAGAGAGGGATAAACTTTGCTTTTTTGTAGACTGGTAGAGGCTAGGCTGGAATTTTCAAGGTGAGAACAAGAGTCCTGGACTCGTGAAAACTGAATGCTTTCGGGAAGGGGTGTTCTCACATTTCTGTGTCCTGCTGTTCAGAGAAGGATGTTTTGTTTTGCGCTGTTCTTAACAAAATCCAGGTTTCTGTTTTTGACATGGCTACAGTTGAACTCCATGCAGACATTACCTTCATCTCTGGAAGAAACATGCCTGTGTTCACCTGGGTTTGCGAGAAGATTGGCCTCCCAACATATTTTACCAAAATGTAGAAATAAAACAGGATCCCACGTATCACTTTTTTACACGTGGCCTTTGCCTTGTCACGTGCCTCCTTGCCCCCTCGCCCCATCCTTGTATGCAAGGTAGCAAGGTGCTTGTATAGTCTGTAATGTTCAAAAAGACGTCAGGGGTATTATATGGTGATAGAACAATTTCAGATACTGCTGCTGAGCGTGTGCCTGCCTGTGCGCGGGCGCACCCATCACCCTTGCCTCCCAAATATGAAATATACATGAGGACTGCTGGAGTGTTTATCAATTCTTTCCACTGGCTGAGCCTGCAAAAATGCTCTTGTAGATTACTGTGTAGAGATGTGTCCTTTGAAGGTAAAGGGCATAAATTATTTGAATACTTTCTGCATGCATATAGTTATCCCGAGTATAGTTGCACCAATTATTTTACCATCCGAAGCCATTCAGCTGAAGAGTTCTATTTGTCTGAGCATCTAAGTATAAAGAACCATTTTTTCTTTTACTTTAGTTTGATACAGTCCACTAAAGGAAGAGATGAGGGTGGTAAACATGGCACAAACCACGTATGGGCTCGGGTCTGCAGAAAGAAAGATGTGAAGGAAAACGAGTGAATAACACCACCCCAGGGAGCTGCAAGGAGCATTAATTTGTGTGCTCTTCTGCTGCTGGCTGCCTATCGTATCCCCAGTGGAAATACTCCCGGTCACTGAAGAGGTGAGCCCTTATCACTTCCCCAGAGCACGGCAGTCACTTTGCATCTCCTTGCTCCAGCTGGGGCAAGTCAGGAATGTCTTGGTAAGGGATGTAACTGTCAGGAGCACCAACCTGGTGGCAATTGAGTTATTACAGGAAAATGGAGTACAAGTCTTGCTATGAGCCCAGTAAAAGCCAAAGGGGAGCATCATTAAAAGGTGCATTTTTACGGACACTTTACAGCTAACAAGAGTGATGCTCCCTGGAGGGAGCAGAGCCTCACCAAGCACTGCCTTGCTTGCCTAAGATGGATCAGTAAGAAGATATGCTCTAGAAAAAGGTAGAGCCAAGATTAATAGCAAAAGTACAGTTGGCAACTTCACAAGGAGTGCCCACAAGATAATTTATGACAGCGAAGGAAGGAAGGGTACGTACCATGGTAAGTGTTTGTATAAAAGCAGGGCAGTTGTGCAAAACAGGCTTATTAATATGAAAAATGAAAAATGAGGTGGTTGTTACATTTCCATAATTGGGGAGATTTGAAGGCACAGCTCATGCTTTGTTTTTTACAGTGGCATCTTTCTTCATTAACTCTTCACAAAGATTTGACTGCACCTACAAGAAGATCTCTTCTGATCCTTTTCTTGGTTGCTTCACTGGGAAGAGAGTCACTCACACTTCAGTGGCATCAGGTTGGTGGTTGACACATGTAAGCAACTGGGAGCCAAAAGTAAACTTATGCCACTATACTTTTTCTCTTGGGCTCACTGGGAGACCAGCTGACATCAAGTCAGAGTACATCATTCCCAGACCAGGCCGTTTAGGAGGTTTATATATTGGTAAAATTGTTCATTGCTTCTTCACTCCTCAGTGCCTGCTTTTCCTGTGACAGTTGTGTGCTAACCTGGAACAGCCTGATAAGTAAAAAAACACAAGATATTTATGGATTCAGCCTTCTGGCTTTGCTTGAAACAAGCCTACTGGCTTTCTCTCAGTGGCTCAGGAGTACTTAGCCTATCTTCCCTGTGGACCAGTACAACCTCAGGTGAGCTTGTCTGGGGCATCCCCATTCAGCCCTGCAGCTTTGGGTGTGGAAGAGTGAAGCAATTTCCCTTGCCTGCCTACTAACACCTGCCCAGTTAAACAGGAAGAGCAGAGGATGTGTAGTTCATCCCTCCAGGCTGTATCTGCCACTCCCTAAGCCCTGAGGTCTAACCATCAAGCCTTGGTTCTCCGTATCTTAGATGGTGGAGGTGGCTGGTCCTGAGCCCCACAGCCTGCTAATGCAGACTATTGGCCAGCTGTGAGTTGTACAAAACTCTGCCTCCTCCCCCCGAGGGCTGTAGGAGATGGCAGTGAACTGGTGTTACCTACAGATATCCATATACAAATTCAGCTGTACATAAATCCTGCTTTATAAAAAGGATGTACCTGACCTCAGCTACTCATCTGGCCTCCCTGCACATCCATGAAAAGACAAATGTCTCCTGAGGGCAGTTTGTCTCCTTCTGAGATACAGGTTTAAGATAAATCATCCACTGCAGCCCTCTCTCCCCTATGACTGTAGGAGGCATAATCTGTGGAAGGGACCTCACGTTTAGATGGTGAATGTTTGATGGGGTGAATCCTACCTCAAGAATGCAGGGTCACACTGGGAGGGTGTGAGGGAGCTGAAATAGGAACCAAGACTTGTGGCCTTCAAATGGAGGTAACCACCACTGAAAAACCTTGTGGAGGTTACAGAACTGCTTTGTAAGTCTCTAAGGATGAGGTATGTGATAGTGTGGCAGTGGAGATTACTCTGGGTAAATGTTGGTTTAGTTTAAATAACAGGGCTATCAGAGAACTAGCTGGAAGGCTGCACAGTGCCTCCAGATTAGCAATTAGCATGGCAGGGGTCATGACAAGACGGCCTGAACTGGGAGGATGCTATTTCCAGAGTCCAGCTGCAGATTTCTTTTGCCAAGGCCAGGAGTCAAAAGAACCCAAGGACGCTGGCCATTAAAAAGCGAGTTCCTTGAAAGAGAGCTTCACTAAGCTGTCAGGGAGCTGTTTGCAGGGAGGGGACAAACAGATAGACAGAGTCCCATCAGGGGCCTGAAGAAGCTGAGCCTGCCTCTATACTAGAAAGAGGTCAGAGGAGCAGCTGACCCTGGAACTGTGACAAATCCTACATCTCAATCTCTTTTATACACTGGCTTTCCCATCCCTCTAATCCTCTTTGTCACCTGTCCCTAGGCCTCTGCTATTTTTACCCTGTCTCTTTTTGGATCTGAAATTATCAGAATGGAACAAAGGCCTTCAATTTATATAATGGCACAAAAATAATACTAAAAAATCTCCCCCATATAGTCTGAGGCAATGCCTACCATAAAATAGCACAGGTTTTCAGTCAGCTGCCTGGGCCTTTTTTCTAAATGGTTACAGTAAACTCAGAACCCAGCAATGCATAGGAGTAGTTCAAATGTTTCCTCTCTAACCTTGCATTTGCTATGGGCCACCTCAGTACCAACTGTCTTTACTGTTTTTCATGAGAGGTACCTGTGCAGCAGCTGATGTTTTTTTCAGCAGGCTATAAAGAAATGACCATTTTGAGAGGAAGAGGGGACAGCCCCAGAGAAATGGGTGTATTGGACTCTTAGGAAAGCACTAGGGGTAGATCACGTAGGAAATTTTAAACATATTTACATTTTACAGTGTAGATGTCTTCGCTGTGTTCACCACCCTCTCCTGTTCCTGCTCCTGGCAGGCTCACTGTCACCATGGCACAACAGTGTGCATGAGGAGTGGCAATGCCACTGCCAAGGCTTCTGGCTTTATCTTAGTTGGACAAGTGACATCTACTGCAGTTCCTTGGTTAGAGCTGCCAGAAAGTGCCTTCATCCTGAGCCTGGGATGGCTGTGGGGAAGGCCAGGGCAATGCAGCCACAAGACTCTAATTTTCACTTTTTTTGTCTTATTAAGTACCCTTTCTTCCACTGATCTTGCAAAAGTGCTACACGGTTCTGCAGGGCACGCTTCTGCTACTGGTGCCTGCTCTTTATGACTGGTGTGTTTGTGGCTCTGACGGATGGAGAGCTGGCTCCTCTCTAACAGCAAAGCTCTTGCCAAAAAAATGACAACACTGGTGAGGTCGTGCATGACCGCAGGCAGCACAGAAGTTTGCCTGCCAGGGTGTCTCAAGAAGCATCTGGTTCCTGAACCTGACACTGGATAACGACAGTAATGGGAGATCTCTTCTTCTCTCTTGTCCATCTCCCTTGTCCCACCTTCAGAACCCTTCTCTGCTTCTAGCTCCTTGTTCAAGCCCACACTTCTTCCTATGCTTTTCCTCCCAGTGATGTCAGAAAAAAGGCAGAATGTGTAATATGCAGAAAAATCAAACCTATTGACATTGCTGCTGATTTCAGCAGTGACTCATCTGCAGCCTCACACCGTGAGACCTAACTTTTATTGCTCATTATAAAACAATGTCTCCTAATAGGGGGGTGCAATGCTCTGCACTGCCCATAAGAGGACATTTAGCCTGGAAATTTGTGAGTGTAATTTATAGGCAGGGACACCCGCCCGCACACACATACAGGTAATGATGGTGTTAGCCGTCTGACAAATTGCAGGGCCTTGCACATTTGACCTCCTCCCCTGCCCTGTGTGCAGTATCGCATCTCCCAGGGGGTTCATCCTGACATCCCACCCCGGAGCAACTTCCAGCTGCTGCTATTTTGGATATCCTGCCTATTTATTTCTTTCCAGAGATCCTCCCTGCTCTCACCCCTGGGGTTACTCTCTCTTGACTGCCACCGCATGCGGGGCACAGTTTTGTGCCAAAGCTTCCTTGAGGATCAGGTGCCTTATAGTTTTTCTGACTTGAAAGGTGAACTTAATATCAGTGGTGGAAAGGGGACCTCCGAAGCCTGCTGCTGAAATATTTAGCTTTTGCCTTTAGCCCTGAATATTCTCCATTTAGCGGGCTTCAAAGCTGAGACCTTTTTCTATGTACAGTAAAGTTATTCTGGGCATCTTCTGAATTGCTTTGGATTGATTAAGTTTAATCTTTCTTTCAATCTGAGCTGTGTGCAGTTCACCTTACAGTAACTAGGGCTTGAGAAGTCGAGAGATCTCAAAACGCTCCCAATAAAATTTTTAAAGAGTTTTCAAGCATTGCCAATACAGTTTTGCTGTAAAATATGTGGTGTATAGTCTCTGGTTCAGCACATCTTTATCTTCTCCTGGATTTTAGTACAAGTTAAGTACCTAAATGCTGAATAGTAATAGAATAAAGCACACATTTAAACACTTTGCTGAATAGAATCCATACAAAATGCATGGTGTTGTGCTACAAGGTTATTTTCTTCACCCATTCAGAACTGAAAGGAGACATTCACTGGTGGCACTTGTGACTAAAGAAAGCATCTCAGATTCACCTGGGTAAACAACTTCATATCCCCCTACCCGATGTCCTCACGCTCTCTTTCTAGCCTGTTTGTTTATTTGGACCTCTTTATCACAGCATTTAGGCAAAATACTTATTCAGATGTGTTTGTATCATGGCATGGTAGTAAATGACCTCAAATTCCAGTGCTAGGTTTTTAACATTCCTAATATAAAGATACTTGCATCGCTGAAGTGCGTTCGTAGGAGTCGTTGACATGTATTCTAATTGGTATATTATGACTTTAATTGCTAAACTTTGATAAATGTCAGTGTTGGTGCTGCTTCTCTCCCTCAGATCATTTGGGCTTGATTTCTGATGATCTGCAAGCTTTCTTTTACCCCCTCCAGCTTCCTTCATTTCTGCTTGGCTCGAAAAGTGCCTTTTCCCATTTTCCTCCACCAGCAAAGCAAAGGCTTCCCTTTACTCCTCTGAACCTGCACATTGCAATTATAATCAGTAATGAAAAGTCAGGAAATGGCAATTTAAACAGTTGCTTTTCAGTCGAAATAAATGCTGGATCCTCTCGAGCAGGCAGGGCAGGCGATGAGCCTGTCAGTCAGGAACCCTCTACGCCTGGCAGGGTGATTTACCTGTCTGATGTTCCTGCTCGTTCTCCATCATCAAATAAAAACACTTTGCTTGTCAAACAACTTCTCTTTTTTGGGGGGGAAGCGTCTCGCACGCAGACTGCTCGTCCATTTGGAACTCTGATGCGCCTCTAGCAGTCAATCTGCCAGCCCAGCCAGGCAGACGCTGTCCTAAGGACATTCCCAGTAGCCCACTGAACCATCTCAAAAGCTTGAGGCCTGCACAATGGAAAGATATTATATTTTTTTACTGCATTATTTTTCTTAACAGAGAATTAACTATTTGCAGTGACAGAACAGGAGATTTGAGTTTTTTAAAACAGGAAAAAAAATAACCCCAAATCTTCTAGACGTTGAAATGTCCCAGCCAACACCAAAGCTCTCCCTCCAACAAGAGCTTGTGTTGAGAAAGCAGACCCAGAGCTGTGCTAACAACAGGTCTGGCCACCCAGGTTCACTGAGGCAGGTTGCTCCTCAGTGACTGTAGCTTTGGGATGACTCTTCAGGTCACACCTCTTCGCTAGCTCCTGACCACAGCTTGTCCTCAGCTCTGCTCTGTAACCTGGCCTGACTGTAGGGCTGGGACAGCCAACCAGGGCTCCTGTCCCTTGCAGAGGCACCTCGGTGGTTCTTCTCTCATCTACACTTTGGAGCAAGAAGGAGGGAAGTGAAGACAGAGAGGCTCATTTTATTCCTGTTCTTTCAAATTGAGGGGTAAAGGGCAAAGGGCTTTGCATGCCATGGGGGACAGAAGTTACTGAACTGTGACCCTACTCCGTTATCTCAATGAGTTATCTCAATCCAGTCCTTCAAGGAGAGCACCCAGCCTGGGGACAAACTGGTTATTAAGAGAGTTTCTTTCCAACTCTGAGTTGCCAGTGGTTGCTTTCTCCTCTGAAGCCTCAGAGTTTTAACCAGCATCTTTAGGATTTTGGGGAAACACAGGCCTGGAGGCCAGCTCTGTGAGATTCGAGGTTGCCCGGATTGGTGCACCTGGACCTGCAAGGGCAGGATCACAGCCAAGAACCATGTGGAATGTTAGCTATCAATCTGACTGCAAACTTTTGCATCTTGTCTCTGCTGACATCAGGAAGCATGTAGGGTGACTGGACTGCAACGTGGCCATAGTTTCTAGTGTGTACTGTCCTTCTACCCAGCAGGTTGGACTTCTGTCATCCCCAACACCCTGCAGATCTTCCCACTGTTTTCTCCCTGCAGCTCCCCCAGCTACAGACCTCAGTACGAAGCCTGCTTTGCTCATGAGCCTGGCAGCTATTTTAAGGCGTGTGGTTCTTGCTATGCAAATAAAGGTAGTGTTACACATCTTGTTCTGAAAAATCACCACCATTCAATTAATCAGCCAGTTATTCATCTCGCACTGTAATCGTAGCCTGTGTGGCACTCACCATCTCCAGGTACGCCGAGTGCTCTGATCTCATATTCAACAATTTGCCAACAGTGTAACTGAATGCAATTATTCTGACAAAGGTTTTCCAGCATGCAGTTTTACAACACATGGGGTTTTTTTTTGTATGTCCTGAATTGAGGGGCAACCTTAGCTATTTAAATATCAATGTTTCTCCTCCTGTAGTTTACACCGGGGAAACAGAAGCACAATGTAGATTAAGTGATTTTCCTGTGTTTGCTCAGGAGGGCAGTTGCCAAACCAAGTTAAAATCCAGAGCTCAATCCACCAGCTCAGCCCCTAGGACACATTGCCTACAGTGGCAAGTCCTGATGTATGTAAACTAGGATGCAAAAGGGAGCACCAAACTGATTTCAGGAGATGCCAAAGTGGTCCTCAAGCTCAAGGCTGACAGAGGCAGAGCAATGGGATAGGTTACCTGAAGAGCAAAGTACTGAGATATGAGTAAAACAGACCACAGACTATATGAAGCCACCTCTTTCCTTGGCCAAACGATGCACCAATTAGTGGTTGGTTAATATTTAATATAACATATGTTTTAGCATTAAAGTAATGTGCCAGGACAAAGGGCACCACTATTTTGATAAGTGATTGAACTTTCAGCAGCAGGGAGGAAAGGGAGAGGGAGATTTTTATTTTCAAAGCAAATGAAGGGATTGGCACACAATGTGGCCTAAAAATTTAATTTCCTATCTTTTCCAATTATATTAAAGGCAAACCAAATGACTCTTTTGTTGGCTGAAGATCTTAGGGCATGAATACTCAATTGAAAGCTTTTGCATTACAGCAGCTTAACAAATTACCACCCATCTGGTAAGCCATCATAGCTGGCCCCATGTGTGCTCTCAGCCATCCTTATATCACAAGTTAAAGCACATCAGCATCGGTGGGTTGGCCTGTCCCTCAGAGGTGCTAATGCCATTTGTTTGGAAGGGCGACAGCACCCTTTGGCCAGGTGGTAGGAGCACAGAGCCATCTGCTGAGCTTCTGAAACATGTGGCAGTAAGGACTGGGAGCTATTGTCAAATCCCCACCTTCTGCAAGACAGATCCTGTGGGGTAAGGAAATGACAGGAGCTGCAGACACAAAGCTTTCCGAGACCTGACCCAGCGATACCTCTGGCAGACATCTGCAGTCTCTTCCACGTGCCCAGCGCTGATAGGTGACACCAAAGGCACATAATAATGGCCAGGTGTTTGGTTCGTTGGATGTCGAGCACTATTCTTACCGATTTGAATAACTTAATTGTTTTGAGAAGGTCTTTAATTGCAGGCTGTGCTTTGAGTTAACCTGTGGGGATGGTGCCTAATGAGATCGATTACCTGCATTAATAAGAAGGGGCAGAGCCTTAGTGTTCTTGTAGCATGCGCTTTCAGACGAAATAGCAAATATCAGACTCTGGCAGGACCAGAGGAGACAGTGGCATTGAAGACATTGATCTGAGCTACATGTCTCTCCCAGAACTGTGCAATTTTTGCTGTGGACACAATCAAATATGTCAAATGGCTGCTAAAATGTAAATGTTAGCAGTCAAGGTCATCTTCCAAGGGATACTGAACAGCATGCCCCAGGCAGGCCCTATTAGTGGCGGCACTGACAGCATTCCCATCACCTTCTCCTCCCCCAGCTCTTTGCTCCGTGCTGAGAAATATTCCAGAGGCAAAAGTCTTTTCCATCTGATGCTAAAAAGCTGTTCCCTCCTCCCAGCCGGCCGAGGCTCAAGTTTAATAAAAATCCTCATTAGTTGTCATCTAAATATGCAGGAGGGCCCTGCCAAGTATTGCAGCTGAGTTAGGGAAAGCCAAAGCAGGTTCTAATTAAGGACAGGGCCAGGCCCAAAACCTTGGGTCACAAGCCTATACCTTGTGGAAATCCGGATCCAAGCTCTGACTGCCATTGATCAGGATGATCTCTTCACTCAAAGCCCCAGGTATTACCTGGCAGTGCAGCTGTAAACCCCTCAGAGAGACCCTTTGATTCAGTCGCCCTACGTAACGTGGTGGAGCTTCTCCGACCGCTTCGCTTTAATGAAGGGATGGGAAGCTCTAATTAATACAACATGACAGTGAAAATCTAATCAGTAGAGTGGCCCCTGTTGTTTGTTCACATGTTAATTTTGCATTTTGCATGCTATTTTTTTTTTTTTAACACGCTTGCTTTTTAATTTTGTGCAGTTATGCTTGAAAGCCAGTAGCAACAGCGACGAAGTGTTCCACAAGGAGCCTGGGGGAAAAGAGTGTTAATAAGTGCTGGGTTTGGCACCTGAGGAACCACAGAGGCGTGGGGGGGGGTTATATAAAACAAACAAGGTAGCTGGGTTTTTCTGGTAACATGATCATTAGGGAAGGACTGAAAATCAATGATATCTTATATTTCTGGTTTCATGTTTCACAGTTAACAATGGACTGAGACGTGGGATCAACAAGAAACAGGCTGCTGATATTAGTTTCCCACATTTTAACCATAGCAAAAAAAAATATTGTTTTCTTTTTTTTAAAAAAATCTCAATTTTGCAGCAAAAGTAGACTGTCCTATGGCTGTGAGGTCTGGAGCACAAAAGAGAAATCCTGAATCTGAAACTGTGCGGCCAATGATGCTCACCTTCACTTGTAACTCACAACACAGAGCTGGTCCCTGTTTGAACTTCTGGTTTCCTGGTCTCCCAGCACCAGGAAGGAGCTGTGTTCCCCTCCAGTTGAGTGGAAATGTTGGTTTCATCCTATAGCATGTACTGTGCATTTGTAATGGCATTCCCCCTACGGCTTCATTTCTGTCCAGGAGGGCTCTCAGGTTGCTAAACCCTATGACTTTGAGCAGCGGAGGTGCCAGTGGCAGTACCTGAAGTTGGAGCTTGAGTGCACTAGCACATTTCCACCAAAGCCCCAAAATACAGGCTCGTGTTAGTGCTTTGCTATTGACAAAGAGGCCTCAGCTGGAAGGCAGGTATAAATATGGGCTTTATGGTGGGAACACTAGTGTTTTCCTGATAATCCACAGCTGGAACAGCTCAGCTGTTCTAACCAAATGCAAATATCTACATCTGAACCACACACCTTCATTTCCATTAGGGCTAATGGTCTGGAATAGACATTTCATCTCACCCTAAAGGCTTCAGACCCTTAAAGGAGCACTCCTGAACACAAGGACTTCGTCAGGTGACTTGCTTGTACACAGATTTTGCACGGTGGGCATCAAATGTTAAATGACATGAGTTCTATTTGTCACATACACGACCCACTTACCCTGAGGCCAGAATCTTGCCTTAAAATTTTCAAGGAGTTCTACTCAGACTAATAGTTTATTGATATAGAACTTAAAAACTGAGGCAATTTTTCTCTACTTATTCACTTAGGGCTAGAGCTCACAAAAGACCTTCTTCCCCAAATGTTTTTCTATTGAGCCCAGCTTTGTATATGTTGAAAGTAATTACACTAAACTTCATATAACTTTTTGCAAAATTAATACTTTTCAGGTGATTCTGCTTGTCAGCAACACATAAGAAGCTCCAAGAAGTCCAAGCTAGATTTAAAAGTTGTTTTTCTAAATGCCATCTGTGTTACATGGTGCAAACAGCAGTCCAAAACTGCTTGCAAAGCCCCTGTGGCCTTAAAAATTCAGGGTCTTTTAGTCTTCCATTAATCACCTGACAACTCACGGTCACAGAACAAAGGACAGGTCGCATTCAATGTGACCTCAGACTCCTGACCTGCCAAGTCTGTAGACCCAGACAGTGTTTGCCTGAAACGCCATTGCAAGCTCTGCTCAACCACGTGCGTGCAGAGGCTTGTGGCAAAAAGCATCGTGGCTGTCGTTAATGGCAATCGTGGGACACTGAGAGCAGCCTAGGACTCAAACAACCTCTAGCTGGGAGAAGAAATCAGAGCTGGTGAACAAACATTAATATTAAGATTTACATAATTAATCTTCAGCAACCAAACATTTATAAGGTAGTTTAGTAATCTGGGTGATAGACAGGTCATCTTAATTACCATCTCGCTTCCTGGTTTTAAAAGCCATTGTTTCCAAGCTCTTGGCTTGGAAGTGAATAGCTTGTATCAGCTTGAAGACAGCACAGCAAGTCTGCAGATGATTAATGCCTGAGTGCTTGGCCCTAACCCAGGATCTGAGATGGGTCCAAGCCCTTGCCCTGCCACAGGCTTCACACGTGGCTGGCAGGGGGGGCAGCGAGTGGTTTTGAGCACACCTTTGCATTGCTGATACCCCAAGCAACTGGTACGTGATACCCCAGTTGCAGGTTCACTCACCTCCCTCCTCTCCCTTCTACAAACACAAACTGGCTGTGGGGATCTAAATCCCCACAAGCTGTTCTAAAATATACATGTACGATTGTGTGTGTGGCTTCTAGGTTTTTTTTGTAGGGCTTTTTGTTGGTTGGTTGGGTTATTTTGTTGTTTTTCTTAAAGACACCTCTTTGAAATTCTTTGTTGCTGTTAAACCCTATTGTGTCCCGGTCTGCTGAAGAGATGCTAACTTCTCTTGAGAGGAAGGGACGGGGAAAATGAACAACTCTTGGTCATCATGAAGAACTTGTTGCCAGCCTAATTTTTCATAGAATCATAGAATTGTTGAGGTAGGAAGGGACGTTTCAGATCATCCAGTCCAACCCTCAACATAACTCTGATAAAAACCATCACTAAACCATGTCTCTAAGCACTATGTCAACCTGACTTTTAAATACCTTCAGGGATGGTGCCTCAACCACTCCCCTGCGCAGCTTTGCTCATTCTCCTGTATGAGGTGAGTGTAGGGGAAGGGTTTCAAGGAAAACAATAAGGGAGGTACTCTTTGAAACTTGAACAGAGACCATGGAGAACATGGTATGAGAGAAAAGGGATTTGTCTGAAATTCATAGGAGGCAGCAGAGACTACAATCATGGGGGATCAGGAGACAGAAATCCCCTTTTAAGTGCTGAAACGAAGATGAGAGCACAGGGGCAAGCAAGGCCTTTACACAAAAGAGAAAGGGCTGCTAGTGGAGGGATTTGCCATGAAATCTGACATGGGCAGACAGACAGGCTATACAAATGATCTTTATGGAGGTGCTCTAGAAGAACACTGGCAAGGCAAGATTGTGTTAGTGCTGAAGAAAAGGATGCTGCAAGAACTGAGACTCACGATAACGAGCACCTGGTTGAGAGTTTTATTTGTGCACCTCGATTAGCAAGTCTGGATTTTACTTTTATTTAATAAAAGGTGAGACTTTGAGCCAGGGGCTGGATGTGAGAAGCCAAGGAGGAGCTCACACTCAGACTGTGAGCTTGATGCAAGGTAACAGCGTTCTCCAATTGCTCAAGAAAGAACAAGCAAGAAAGGCTGAGCTTTGACAGCAAGAGCTCTGTTCCAGCTTGGCATAACTCGCTGACATCTCCTAATGAATTGCTAACCAACAATTGCTAACAGATCTTTTAGTTTGGACAGGAAAAGACCTTTCCTGCACAGAGAGTAGATCCATCAGTTGAGGAAACAGCCGGCCAGTGAGTGGTGTTTGCAGAGTAGAATATCCAAAATTAGGGGGCTGCAGGAAAGAGGAGTGCAGATTCATGGAAGGAAAGAGAAGGAGCAGATCTGGTCATGGTGCAGGTGACTGGAGAGCCAGGAGGGCTGGGGCTGCCCTGGGGCAGAGATGTGCCAGTAATACCCAATGCCAGCTGGGCTGGAAGAAAAGCCAAAGAGGCAGGCTGGAGCTCAGGCTGGTTTCTTAAGATGTGAACTACTGCTTTTGAGAAAGGACCCCAAAACTCAAGGTGAAGTGGACTACATGGCAGTACAGAAGGTATGGAGAAAGCCATGGAAATGCCACTCAAAACCACTAAACAACTTATATTCTGTTGGAGAGAAGAACATACTTGGTCTCTAACTCTCATAACCTGTTATTCTTCGATTCCTAGGTGAGTGTAAGCCAAGCATCCTGTCATAGTGGCTCGAGAAGTCTCTTGTCTTGAAACAATCACTGTCTAAGAAGACTAAGAGATAAAACCTGTTTATAGTAGTGCCCTCTCCCACCAGGCTGTAAAACCGGGGCTTTCAAGGGAAAAAAAAAGTGTGGCTGGGCTTCTGTGAGTAAAAGCCTTTTTGGTCTCCTTACCTGAATAACCTTGTGGAGTCCATACTGTAGGGATGCTTGTATGTCTTTGTATCTTGTGCTATCTTGGCATCTCTGCATCAGCACAAAGTCAGAAGAAGGGATTTTCACCCTATAAGAACTGGTATCCTGGCATGAGGCTGAGCATTGTATAATGCTCTTGGGAAAAGGTTTTACCGCAGTCATTTGAGTCTCTGGTGACTGAAGAGGATGAAAATAAAAGAAGAAATCAAATAGGGATCTCAATAAATAGAATTTCAGATCTTGCATAATATCATTCAATGGCAACAGCAGGTGTTTGACAGTACTGTGAACTTCCTCAGAATGGGATCCTGCCAACATGGCTGTGATTCAGTGCAATGATTCAATGACTGCAGGACGGTATCCTGCCAACCAGCCTTCCAGCAGAAAACTGTTCACCCCACTGCAAACACTGCCAGTCCATTAGCATTTCAGATTCAGTCTATCTGCATGTCAGCAGAAGGCGTGCATCCCCTTCAGGTAACGGAAGGAGGAAGGGACACAAATTCCAGGGAATAAAAGGCAACATTATCAGCTGCAGTGTAATCTCCGAGGAGGAGCATGAGATCCATTTTCTTTAAAGCTCAGAGTTTGGGGAAAAAAAAATATGGCTTCCTTTTACTCTCCAGCCCTGTTTTTCCTTCCACCTCCAACCAGGAGCCTTGTTATAACGAGACAAGAGCTTCTCCTCAGCTTTCTCTTATGCCTTCTAAACTGTGCAGCAATACTACCAACATCCTGAGATAAGTGAAGAAGCTCAAGGAGCTGTCATTAGCAGCCCTGGCTTCAGGTTTTCTCTCTTTCAGCTGCTCACCCACAGCTGGGCAAGCACCTACGCCTTCCCCATTACCCTCCCCAATGCCCGCACACCCAGCCTCCTGCAGCACAGACCTGGATGTATCAACCCATAGCAGGACCATTCCCAACTGCCTGGCTCCTGGAGACACTTGGCCGGGGTACAGAGGAGAACAAGCCTCGCTGAGCCATCACCCCGCTGCGGCCAAGCAACCTGAGATGAAACCTCCTTCAAGCAAACACACGGGTAGGGGTGCAGCATGGTGGGAGCAGGCGCAATTTAGCTCAGCTTTCCTCCTGCTCCCTTTTTCCATTGTGTAGCAGAAGGAAAACAGAGACTGGTGCTGAGAAGCAATTCACGGTGCTGCTACTGTAATCTTTGTTGCAGCACAATGTTCTCATTCTTGCCCGGCTCTTTTAAACCTGCTGTAATATGAATAATGATATACTCCACTTACGGAGACTTTGTTAAATACTTTGCCTTTATCACAGGTGCTGCGTAACCTTCTAGGATCAAAAGGGGCTCTTTAAGAGGTGATTAGAGCCGGAGGGAAGGGTTTTGTGGTCTAAGTGACGCATTTGCAATAATTAGGCTCCCTGGAGTGATAGGTTCAAATCCTAGCAGGGTTGACTCAGCCCTTCATCCCTCTAAAGTATATGAAATTGGTTTTCTGTAGTAGGGTCTTTTGGACAAGAACTTAAAAAAATACACAGGCGCATGAGTTTTTCTTCCTTTTACTGCAAAGCTGAATTTTACGAATTTATAAACCAGAGACACGGGGCATTTCACCTAAACCTAGCTGTCTGTTTGCCAAAAACCTGTCTTCACTCCTTGCAGAGACCATGTAGCTCTTCTACCCACCAGCCTCCTTCCCAGAGGGGCTCATGGTGGTGGTGAAATGTCTAGTGTAGTGAGGGCTGTGGCCTGGGACAAAGCAAGGCAGTTTTAGTGTATCCTATTACTAACCATAACCAGCTTCTAGTGTGTAGATAACTCTTTAAAAATTAGTATACATATTGATATTCCATTTCTACTGCACACTGATACTCCCTCACCTGAGGGTGACTCGCTCGATCACGAGTCAAACCAGAGCACCAAAACTCATGTAGCACCATAAGCTGAAGGAGAGTTAATTCTGTTTTTTCTTTTAAAAATAACAACAAAAAAAGCTTTCCTGGGATGATTCCCGTTCCTGGTGGTAGTGGGGAGTAGTGGAGGGGTGTCTTTTCTGCCTGTTTATTCAGTCAGCTTAGAGGAAGCCAAGCTCATTGTCATGAGGGATCAGTTCAAGAAGAACTCCCAGAGCAAGCTTTTGGGAACGTCTGTCAGGCTAAAGGAACAGAAGATGAAGAAAAGGCCATTTCAGCCTTGTATCCTAAGGCTTTCCTTAGCACAGACAAAATCACACAACCAAGGAAATGACTGTGAAGAGATAGATCATGGACAAAATACATCAAAAAGTTTCTCTTGGCGGAAACAGAAGCAGGGACAGGGGTAGAGGGACATAGGTTGGGGCTGGGACAGTGGGAGGTAGGTAGGGAGAGGTGATGAGGTTTCTAGAGACCTTGAAGGGAACAGTGGGTATCCGAAGGGAAGAAGTGGCTGAGGAAATAAAATTCTGGAAGACAACATAGAAAGCAACCATTCAGAAGTAGAAAAAGGTTGTGAGAGAGGAACTGGAAGGGACCAAAGACAAAGAAATGGCTAGAAAAAATGTCATTGAGCCTGAAGGAGAGGGAATATTGCATTTATTCCTCTTTAGTTTTGTTTTCCTAGTGGAGGAGTGTAGTGAGGCGGCAGGCTGTGCCAGGCCATGGGCTCTCCTGAGTTCTTGTGGAGGGTCCTCTTGAACTTCTCCATGGTCTGGAGATGCAGAGGCTGTAGACCAGGCTGGCACTTTGTTCAACTCGAATGTTTTGTACAAAACTCTTCTCCAACAAAGATGACCAACTTACACATGCAGTCAATACCGGGGAAAAAGGAGGAGAGAGATGCAAGTATGACTGAATAGCAGTCGAGTGCAGCTAGCTAATTGCAGCTTCATGTAATCTCTTTCATAGCTGTTATCATAACTGTATATATTTCCAGCCCAATTCGTCTATCTTTTCCGGCCTCCTGTCTTTGCAGCTGCCTCCTCTTCTCTCCTTCCTGATGGCTGCAAATCTCTGCTTATCACCCGTTTTCATGCTGTGTTTTGTCTGCCTCTTTGTGTTCATCCCTGTACCAGCTCCTTGGCTGCATGTGGCAGTTCCTTATTTCCTGGATGTTGTGAGAGACTGCTATGAACCACTTGCTTCAGTTAGCATGTGTGACCTTTTGCCTTATTTTGTTTTTTCGGATGACTTGGTTTTACACATGTTTACACCAAGGACTAGTTTTGCAAACTAAAGTGGTCAACGTGAATGTGCAATTGCTATGGGAGGCAGTGTGAATTAAGACAATTATTTATTTATCAAATTTCCTTTTGTATGAATGTATCCATCCACTGCATGAATTTTTCATGCAAGCTCATCTTGAAAAAAGAAAAACCATTCCCTCCTCCCGGGAAGGATTTGAACTCTTTGGGGAATTCTCCCAAATTCTCTTGTTTTTATTTTTCCTTTTTTTCTTTAATTGAACCCCACCGTGTGAGAAGAGCCCCGTCTACAATATTGATTGCGGGAAAACATGCAGACCTGTCAGTCTCTCTTTTCCCAAGGCAAAACTCTCCCATTGTCCTTTTCTGCTGGGGTAGAATCTCAACAAAGACGGACTTCAAACAGTTAAGCTTCTTCCTGTTGTATTGGGACTGTATGTAGTGCTCCACTTTACATTTGCGTTTAACAGGTTTCAAGCTTCAGTGATAAACCAGCAACGTTTTTCCTTCGTGACAGCTGTTTGACAGCTTTTGAAAATGGATAAAAAATGGAAAATTACCCTACAGAGGAAACATCCCCTTCTCTTCATAACTCAGCCTGAGACATGGCGTGAATGGAATAACACACTTATTACATTCTGGGCACTCAACATAAAATGCATTGCCTCCCTCTATTCCACTTGATTTGATAATCTAGTACAATTTAGGTCCCTAATAAATTAAATTGTTCGGAAACTTGGTTCACTGCCTAAACTCTGTGCAAAGCTGTGCTGTTTAATGATGCCTTTCTTTCTTTTCGGTGTTTTATCTTTGGGATAAATAATTCAGCCTAATAAACCCTGTGATCTGCGGGGTTAATTGACACCCACAGTAATTCCCAGCTTGTGCACAGCACCCACACTCGCCTGTCTTTCACCGAGTCCTGTAGCGCCCTCGCCTCATCTCCGCGCCTCGCCGCTCCCGTTCCCTGCGTGGCCAGGAGCCCTAATCATTGCAAACACCACTTCTGCCCCTCAATGGGTAAGGGCCTGAGGTCCACGTGCTTGTTTCCTTTGCCCTGTGTGGTTGTCTGGTTGATTTCTGAGAAAGTCCTAGGGCGAGTTGCACTAGACTGTGATATAAAAGAGGAAAAAAAAAACACCAACAACAAAAAACCAAAGTGAAAAAAAGTAGAATTAAAAAAGTATTATGAAGTGCCACAAATATATTATCTGTAGGATTTATTCATAGGTGATGTGTCCAGCTGTCCAGCGGGATGAATGCATCCTTATTAATTATTAAATCGCTCAGATGGTTCTCCTCCCCAAAACCTGATGTTTATTGAAAAAAAGTAATTGAGGAGGATTTGGCCAGTTCCACACCCCGTGTCTGAGTGTTATTCAGCCACTATCGCCACCAGCCCCACTCCCTCTTCCTCTCCCTCTGCTTTCAGGCTAACACACAGTTTATTGGGTATCAATAAAACATAAGAATTACTCCTGGTATAACAATAGCACCTCTTTGCAACCTTCAGCCTGCTTAGCTCCCAGGAACAGCGTGCTAATGAGGGCGAGCGGCGTTTTGGACAGATGCTGGAGTGTTATGCCGGGCTGATAACTGCGTCTCTTGGATCAAACGCTGCGCTGGGATGACTCACGCCTTTTACTAATTCATAAGAGCAGTCTTCCTTGAAATCCCAAGGTAAATACTATCGCTCTCTTCTCCGTGAGTGACTACAGCCTCGAAGTCAACAGAAGTAATGGGCGCTCTGCGTGGAATAACGAGTCACCGGCGTATTCCTTTTTATCCCCCGGATGGAATATTTGAATTTGGGGTTGTTTTGCTTCATTTTACGTGTGTATTTTTTTTCCCAGGGCCTGTGGGAACAAGAGGGCCACACAGGCTGATGAGAAGCACAGGACAGGGCATAGAGTACAACAAAGCACAAAAAGACTGAGCCTTGGTTTTGTTCAGATAGAGGGAGGTTGGAGCTCTATCGCAAGCCTGATGGCTTGGACACGTGTAATTCTCAAACTAGAAATCAGGGCTCCCTTTCTGTATGTATTATACTTTCCTTTACAGGACAGTCACTAGACAGGACAGTGTCCTCTTCACACCCGTCAGGAGTGACCCGCTGAGGGAAACGAGCCTTTTAAAAGTCAGAGGGAGCTCAGTGCATTTCCTTTCCCGTTTTGATTGAAGAGGTGTTTCCAAGTAAGTGTTTCTAACTTCCTGGCCTGTATTGATTTTTTATATCCCTGTGATTGCTCTGTGCAAACAAGGGTGTTGGTGCACTGGCATGCCTAGATGAAAAACACCAGATACCCCGTCATGATTTCTAAAGACAGTGGGCAAACCTGAGAGTGAAGACGTGGTTGACATCTTCCCCCACTGACACGCAGTGCTTTAGCTGAGCACAAAAACAGATTCCTAAATTGCTTGAGCAAAGCCACTTTCACAGTCTATTTCAAGCACCTGCCACCTTTGCTTGCAGATCGATGAGTGTTGCTGTCCCCAGCGTGATGTCCCCACCCAAGCCCAGAGTCCTCCAGACAGGATGGGATAACTCATCAGCCGTGTCTCTCTCCACTGACTCTAAAGGGAAGGCAAATGATGAGCCCAGACGGCACACCACATCTTTAGGTAACTGAAAATAGGGGAGAAGATCCCCCGAACTGGAACCAAACTGGTTGTTTTGTGAGCAGTGAGCTACCAGAACCAAACTGGTTGTTTTTTGAGCAGTGAGCTATCAGCAAGGTGCTGGTGGGAAGCTGAGATGTAAAAATTCGAAGTCTCACATCCCATTGCTGTCATTAATATCACACACCGTGACAACTCTGTGTGTGCTGCCGGTAGTTTTCCGAGGTAAATAGTAGGAATCTTTTTCCCCCATGTCTTGTAAGACAGCCATTTCGGGCAGATTCTCTTCCCTCAGACACTCCAGGCACCATTTTGACCATGAGCTTGACACCTTAGCGTCCCCACTCTTCCACAGCCTGTGCTCAACGCTTCTGTAGGCAACTTCAGGTTTCAGCTTGATTTTAATCATGTCCTGAGCTGAAGTGGGGCTGTCACCTGCTCCAGATGACGGGCTGTGAAAGGACAGAAGGGGGTTGGGAAGGACTGACTGACAGCAAAGGGAAGAAAAGCAAAAATTGGGGCCCAGCGCAGCCACAGACCTCCCGCTACTCCCCAGCACTTCTGCTGGGTTTGCTCATCACCTGACAACCGGTTAGCCATGTGCTGGGGGACGTTTTCCTAGGAACTGGCTGCTCCTGACAACCTAACTGTCCCAGCATGTGCTTGGCAATTTGAGGCAGGAGCTCTAAGATCCTGATAACGTCGCTAGGCTGAACAGCTCGCCTCTCGCTGCGCGAGTGCAGCCTCGCGCTAGGGTAAATCTCAGCCACTCAGACGAGGCTGGCTGCACTTTATTGACAGACACAGTACTTCTTGCCTGCATACAGAAAGCAAGTGCAATTTGCACAAGAAATAGGAAAAAAAAAAATTCCCTTCATAAAAGGCCCACAAAATGTAAAGGTGTTGTCGTGGCCAACACCCTACTCAGATGGTTAGTGCCATCTAAAAGCGGGGTGATATTATGAGCCTGTCGTTAGGAAATGTGGCTAAAGCTTCCACTTTGGGAAACTCTTTCTGCCAGATACGATTGCAAACTGCCCTCTTACGCTCACCGCCACCTCCTGCTCGTTCTCTCCAAAAATCCCCAACGACCGACACCTCCGCAAAGAAGACCCCTGTTCAGACAGCATTTTGAGAGAGTGCCAGGGGCTTTCACTACCCGTGTTGGACTTATGTGGACAGTGCCTCGGTGTTAGAGAGGGTCAGTGCCTTGTGTAAAAGCACCCCAGGCAGCCACACATATCCTTACGTTACATATCTATTTATCATCTGACACCTCTGTGTGTCAAAGCTGCCGTGACTTTGAAAATGGGTATATTATTCCCTTTGAAAGCACGTTTGCCTGTCATCAGGACGTATATATTGATCAAGATTTCAAACTCACCAGAGGTCTTGCAATTCCCACTAACAATGAATGGGACAAGCCTGAATGTGTATTGAAAAACCTGAACCCTTTTATTTTTTGGATGTGCTGTTCACACACAATCCTCCCTGCAGCTGGTATGGACTTGTGAATGCTTGTTTTCCCCCCCCAAAAAAAGCCTTGAACACACACAGGCAGAAAAACACCATTAGTATTAGTTTATTTCTTCCCAATATGTTAGATCTTTCTGAAGGAGCCACTTGCAAACATGAAAAAGGCAGAGGTTTTTTCAAGAGTTTACAGTAGGTTTCTTAGTTTCTATGATGAATGTGCAAACAGACAGTTAAAGAGTAAAAAAAAATAAAAAATTCAGCTGGTAACACTTTTCCAGGCACCTTGGAAAACATTTTTCAAACTCATCTTATTATTTCATGTGTAGACAAGCTAGTGAGAATCCAGCAGAGGACCATGATGATGGTCAGGGGCTGGAGCACAGGATGCATAAGGAGAGACTGACAGAGTTGGTTCACTTAGTCCAGTGAAGAGAAAGAATGAGGAGGCCTTACCACAGTCAGGGAAAATTTTGACTGGATTAAAGGAAAAATATTTTCTTGATAAGAGTGGCAAAGCCCTGGAGCACGGTGCGCAGAGAAGCTGTCAAATCCCCGTCCTTGGAGATGCACCTAAAATTTGGATCAGAAATTTGTCCCAACTACACAAGGGCCGTGAGTAGCCTGCTCTAAGTTTGAAGTTGGCTTGTCAGGGGTTCAGACCAGGGGATATTCAAAGGTCCCTTCCAACCTACCACACCTGACGATTCTATAAACGGCCTCACCTTACTTGGCTAACTAACCCTTTGCTAAGAACAAAGTAGGATTTCATGAAATGCCCAGAGACAGACCAAAGAGCCAAAGGACCAGCTTGGGAAAAGGTGTTTCTGCCACTGGAGGCAACATGTGCCAAACCCAGGGTACTTGTGTGAGAAGTGAGTGAACCAAGTTGTGATATGGGCGTCAGACCTGGGGAGAAGGCAACATGGGAAGGGAGCTGGGATGATGCACCGGTGCTTAGGAACATGGTTTAGTGGTGGAGTTGGCAGTGTTGGATTAACAGTTGGACTTGATGATCTTAAAGGTCTTTTCCCACCTAAACGATTCTATGATTATATGCAAGTACTTACACAGGGCTTGCTTTAGAAAGAAACCTGTTCCCAAAGAAAACAATGAGGTTTTTATGTTTTGACTGACCGAAGCCTTGATGCTGTCCCACAGCATGAGAGCAACATCCTTCCTCAGAAAGGCAGCCGCAGTCCCAAGTGGCTATTTCTGCTTTTGGAGAGAGAGAGAAAATGGTAAGTGAGAGAGAAAATGAAGTGCCATTGACAAGAAAACAATGTGCCAGAAGCAACTCCTTTAAATACAGAAAGGCAAGAGGACAGAACCCCATTTTCCACCTTTTTTTGTGTGTTTTTTTCACCCATTGAATATTTTGCCTTCAATCTATTTCTTTTTCCTTTGCTGTACAGGGAGAAATCATAGAACTGTAGAGGCTAGAGATGCAAGAAGTCTATTAGATCATCTGCTCCACCGCTCTTTGCCAGTAGAGAATTGCTCCCTAAGGTACATTTTCTAGTGTTTTGTCCAGCCTTGTTGTAAAAAGCCAGAGTCACCAGGCTTCCACCAGGTCCCCCGGCAGCTTTTCTACAGCTGGATGCATCTTGAAAGATTTTCCTGTTAGCCAGCCCGCGGTTTCAGGTTGCTAATTTCACCCCATTTGGCACTTCTGTGTCTATGTAGCAGTCTAAATTGTTTCCTCCCCTTTGGCAGTAGTATCTTCTGAATCTGTACCTGCTTAGCATGGAGTCACAGAAAAACAGGGCTGGAAGGACCTTTGCTGTTCATACACACAGAGCTTTTAAATCTTCCTTTGTAGAAAACCAGTCTAGATTCCTGATAATTTTTCTTGCTTCTCACCCTTCTTGTTCCAATTTGTCCACTCAAAGCAGCTCCCCCAACTGAGTGTATTATCCCAGACACATTTGCATTAAAATGATGTCGAAAATAGGTCTCTATTGCCTTTGATTCAAATATCAAGGGAACTGCACCCTAAAATTGCCTCAGCATTTTTGCAGCCAAACTGTAATACGCACTTACATTCAATGGGCCACCCACTCCCATTGCAGAGAGTTTCAGTATTCCTCCTAGCAGTTTGCCATTGACTACAAGTCAATGTTTCGGAGTGTTTTGGAGAACTTTGCCTCAGGTGTGTTTTCGTGCTTACAAGTGGGAACTTGTTATTTTTCTCTAGTTACATCCTCAGTCTCAGTCAGTCACTTGGTGTTATTTCCATGTCCTGACTTACCTTTCAGATCGTCCCAAACCAGGGTCATTGGTGAGAGCTCTTTGTGTGCAGCTCACATTCCCTGTAGGTTATTAATAAGGACACTAAATCACAACGTTTCTGACAACAACAATGCTTTCTTTTTTTTACTAGATGACTCTATTGTGTTGCTTAATGCTTTCTCCCTCCCTAATGCATCTCTTTCTTTCCAATTCAGATTCTCCTTTCTCCTGGGAACACGATGATACCCTTTGGACCTATTTTTTATTTCACTCGTTATGTTTTTTTCAGAGGATTTTTATTTTTTTGTGGACTTTCATGTTTTCTGGGCCTATTTACAGCTGTATTTTAGTAAGATAGGATTAGAAGCAATCTTCTGGATCACTGAATCCAGATCTCTATTATTTCAAACAGCTGTGCCATGAAATCCCTTTAAAATATTAATTGAGCTCTAGTTTGATGAAACTGTAAAATCAATTAAGTCTTCTGCTCCTGCTTTTTCTACCAGAAGGCCATTCTTGAGCTATCCAGTTTGGACAGTTAAAATCTTTCTTCAGCTATCCTGTTTGGACAGTTAAAATCTTTCTTCAGCTATCCAGTCTGAATTTGCTCATGGCCAGTTTTTACCGCTTTGTCCAGGTGTCAACGTAGTCCTTGAGCTTCATTAGCTCATTTTTCCTCTCCGTTGCTTCCCCTTTTTCCTCCTTCAGCATACTTATGGATGACAATCAGATCCCATCTCAGCCTTTGCTTTCTGAGGTTACATGTGCCAAACTCCTCCATAAGCCTGCTGATAAAGGGCAGCGTGAAAACAGCTGGATTAGCTTTTAGCAGCCTGTCCCCGGCACAGGGTTTTGCATGGGCTGATTTATGCCACTTCCTTGCAGGGTAATCTTTTAAGGGAAGCATCATAACTGTAAGTACCTGATTTTATGGTTCACTGCAGCATAAACATAACTTCTCTTAGGCTTCACTTGCGTAGTTGTTTCTATTCCCTGCATCGTTCTAACAGCCCTTCCTTTGCCTGGTATAGTTTTAAGTTGCCTTCTGGAACATGAATGGTTACAGCTGCATGCAGAAGTCCAGAAGAAGTCTCCCTGACAGAGTACTGTGCTATTAAAGTTTTCATGTACCAAATGAAAATAGCTCAGTTGGCCCATCCTACCTGTGGTAATGCCACAGTTAGTTAGATAACTCCACCAACTCTTTCTTCTCTGTCATTTCCAGTTAGCAAACTTAACTTCACAACTATTTTGGTGGATTTTTGGTGGTTTTGTTTTTGAAGTGCATAAATACAACCTCTTTCACTATTGTGCATCTTCCTGTTTCTGTTCATCTAGCTCATGAGTTAACACAGCTCCTTTGGAAGGCTCGTTCTTAGGATGATGCCTCCTGACTTCTCTTGTTCTGTGCCACTGCTCTTGACTTACTGAATTCCTTGTTTTCCCTCGTGTTTGTACTATGCTGGAGTTCAATGACTTTGTATAGCTCCAGCTCATGACCATCTCAAAATCAGAAAGCTTCTTTTACTGTGGACTTTCTTTGTGTCTACAATTTCATGGGTCATAAGCAGCAGTAGCTGGGTCTACTTAGTAAAGGGCAACTTTTTGGTTTTGTGCACATATTTTTTGAATTCTGCTTTTTTTCCTTCTTTTTTTTTTCTTCCTAAAGCCTCTCTTTGCCCTATCTGCACAGCTGTTACATCAGAGGCTGGCAGTATAAGGTGACAGTGTCACTTCCCTACCATACACCATAGGCCCAAATAGTGGAATGAACCTATTACAGAACAGCACAATCTCCTATAGAATACATGTGGGTTTAAAATAAATAATTTGATTATTTGATGCAACCAGATATTTTTCATACTTCCCCTACCTTTTGGAACTTTTCCTAGAATCATAGAATGGTTTGGGTTGGAAAAGACCTCCAAGATCATCCAGTTCCCACTCCCCTGCCATGGGCAGGGACACCTCCCACCAGAGCAGGTTGCTTGGAACCCCTGGCCTTGGAGACCTTCAGGGATGGGGCAGCCACAGCTTCTCTGGGCAACCTGTTCCAGTGTCTCACCACCCTCACAGGAAAGAATTTCTTTCTAGTATTTAGTATTTATTGTGCAGTTTTTAAAAGGTGCAGCTATAAAAAAAATATCATCTTTTATAAGCAATATAAAATTTTGGTTACAAAAAGGTGTTGTTTTCCCTTTAAAGTATGTCACTGAGCCAATTACACTACACATTTGATAAACTTGGTTGAAAATGTCAATATTGACAAATACTTAATTATTTGTACCCTTTTTAGTAGTTGTCCATGAGGGCTGGGCAGGAGAATGTGAGTGGTACCTTTTTTTGTTATATGGGCATGGCTATTTTGCCAGATATCAGTCTGAACAGCAAAAGTATGATATCAGGTATCAGACTACCCTGTTTTGCAAGTTTTGGACTTAAACCCCAGGACCTTCATTGTTTTGAAAGCATTGTCTTCCTTTGAGATGTTTAATTGTGTATTCTGTTTTACATTGTAACAACATTTCTGAGAAATGCAATCACAATGAAGTATCATTGCTGAAGTGTATTTTGAGCAAGATAAAATGAATCTTGAAAAGGTTTTCTTGGAAAATTTTGAAGCGTAAGGGTTTCGTGCCCAACCACAGTGAAAACTGACAGTGAGACCTTGAAAATTTACATTAAACAGAACTTCTAGTCTCAACACAGCTTCATTCCCTACACAAAACCGCTCAGCAATTCAGCACAAGCCACCTCAGCCTGTCTTGCTGTGGTTTCTTACTGGAGACTTGAAGAACTAGAAAATAATGAAGATTTTTCTGGCTGTCTGTCTAAGCAGATGCAGCTTTCTGCCCTAGGATTAATATAGATTATGCAGCCACACACACCGTTCTGAGGGTGGTTTTCTGCAGAGCTGAGATGTTTCTTTTCCTCAGATGAGCTGTCAACATGTTTATCTGTAATAGCCTCAGTAACAAGCACAGAAAGAGGAATGAGTAAAACTGGTCTGATGTCAGGAATAGGTGTTGTACAGCCTAATTCCACATTCCAGGCTGCAATTCAACACCTCCCCCCCTTCCTTATTTTTTTTTCTTCTTTTTTTTTTTTGGCAAGAAGGTTGCCTTTGTCTTCATTTCCACCTATAGCTCATCAACTCGTGCATGAGCTTCTAGAAAGCAAAGTTTTTAATTCCCATCCCCCAGGTGTTTCCATGGAGGAAACTATTTGCTGGAGGCCTTGATGATGGAAAGAAATCTGAAGCACAACTGAAGCAAGAGGTCATTGAAAGGGTTTTCAATCGCTGTTGTGGCACATAACCAAACCTGGGAGATTTCAAAACAGAAAACAAATATAATGGGACTTAAGTAGCCAATTCTTTTGAGCTCACACCTGTTTGTTGCCTGGAAAAGAAGGGAGACAGATTAAGTACCTACAAACACATAGCTCTCTTTTAAATAGGAGCTGTGAGGAAAAGCTTTTCAAGTGCCTTTATCCCTTGTTCTCTTCTCTTTTACTCTTTTTGCCTCTCTCATATGTGCCCTCTTGTGTCACAAAAAAGGGCTTCTGGTCCCTTCATCTTTTTTTCTATTTCAGGTTGACTTAAAGTTACTGTGGACTAATTTGATCATTCTTGTTAAATGGTGACATCTTTAAAGATTAAAACCCTAGTATTATCGTTACTGGAATTTTTTTAACATCAGAACATACTCTTCTCTCTGTACATTGGGATGTCCACCCTTACCAACCGGTGGGTACCCACCAGGACAGCTGTGAGCTGGAGGAATCATGTTGCCTCAGCATTCTCCTCCTGGGTGGTCACTGCCCACCTCTGTAGTTGAGGGCAAACCAAGACAAACCCCATCATCTTGCTCTGCCTCTATTTCCCTCTGTTTCTACCCCTTTTCTTCTTTATGCTGCAACCCCACTGTAGCAGGGGCTATTTTGTATGGTTAGTTTGCATTTTGCCTGGCCTGGTGGGCTCTGAGCTCAGCTGGGCTCATGGGCCTCTAACTGGCAAGATGTTCCCAGCTCCTCAAATCCTTTTTTATCTCTTGATAACCGAGGAAAGAGATGAGGGAAAGGAATTGGCTGAAAATCTAAGCTTTGCCTTTCCCCCTCTCCTCCCCACTGGATAGATATCCTTTTTGGACAGAGGCAGCCTCTGAGTAATGGGGACCATAGTTCAGATGATTTGTAAATGTCTTGCAGTGACAAGTTTGACTTATATCCCAACTTTCTCTCCTTCTTGCACTCATCCAGCTGTGCTACGCCCAGAGACTGGCACGGCCTCCTCGGCCTGTCTTGCAGCACCAAAAGCAGCCCGGGCAGATTGGGCTGTGCAGCCACCCACAGCTCTGGAATAAGGTCTTTCGACGCTCGCCTGACTCAGGTCACTGCACAAAAACATGCCAGCCTGCCAGGCTCATTTGTTATTTAGGAAATGACCCGCCACGGCTTCTGCACCGCTAATTGGCCATGATCCATTTCCTGCTTTATGCATTCATCTCCTGCTTCTGCTGCCTGATCCAAGAGATGCCAAGTACATCATTCAGAGCACAACGCTTTGAACTTGGACTTAATGTGTAGGGTATTAGACAGAGATTTTGATTAGATTAGAGATCAGGATCTGTTTGTGATAATCTCTGCAATCATTCTCAGCAAATCATCTTACTGCCCGCAGTGACTACATCCCTGGAGTGAAAAGCAGGAAGAAAATATATACGACTTATGGCAACAGGGTTACATCGGTGGTGGCTTTGGCCCAAGGGCTTATGCAAACCAGATTTGTAGTGTTGCAAATTTGTATTTTTCCTTTCTGTTTCAAAGAAAAAAGCAACAGCAGTTGATAGCTGCCATGAAGCTGCAAGCCTCAAACATGTCTTTGACAACGTTAATCCAAGCCTGTTGGACCTGTGGACCATTTTTGCAACCAAAAGCTTATGAAACGCTATTGCAGTGGGATGAATACTCCCAGTCCAGCATCAGAAAATCCCTGCTAAAATCAACAGGAGTTTTCTCTATGTTAGGTTTATGGGATTGGTTAGTGCTGGCTGTTCATCTTGATGTTCATCTGTGCTGTGCTTTAACTTAAGAAAAAGAAGTTTCACTGCTACAATGACTACTACCACATCCTGTTCTTCAGTGCTGTTCTTCATCCCTAAAGACTCTCACTGATGGGCCCAAATTTTTCAGCTGCCCCGTTCCCAGACTTGCTACTTCATGGTCAAGTTCTAGCGATAACACAGGCTTCCCAGGCACAAACTGCTGTCCCTAATTTTCAAAGCAAGCCTGGGCCTGACTTCAGGTTTACTCTCAGATCAAAGTAGAAACAATTGGACGTTTTGTCCTTTACTTGCTTCACCCGTTCAATCATGTGGAAATTACTACTGTGATATGTGTCCCGCTGGTCCAGAAGCCAAACAGAGCATTACTTACTCTATTGCTAAAATAAAGATAGTACTCTCATAAGCCAAACCAGCAGCCTATTGTCCTCTCCAAGTCCATCATTTCTCTCGTCTAGCAAGAAAAAAAAAAAGAAGAAAGAAGAGGGTAGTTGATACTGTCATGAGGAGAGCAACTACCCTTTACATGAGTGTAATGTGTACTGATCATGTGTACTTATAGAATGATAGAATCATAGAATCATTTAGATTGGAAGAGACCCTTGAGATCATCAAGTCCATCCATCAGCCCTACTCTACAAAGCTCTCCCCTACACCATATCTCTCAATACCACATCTAATCTACTCTTAAACATATTCAGGGATGGTGACTCCACCACCTCCCTGGGCAGCCAATTCCAGTTCTGAAACTGTGTGTGTTCATGGATGGCTCCTCCATGGAGTACATGTGTATGTTGGAATCAGTTCTGTCTTATCATCATTGCCATGGTTACCTTATCATCATTATAGTATGTGTCTGTTGTTGTAATGCTATTGCAGATGTCTTACCAAAATTCCCTAAAGCAAAATGATCCCAGAACTTACTCTGTACACATCCCAAGCTACTCAGCGCTGATACCTTTAATGATTTGTTTCCCGGCTATAACAAAGTTGGCTCGTACGTCTCTGCTGACATAAAGCTGTTTGCCCTTTCTGGGCAGGCAGCAAATTACTCCATGTATCATCTTCACCATAAGCCTCTTCTTCACATCAAATGCAAAAAAGTACTCCTGCTTCACCGGGCCTCTCAGCAACCTGATTTGCCTTTGTTTGCTTTACTACATTGCTAAAAATCATGAAGTTGTTGGTATCTGCAGCAGGGAAGACATGCCAGTCCCTGAAATGAAGCTATCATGATATAGCAAATCTTTATAGCAGGATAGGGAACATCTCAGAGCCCAGGGCACAGCAAAATATGAGTTTGGGATGAAGAAATCTTTTCGTGGGAGTATCAGGCCAAGGGGGCCACAAAAATGACCAGAAGGATGGAGCACATCTCTTGTGAGGAGAGGTTGAGAGAGTTGGGGTTGCTCAGCCTGGAGAAGGCTCTGGGGAGACCCTGTTGCAGCCTTTCAGTACATAAAGGACGATTTATAAGAAAGATGTGGACACATTTTTTAATAGGGTCTGTAGTGCTGGGACAAGGAATAATGTTTATGAAATAGAGGGGAGTAGATTCAGACTAAATATAAGGAAGAAATTTTTTTACAGTGAAGGTGGTGAGGTAACACTGGAACAAGTTGCCCAGAGAGGTGGTAGATGGCCCATCCCTGGTAACATTCAAGGTCAGGTTGGACAGGGCTCTGAGCAACCTGATCTGGTTGAAGACGTCCCTGCTCATTGCAGGGGGTGTTAGACTTGGTGACCTTTAAAGGTCTTTTCCAACCCAAAACACCCTGTGATTCTGTGATAGTCTTTCAGAATAGAGTGGGGAAAGCCAGATGTTAACATCTGGTTTTAATCCAAACTCTGTGTTACCCTCTGATGGACAGACAAATGCAGAGCTCTTTAGGATAAGAGCTCAATTTTAACTACCAGATTTCCCATCCCATTTATCCTTATTATAACAACAGCTCCTTACTACATTCACAAGCAGAGGCTTTGAATATGTTGTGATAATGAATGTCATTACGAGGTTAGAGTACAGTGGTGTGAAGAAAGTGATTCTTCACTGGAAAAAAACCCCAAATTTCTTGGATGATACACTGGCTAGATGCATGATTCTGGGTTTATAAACAAAATGTTATATATTGTCCCACAGCTATAATCTTACCAAACTAGAGAACATGAAATACACTTTAGATTTTTAGAATAATTCCCACAATAAGAAGAATGAAATCTGAAATAAATACAAGTCAACAGTAGAACCTCTAATAAAAGGGGTGGTAGTAGGACACAATAAAAAGGACATGGTAGTAGTAATTGTAGCAGTGAAACTTTTCTTCTTAAGCTAAACATGAGTAGAGGTTTGTAGGTAGCTGTAACCAGGCTAACTGGTCATCTTTGTAAGTGGAAGTGGCATCTAGGACACAAGGTCATCATGACACAGCAAATACAGGGGTCATCATAGTTTTTAGTTAAAGTCAAAGTAAGGAAACACTTCTCTTCCCATATATCCAGATTACACAGCAGCTGCAGATCAGCCCCCAGCATGTAACTGGTGCCTAGAGTTCTTCATTCCCAGGGGCAGGACTTTGTTTTTCCACTTGTTGAATGTCATGAGGCTCCTGTCAGCCCATTTCTCCAGGATGTGCAGTTCTCTCTGAATGTCATCACACCCCCAGGGCATATCAACCACTCCTCCTGGTTTTGTATTGTCTGTGTACTTGCTGAGTGTGCACTCTTTGCCATCATCAAGGTCACTAATGAAGATGTAAACCAGCACTGGTCCTGGTACCACCCCATAGGGTACAGCTCTAGTCACTTGCCTACAACTGGCCTGGTTCAATCCAGCCTCACCGAATTGGCAGAGTTTGTAACTGTGGAAAGGAAAGAATATTCACAGAAAGAGTAGTNCCAAACTCTGTGTTACCCTCTGATGGACAGACAAATGCAGAGCTCTTTAGGATAAGAGCTCAATTTTAACTACCAGATTTCCCATCCCATTTATCCTTATTATAACAACAGCTCCTTACTACATTCACAAGCAGAGGCTTTGAATATGTTGTGATAATGAATGTCATTACGAGGTTAGAGTACAGTGGTGTGAAGAAAGTGATTCTTCACTGGAAAAAAACCCCAAATTTCTTGGATGATACACTGGCTAGATGTATGATTCTGGGTTTATAAACAAAATGTTATATATTGTCCCACAGCTATAATCTTACCAAACTAGAGAACATGAAATACACTTTAGATTTTTAGAATAATTCCCACAATAAGAAGAATGAAATCTGAAATAAATACAAGTCAACAGTAGAACCTCTAATAAAAGGGGTGGTAGTAGGACACAATAAAAAGGACATGGTAGTAGTAATTGTAGCAGTGAAACTTTTCTTCTTAAGCTAAACATGAGTAGAGGTTTGTAGGTAGCTGTAACCAGGCTAACTGGTCATCTTTGTAAGTGGAAGTGGCATCTAGGACACAAGGTCATCATGACACAGCAAATACAGGGGTCATCATAGTTTTTAGTTAAAGTCAAAGTAAGGAAACACTTCTCTTCCCATATATCCAGATTACACAGCAGCTGCAGATCAGCCCCCAGCATGTAACTGGTGCCTAGAGTTCTTCATTCCCAGGGGCAGGACTTTGTTTTTCCACTTGTTGAATGTCATGAGGCTCCTGTCAGCCCATTTCTCCAGGATGTGCAGTTCTCTCTGAATGTCATCACACCCCCAGGGCATATCAACCACTCCTCCTGGTTTTGTATTGTCTGTGTACTTGCTGAGTGTGCACTCTTTGCCATCATCAAGGTCACTAATGAAGATGTAAACCAGCACTGGTCCTGGTACCACCCCATAGGGTACAGCTCTAGTCACTTGCCTACAACTGGCCTGGTTCAATCCAGCCTCACCGAATTGGCAGAGTTTGTAACTGTGGAAAGGAAAGAATATTCACAGAAAGAGTAGTCAGACACTGGAATGGTCTGCCCAGGGAGGTGGTGGAGTCCCCATCCCTGAATGTGTTTAGGAGTAGATTAGATGTGGTGTTGAGGGATCTGGTGTAGGGGAGAACTTTGTAGAGTAGGGCTGATGGTTGGCCTTGATGACCCCAAAGGTCTCTTCCAACCAAAATGATTCTCTGATTCCTGCTGGTGCGTTGGAGCTGCCTGCTGGAGCCTGGGAGCCTGAGCTGCTGTGCTGGTCTCTCTCCTTTTCCAGCCAGGCCCAGGCAGCCACGAGAGAGACTGGTGACTAACATGCAGCCTGTCCTGGATGGTTTGGAAAATGCAGTTTGCAATCTGAATTGAAGAGCTCTGGCAAATCCCACAACACAGTAACTGAGTTAAATGCAAATTATTTCGTCATTTATGAAGTTTCAAAAATGCAACTGTTCTTATAAACTAATTGAAATAGAAATAAAGTGGTTTTCCTTGGGTGCTATTGGGCTTTACCAACTGCCTGCTGCTTTGCCCCTGCGTAAAGGGTTAGGAATGATTACCCATGTAATTACCCTGCATGTGTAGGGAAGCTTTATGAGCTCTGAGATCAGCTCTGGATGGCGTCTGCGTGCTCTCCTTTTCCCGACACCCTCGGGGTGCCCAGCTGGCAGGAAGAGGCTGCAGCCCCCAAGCTGCAGAGGAGAGACAGGTTTCTCAGCCCTTTGGGGATGGTCTAGCAGGGAGATGCAGAGACCCTGTGCAAACAAACTCCTCCCGCTCCCACAGTAAAAGGCCAACTGCCCCATCCCTAAACATCACTGAAGTGAGCTTGTTTATTACCATAAAATGCCATGGGATAGCTTGGTATGGTAGATAAAATCATAGAATTGTCAAGGTTGGAAGGGACCATTCAGATCATCCAGTCCAACCATTAACCTAACTCTGATAAAAACCGTCACTAAACCATGTCACTGAGCACCATGTCAACCCGGCTTTTGAATCCCTCTGGGGATGGTGCCTCAACCCCTTCCCTGGGCAGCCCATTCCAAGGCTTGAGAACCCTTTCCATGTATAAATTTTTCCTAATCTCCAGTCTGAACCTCTCCTAGCTCAGCTTGAATCCATTTCCTCCTGTCCCCATCGCCTGTAACTTGGGAGAAGAGACTCTCTCCACCCTCCTTTGTTGTAGAGTTATAGACAGCGAGAAGGTCTCTCCTCAGCCCCCTTTTCTCCAGGCTGAACACACCCAGCACCCTCAGCCTCTCATTGTAAGGCTTATTCTCCAGACCCCTCACCAGCTTTGTTGCCCTTCTCTGGACCCAGTCCAGCACCTCGCTGTCTTTTTGTGATAAGAAGCCCACAACTGGATACAGCACTCGAGGTGGGGCCTCACCAGTGTGGAGCAGAGGGGGCGCTCACCTCTCATGTCCTACACACCACACTGTTCCTGATAGAGATATGAGCTCACTTGGTAAAAGTGACTTTAAAATATGAAGTGCTGAGCCCAGTTGTCATCCCTGCACCTTCTCCAATCAATAGTATCAGGAAGACACATGGAGCCATCTAAGAATGGAGATGTGCAGCATCAGCATCAATAAGTTGAGGTTTCACAAGCCTTTGAGAGAATCAGTGTTTTTGCCTTGAAACTTGCTTTTTAATCACTTTTAGCTTCATAAAATTATATGTGGTACTTTCTTAGTTTATCTCCACTTGGCCCTTCCAGAAGTATGGGAATATATTTCACAGAAAGGAAGGGATGGAAATTTACCTAAAATTGCTGCACAGAATCTAGGATTACGATCTTCCATTCGCAGAGAAGAAGGATGGGGTGCTCATCTCTGTTAAAAGATGCAAGGAGGAAAATAATTTTGCAGAGTCAGGTTTCGTTCTAAAGCACAGCTTTTCAGGTGGGGATCGTTACTGGACCAGCCACGACCCACGTGCAGTGGTCCCAAGGGTGCCTGTACCACTGAGTCCCACGGGCTCGCATGTGTGGGAGGCCAGCCATGCCCGTGGCTGCTGCAGGCAGCAGCTCAGCACGGTGCACTGGGGCTGCACTCTGTGCAGGTCTCACTTGCTTATTAGAAATGAAGGTAGTTCTATTTAGCTCTGGTTTAAAACCAAAAACAGCGGCCCAGACTTTTCTGGCAAATCCCCAGTTCTGGTCTTCTGTGGGAAAAAATTCGGGTCCTTCTTGCGCTCGTTAAAAATAAAAGAGCAAAAGCTTTAGCACCTGGGATAATGGCATTTGTCAGTTCCATTCACGGGTTGCTTAGCTCAGCTGAACTGATGTCTGCCAAATGGGCAAACTTGAAAGATCCTTTTCCCCTCATCTCCTTTAAAAATCCCGTGTTGTTAGGCATACTTAAAAATCACGGGTAGAGAAAGATCACCTCAGCTCTCCACTTTGACCCTTTACATTTACAGAATTCCTTATTATATCATTCCCACCATTATCTTACCCAACACTGTCATACATATCCAGAGCTTTTGATTCAGACCTTCATTCACAGCTGCCTAATTATCCTTATTAACTTCTTCTTGAATTTGACTTTCCAGTTTGAGCTTTCACTTTTTTAACTTCCGGTGAAGTTAGTCCCAAATGTTGGTCCAAAAACTACAGACAAAATACCTGAACTTTTGACAAAGAAGCATAATAGCCCAGGGGGGTGGGGGGATTGCATAGAGCAACTTCTGCCCTGCTCGATTAAGCAGGACTTCCACTGACATCCTAAAACAGATGAGGTCCTGATAAAAAACAGTCATGATTGACTGCTGTGCTATCTGGCTGCATTCTAGATTTTGTAATGAATATGAAAACTTGCCAGGCACCTAATCTTTGTCAAAGGAAAGGCCAAGAGAGGAAAGAATTATGCTATGCAGTTTTGAGGCTAACAGCCAGCAGTAAATGAAATCCTGATCAAGCACAAAGCAATACCTGTGTCATTTATAGTACCTGGTGATGCCTGTCTTAAAGCCTTAACTAGCACTTTGCAGTCCTGGGAGGGAGAGATGGGAGACAGGAGGGATGGACAATCCTCTGGAGGTACCCATTGCTGCCTGGTAGCAACGGAAGGAACCCAGGTGAACTAGGTTAGAATGGACACTTTTATTTAAAATTTTACACTATTTTACATTAATAAAACAAAAAGTAGGGTCATGGTTGTCTTTTATGGATAGAAGCATCTAAGATTCTGAGGTGTTCCTAAATCAGTGCTTGAGATCAGTAATATTTTGTGGCAATCATGTTCAGGAGCAGAACATGTAGATGTGGAATAGGAGAATCCTGTACCACTTTGATCAAGGTCCCCTCTAACACACACATGTGTTGTCCTTGAGCTGTGAGTGAGGCTGATGAGAATTCAGTGGTCTCCACACTGCTTGGGCTGACCTACATTTGTGTCTTGCCCATCTCCCAGCTTGTTTCACTCACTCTTTCTACAGTGCGGAGTTCCTGGCACCATGTGCCAAGTCTCCTTCACTTCACATTGAATCGATGGGGCATAAGGATGCAAATAAATAGACGGGGTCAGACACTTCTTCCTTTATCCTCTGGTGGCCTAATCCAGAGCTGACTGATATCAGCAGAGGGGTTCAGAGTAACTTCGGCAGACCTTGATCCAGGAACAAGATTGTCCAATTCTGCTGAAGGACAGAGGAAGAGTACATTTGTGTGGGATGCGTTCTGTGACACCAAAAGAATAAGTCCCATTATCTGTCATCTTGGACTTCAAGGAGATGGTTTCTATTCCAGCAAAATGCTAAATTCTCCAAGCAAGAAAAATCTTGGCACCAGATCTTTGCCTCTAAAAGCATTTCTAAAAGGATTCTTTTTAAAAACAGAGAGAACCATTGTTCTCTGACCTCTTATTTTGAAGAAAGTACACAAGGTAGAATAAAGTGTTGTTATTGCTTGATCAAACAATGCACTTGAATGCTTGTTGGGAGAAAGATTTTTCAAAATACAGAAAAGTATCCTTTCATAATGCAGTGTCAGACCTTCTGGTGAATTACAGTATGTCACCCAACCAATTCCTCTTGCTCAAACAGCAAAATATGTTTGCATACATTGTGTAGGCTTAATATTTCTCCTTAACATAGTTGTATGGAATAAAAAAAAAAAAAGCCACCACCAAAATGAAACAAAACAAGCAAAGAATAAACATTTGTACTGCCTGTGAGGGCAATTAAGACCACGTTTATCTCGTACGGTTCCATCCAGATTCCCATAAATAACAGGTAAATTGGTTTTGGAATAAAAGCGGTTTGTGCTCATGAAAACAAAACATGCCCGTGTATGTCTCAGAAGACTGGAAAGGTAGGGAGCAGAAAATGTGCAGGATTTGTGGGGTGAGGAGGAGAGGGCAACCCTGTGCATTGCATCCTCTCCAGCAGACTCACAAGAGCCTCCTGGCACCTGACATCCAAGCTCCAGTGGGATTCGTCTCACGTGACCAAGGTCTTCATGTTAGCAAAGATCAGTTGTATACTGCAGCTGAGCACCCAAGGGTCTCAGTATGAAGAGGAGAAAGAAACAAGCCCTTCCAGAGGCTAATTCAGGTGTCCTGAAGTAGCAATTTAAGACAATTTAAGATGGATCACCATAAATGTTACTTGCTTTTCCCCACTGATCATTGCATGAAGTCTGTGGTATGGATGGGAGATGTTTCCCCACTTCAAAACCTGTTGGTTGAGGCAGCCCAACAGCTTTAAGGGGTAACCTCAGCTGTGGAGAACCTAAGAGCTCATCACATTCCTAAGGATTTCATACTGGGGCTAAAGCATGATGAAGAGCCCTAAGTGAGGCTGCAGTTTGGCAATAAATTCAAACAAACTTTATTATCTTGCTAGTTCCCTTGATTAATTCCTGCAATCTCTGTATTTCTGTTTGCTGCAGATGATCTGCCTCACCTTGCCTTTTACTGGCATGTGATTGGACATCTCTGAAGCAATCCTTTTTATTTAGGTGCCATGAACACAGGAAGCATTTTCCTTACCCAAAATTTGAAACTTTTTTTTCAGCCAGAACACTGCCCACAGAGGTTGTCTGTCTCATAGCCTTCTCCTGAGGCCATTTGCTCCACTTGCTGTTTTCAGACTCTACCTTCTTGTCATCTCTCTCTGGCTCACAACCACCCAACAGTTGCACCAAGACCTCCATGCTATGTACCATCACATTAACCCATAATTTGGGGCACCTCTTTGGTCAGTTACCACTGAGTAAAGGAGTATTATTTAATCACCACCTCTTTTAGCCCTCATAGAAAGCTGTTGCTCTCTCCAGTGGTTTTAGTGAAGGTTTAGGGTCAGACAAGTAATATTATTTTTGTAGCCCTTCCACCTCTTCAATCCAACCCTTCCTTTGCTTGCCACACTTACCTGTCCTGTGATGCTTAGACACAGAAAGAAACCTCGTTAGGTCAGGGACCTGTCAATCGGTTAATGTCTCTGAAGTGCAACACACTCTTAACAGAGCAGAATTAATACTTAATCACATTTGCTTTGCAGAGGGAAAACATTTGCTTGAGTTTTCCCTCCTGCTTATCAGAGGGGGTAGGGCTTCACTACATCCAAAGGGCAAAAAGCCACTAATAAGGAGGCAATATCAGCTGCTGTAGCCTACCTGTGACAGGAAGGACAGGATCGACCTCCTGTCCATTGGTAGCAAGATTTTGTTGTAGTAAGATTTTGGGGTTTTTGGTCTCTCCACAGCTGCAGGCAAAGCAAATTAACAAGCCATTAAAATGGACACGGGGCCCAGCATGTCCAGTTTTACTGTGGTGGTACTTAAATACTCAAGTTTCATGACTTCAAAGGCTAGGCCAGACAACGATCAGCATGAATGTTTTTCCTGAGGTAAGACAACCCCTATTCCCTGCCCTTCACTTAGGGACTTAAAAGAACTCAGGCAAGAGCTCATTGCACAAACCAGTGGGTGAGGAAACAGAGGGGACATTGACTTTTGAAGTAGCTTCTTCCCTCTGTAGGATTAAGGAAGTTGGGTAGGTCACTTTGTCTCCCTCATTCTTTTCATCTTCTCCTGAGCACTGGTTATTTTTCTCCTCATTTCAGTTCTCACCCCGATGACGTGGGAAACACAGGGGGAAGGAAGAGAGCAAGCAAAATCAGGCTCCCTGCACTATGGCCAAAGTAGTGTACACCTTTGTCCTTGTCCTTCCTCTCCATCACCGTGACCCAGTGCACCCCCAGTTTAGGTGCAAGTGGTGGACGAGTGGTAAAGTCACAGTCAGACCAGGTTAGTGTCCCCAGGGAACAGGGCTGAGAAGGTTCATCCTTTCAGCACAGTGGAAAATAATGGTATGCATAAATGAAAGCAGTTATGTCTGGGTCTGGTGGCAACAAGAGTTTTCTGTTGACCTTATGACAAACAACAGCAGATTCCTGCTCCATTCACTGCACTTGCTGGAACTTCCATTTCTGTTGCATTCTTAGATCACCTTGTCCATTCATATTTGGGACCCAGTTGCCAGCTACCTATTCTCCTTTACAGGTATTGCTTTTACTTTAGTTCAAGTGGTTTGTATTTTATGATAAAACCCCATTTATTTTTTATTTATTTAGCAGCCGTTTTCTCTTTGTGTTACCTTTTTATGCACACTATGGGCCAGTCACCCACTGTCCCCAGAGCAGTGGCTTGAGTAACCCAAGTAGGCAACTCCTCTTATAGGTGGAAAGGATTTCTAAAAGAGCTGAGACAGACGAGCAACTGCAATGAACCCGCTATGGGCTTTGGACATCCCACCTTTGAGTCTTACAATTTCTCCTGCTACTCACTACCTTCAGAAGCTCCACAACTTGCCTGCTACCAGCTCTCCTCCTGTTCCTCCTCAACCTACTGGCCGTACAGGATGCAAGCTCTCAGACACAGCAATTTGGTGAAAATCAGAGGAGTCACCATATGGTTTTAGCCAGACACCGGGTACTGCCCAGCTCCCACCCATGTTTCAGCAACATCACATCTCCTTTTGGATTGCCCACCACCATGCATAATTTCTACAGTGTCTACAAGAGAATGCTGTGAGCAGGAGATAAACTCCTTGTCCCTGCACATGTTTGCTGTAACTTAGGACTCACCCCTCCTTGTACAAGCAAGAGATTAAAAGCACGGACATAGAATCATAGAATCATAGAATCATAGAATCATATAGGTTGGAAGAGACCCTTGGGATCATCAAGTCATGACATATAAAGATGTGAAAACTCCCACCTGATCCAAAAAGGTTTAATCTCTCCCTGCTCTTTCAGCCCTTGAAACAGCCTGAACATCGATTGACCTTGCAGTGTGTGTGTAAGTTAACAAACAGGGGCTTTGCTGGCCCAGGGATGGAAGGGAGCTCTCGAGTACATCTTCTCAGCCGTGGATTCCTGTCCTCACCTTCCAGAGGCACAGACCCAGCACTGCTGATAGTTGCATCTTAGCTGATGGTAGCTGCTCTGGGTAATATTTTTCATATTATTTTCCCTCTCGTACATCCCAAGACTGTATTTGCCTTTTCTTAATTACGGCTTTTCATTAACTACTCATCCTTATTTCTTCATGAGTGATTACCCCAGGTTCTTTCCCTGCACTGCTCTTCTCCAGTCGTGGATGCCCTGTTTGGTATTTCCATTTGTAACTCTCCTAACTGTGCCATGCTTATACTTGTTACATTTCATTCCTTCCTGACAGCTCCTTTAATTCATCCAGGTCACTGAAGTAGCTCCTAGATTATTAATTAGTGTCCCCAAGCGCTGGGTCATCTCTGTACTAATACTTCTCCCATTCCTTCCTGCAGGTTTCTCTTAAATGTATTAAGAAACACTAAGCCTCTGAGAGATGCTAGGGGAGCCTAGCCCTTAGGAGGGGATGGGATGTGGGGATGGCAGAGGTGGGCAAGTGATGGTAAGAGGTGGGAGATATGGAGATACAAAATGCATAATGCAATCCAACACACAGGTCAGTGAAAGCCACTTTCAGGCAGGTAGGAAAGAGGAGACAAACAGGAACATCACCAACAGATAGAGCGGATCGAATATGGGAAGGGATGGGAAGGAGAGTCCATCAACATTTTCTTGATCCCTTTGTGAAAATATACTTCGTTGGCTTGATGAGTGAAAATGTTGAAAGAGCTTCTGGTTGTGTGAGGTGGGTCTGGTCAGCCTTGGGTTTGCACAGTGCCAGCAGGTCCCTAACCACAGAACGGTGGGGACACCCCAGGGTGGGGACACAGACAGACTGCCTCTCCCACCACCACCACCAGAAGAAGTGGAGGGTGGGACAAAGCAAAGGAGGAGAGGCTGTGTCAGGGAGTGGTGATGGTCGCTCACAGAGAGATGCTCTCAGCTTGCCCAATGCACAGCCACCTCTGCTCTCTCTGCTTCACACCCCACTTTGGTTTTCATGCCAAGTGGACCACCGGCCACCCAAGACCTTCTGAATTACCACCCTTTGCTGTAAGTAGCCCTGCTCTTTTACGGTGTAAAGCCTTTTTCTTTTCTTGTCACATAAATTTTCTGTAAGGGTCATACAAGACCAACCACAAGAGAGACCCAGGAAAACAAAGATGATGAATTTGAGGAAAGACATGAAGAGAACTGCAGTCAGCTTGGCATGTGTGCTTAGAAAGGCACAGAAAAAAAAAGCCTCAAGGTGCAAAAAAGATTAAGACAGAAAAGAAGGAGCAAAGCATGAAGATGTATTACTCTTGTCCGAGAGCATTCTGGGTGCACACACACCCTTGCCCAATTGTTCAAGCTATCAGTGTTGTGCCCTCAGGACCTTCCCATCTTAGGGGCATCAGCTGTAACAGAATCACTGCAAAAGAACTGAGAAGGTTCCCTCAATCTGGTGGTACCATATCAGCGGGGGAGCAGGTGAATGAATATACATGACAGCAGCTCTTCTCTGACCTATACATTTGCAGCAAATCCAGCCAAAAGCACCCAATAAAAAAGTCTTCAAGGTATAAAAAAAAGTGCAAACAGACCCTTCCTGCCCTCAGGCCCTCTGAAGCCAACTGCCTCCACTCCCCCAGACTGAACAGTGTCATCCCCAAACAGGCAGTACTGTCCCCAGCAAGGACACAGACAAAAAGAGACATTGCTACCTTGGCTTGCCTACCTCAATGGCTGCACTTACCTGAGCATTAGTCCACTTCTAAAGACAATTGTCAGTTCTAGGTCCTTAAAAGTAAGGGCTGCAGAGCAATTATCACCTTTCATTTTCCCCTGGGACCCATCTTTCTGGGGCATCCTCTGGAGCAGGCACTTGCAGGTTCTGCAGAGCATGAGCTGAACCCTACATGGTATGGACTGTCAGTGCTGAAAGAGCTCTGGGAGCCACAAAAAGATACGGGCAGAACAGTAAGTGTTGATGTAGTGACATCTCTGTGGTCAGATAACTGCAGCTGCTGCTTAAATGGACTAATTTAAGGCCATTTAAGGGCTGCAGGGCCCTTTTAGAAAAGATCAGGGTAATGATATGTGTTCAGTTCATGATGGGCCTTGTGCCCAACCAGAGGTTAGAGCTTTAATGGCATTTGTAGATGTTCCCCACCTTTCCAGACATAAGCTGCAGTCCGGCTGTGCTGAAGGACAGGCTGGAGCCTGTCCTGACTTTGCCCAAGATTGCAGAGAGCTGACGTGTTTAAGTTCCATTTCACCCTGGGGGCTGTTGCAGTGGTGGCTTACAAGTGAAACACTAGAAACGGTGGCCTAAGCCCTGCCTCTGCAGGCTTTCTGCAGCCTTCTAGTAGCTAACAGGGGCTACAGGAGAGATGTGGAGGGACTCTTTAAGGAGTGTAGGAACAGGACGAGGGGTAACAGCTTTAAACTGAAAGAGGGAAGATGTAGATTAGGTATTAGGAATAACTTCTTCACTGTAAGGGTTATGAGACAAGGGAACAAGTTGCCTAGAGAAACTGTGGCTGCCCCATCCCTGGAGGTGTCCAAGGCCAGGCTGGATGGGTCTTTGAGCAACTTGGTCTGGTGGGAGGTGCCCCTGCCCATGGCAGAGGGGTTGGAACTCAATGATTTTGAAGGTCCCTTCCAACTCTAACCATTCCATGATTCTGTGATTCTATGAATGGTGCTGGTCAAGCAGCACATCATTTCTGCAGGGCAGGACAGTGAATGCCTGTTGTGGATAGGACACATAGATTGGTGCTACAAAAGGCAGCAGTTTGCTGTGCACTGAAGGGTTATAGGGCTGGCGTGCACAACACATGGTGGTGACCTTCACAGCCATCTCAGGGTAGTGGCAGCTGAGACTGCCACTACCCTGAGTTACTTTAGTGAGGATTCAAAGATACTTGAGAAACCACCTCTTGTCATGATTTGTGCCATAACAGTACCTGAATGGCTGAGCCAGGTGGTGGTGCTATATGGCCTGGCACCTTCTCCTTCTTGAACTGGGGGTCCCAAAACTGGACACAGCACTCCAGATGTGGCATAGAAGCATAGAAACATAGAATGTTCCAGGCCAGAAGTGACCTTCTAAGGACCTCTAGGGTCATCTAGTCTGACCTCCCCATAGTCAGCAGGGACACCCCCACCTAGATCAGGCCCCCATTGAGCCTCACCTTGAATCCTGACCCCGTGCCTCAGTTTACCCTTCCATTACATGGGGATGAGCACACCTGCCTGCCTTGCAGGCTGGTCAATGTTACCTTCAGGTCTTCAGATGGGAGATGTTGTAAATGTCAGCTCTAATCATTTATATGTCACAAGCTGAAAATACCCTTTCCTGTGTTCCCACCAGGAAAAGTGGCATTTGGGGAGCTGGGAAGAGCCTGGTGTCTCTGCTGCACTCCTCTCCTTCCCAGTGCACCGATGCAACTGAGGGCACAACCCAGTGAGGGGAGTTTAATAGTGAATTAAATAGTAGGAGGCAAGGGAAGGAGGCTGAGGTTGCAGCACGGCTAATACGCAAGAGCCAGACCTACCCAGGCTGGTGGATAATGAGTTGTCAGGATTATATGTGGCAGCAGAACGGCTGGATTTGAAGTGGAATTATTCAACTGATTATGGGCAAGTTCTTGTATCTACATCCTGCCGGAGTGCAAATAATGAGCAGCAAACAAGGCGAGAGGCACACCAAGCCAGGAGAACAGTGAGACAAAGTATTATCTGCCAGAGAGAGACACAAATTGAAAAAAGGGAGTCATTAACAGAAGGAGATAAATCTGTGGAGGGGGGAGAGTGACAAGAAAGAGAGAGGTTTTTGCTGTACAATGGGAAGTACTCATTTTTTAATGCTATGTATCCCTAACGAGCGGTTTTAAGACACCTGGGTGCTGTGGTATATCCGAGACTGCGTGTGTCATTCCACGCCACCGCTGCATGTCCCTGCCCTGGGCTGACACGTGTGTGCCTCCTGGTACATACGTGCTGCTCTGAGCGTGGCACAGCCCTCTAAGTGATGAACTACTTTCATCAGTCAACACTGAATGTTGAGAATTAGCAGAGCTATAAGCCATATTTCTTGCTAGGTTGCAGGGGAAAACACTAGGAGACAGGATTTATACCCGCTGTATAAATGAACTTCATAAGATTTTCTTTGCGAGGGAAAAAGAAATTGTGTCTGATAAAGTTCGTCACAAAAGAGCAACGTTTCTAAAGTGGGGAAAAAAACAACTTTTGTTATCACTGGTGATTAATTGAATTGATGTGTAACTGGTGTTCCAGAGCAATGGAGATTAGAAACAGTGACAGAGTGTGCCAGTAAGCCCCAGTGGTCCCAGTTCTGCTATTACCTGAAATTACAGTCCAAAGCAGACTGACTTGTGTGGCCCACAAATTCATAAAAATTCAAGAGCCACTCTCACCAGTCTACTTTTGATAAATTCTTTTTGATTCAGTAACCTTTCTTAATGGAATTTTTCTCTCTCTTCCTCTCTTTTCTTTTTCCCTCTTTTTCTTTTTTTTTTCCCCCACTTTTGGTCCACACATTTATTATTCCCTCCCACTCTCCTCCGTGGGAGTGCAGACCTCTGACTAAACATCCATGTTGTAATCTGTACAGGAATTTACCGATGGTGCATGACAGAGGGGACTTAAAGAAAATTATGCATTTCTCAGATGTACCCTAGGGCACACAAATCAAAGTCTCTCCTGAACGTTATATAGTAAAACTGGAAGGAGCTACACTTTATATGGAAATTAGATGATCCTAGGACATAATACAACTAAACATATATCAAAACACAGTGACAATGAACGTAGAAACTGCTTTTTCTCTAGTGAGGATATAAACCTCTATTTTGTTTTATTTCTCCTAATGTGTGTCTTTTTCTCAGGTGATGAGAATAAAAAAACCCACTAGGAATATGTGTTCACAGGGCAGCCTCTGGAGCTCGTCGCTCTTCTTTTCATATTTATTTTGCTCATAGGCCACCTTCATTTTTTCACCACCTTAAGAAGGGTATGTATAACAGGTCAAAACAATAGCAAACAGCTGGATCTCCTACAGGCTCATTCAGAAAGGGAAGAGCATAATTTGGGAGGGCAATACCTCGTGGCACTTCTCTGGGCAGGGGGGGCGGACGCGAGGGAACGTGTCGCATTTTGCTTGCTTTCTCGCTTGTTTTATAACAAAAGGCAAAGTAAAGCCTGACCATGTGGTATCTTGGACGTGATGCCTGCTGCTTTTCCTCACACTGGTTCCTTCCCCCGGGGGGATGAACCATTAACAGCAGAGCCCTTCCAGCTGCTTTTGTCGATGGCTGCGCAGAAGCAGCTGCCACAGGCAGGTTCGCTGCAGCTGGGACATAGATCCTACAACATCTGGGATCGTGTCACTTCCCTCCCGGGGGCTGCTGCACACCTCTCCTACTCCACTGTTTGTTTGATGAAACAGGGACTGGAGGCTGGAGAGATCCATCCGTGATTCGTGCACTGAAATGCAATTTGAAGACCTAACTTTCTGCAACGCTTTGCCTTGTCGTGTCGAAGCATGAGAGCATGAGAAATCAGCTCACTTTTTGAGGCAGCCATAAATCCCTCGGGGAGCTCTGTTTTGAAGAACTGACGGAGGAGTCCAAACCCTTTCCCACTTCCATAGCTGTGTGGGATCACTTGCAACACATCTCAGCAGGGTGCGGTGACACAGGTCAGCTCATCCCCCAGTGCAGCAGGACATGGAAATAGAAGCAGGAAGGAACACACAGCCAGAACACAGAGATCATTAGCCAGGGCAGGTATGTTCAGGCTTCTATTCTGTGACGACCATTCTGTGGGCAAGCCTATTAGTTTCCCTGTACCTCCTTTACATATTCATAAATTCAAAAGGAAACTAGTTTCCTGTCTCCTAGGACCACTGTGAAAGGTAAATTATACTAAACACTGTAACCTGCTCTAGTACTGCAATACCAGAGGCTATTTAAGAACTGAAGAGAAAAGGAGAGAAATTTTATATGCAGTTTTCCTCTGTGGTAGAAGAAGAGCAGACGGTGACGTCAGCCTTTAAAACACCAACGTGACGCTGGAAAACAATATTTGTACATTCCCACAAAATACACAGTGGCCACAAGAAGTGGGAATCTGTCAAAGGCCCAACTGGAACAAGGAAATCACTGGGACATCACTGTCTAACTGCCTGGAGATACATTGCCACATGGTGCGGGTGATGGTGGTGAGTGACTCCCTGCTGCAGAGGTGGCAGCTGACTGAGGTGGGGAGTTATCCCCTTTAACTCATTAGATCACATAGGATGCTGCTTCCAGTTTTGAACTCTTTGACACACAGGAAAGGCACCAGTAAATAAGAACAAATTCAGCAGAGGGTCAAGTGCACTTACCCCACAAGAAGGTGTTGAGGGAGTGGGGCTTATTCAGCCCAGAGAAGAGGTGACTTTGGAGTTACCTAACAGCTGTCTACCATCTCCAAGGAGGCCACTGTGATGTGTCCTGAGGTGCCTTCTCACCTCCTGAGGTTCCTCTCCACCTGAATGGCTCCACCAGCCAAAATATCTCTATCTCTGTTAACATTAAAGAAGCAGCAGCAGCAGCATAGTCGCTTCTGTGGAAAGGAACTTGTTTATGTTTAAAAAGGTAGTGTATATAGATATAACAGCTGGAAATAGCTCTGCCACTACAAGGCATCCTGTAAATACCTGAGCATATGGAACAAGGCCTGTTCAGTGTCTGGGTCATATTTCTCAGTGGATGATATCCCTTAATTTCTTTTACATGGCAGATGAGAAGATGTTTCCCCTGCAGTAACACATGTGTTTTTAACAGACATCACAAGCTCCATGAGAACTAGGTTTCCTGTCTTGTGTTTTTTCCTCCCTGTTTTGAACATACATAAACTGCCCTGTTAAAGGCAGAAAAAGGGCTCAGTTCAAAATGCCCCTATTTCCAGCAATACCTGGATACTGCTTGGTATGACAAGGTTATCATTCATGCAAGCAGGAGTACTAAGAAATCAAGGTGAGGAGGTAAAGGAGGAACAGGAAATGATGCTTCTGCTAATAAAAAGGAAAACGCAGGTACCACAGCAAGTCCTGGGATGCCCCTCCTATCTGCCCACCAGCTGTGTACAGATGTTTCTGCTGGGCTGAGGAAGAGGCATGGTGACAGAGGAACCTGCTTTTCTACACAGGAAAGGGCAGTGTGTGTGTCCATCCTGGGTTGACCAGCCCATACAGACCTACCTGAACTCAACTCCGGCAGCAGTGTGTGCCTCCTTGCAGCCCCTTCTCCTCTGCTGCTTGCTTCCCTGGCCCCACCATTCTTATGGCACACAAAGATACAGCCCTGGCTTCTTTAGGGCTCAAGCAGAATGTTAATTCCAACATTTTGGCAATTCCCCTCTCACTTCACAGGCACAATGCCCAGCATATGCTGATTTTGGGTAGATCCCTTACCCTTTAGGGGCTTCTGAAGTACCCTCCTGTGTATCTAAGACTTGCCCATGCCTGGGAAGGATTCACCCACAAGTCTCTGGGCAGGGACACATAAAGGGTTGTTATTTATCACTCCTTTTCCTGTGAAAATGACTGTGCGGTAGCACAGTGGACAAAATCCCAGCTCAGCACCTGAAGGATAGGAGATGCTGTCCTGCATCTATATCAGCTGCAAATGCTTTAGTATCCTGTGGGATAAAAACATATGAGGGATATGGTTACAGCATTCGTTGTGCAGGTTAGATGCATCAGTATATCACCCTTCCAGAAAAATTGCCAGCTCTGAGATAGGCTGTCTTCGTGCTGAACAGCAGTTTAAATAGCAGTTGAAACTCAGCCAGTTGCTTCCCAAAGAGCAAAGCATGGCAGATGCCTTCACCACTGTGACCTGTCACATGAAGATTTATAAGTCACGAGGATGCAAACGATTCAGCTCTCCCCCTTGGCCAACAAAATAAACTCCTTGCCATTTGTTGGGAAAATAAGGGCATAATTCTGCACTGGTACAGCCATCGCAGCTGCTCAGAGACATGGAGCCCATCACCCTGCTTCTCCGTTGGCACCACGAAGACAGCAACTCTCTCCTCCCATGAGCAAGTATTTGGGGAAGGTCATGGGCTGCAAGGAGTGGATGGTGTTTGCCAGCTGAAGCCCAGCAGCTGGTACAGAGAAGATGGATGGGAGGGCAGAGGGAGCTAACTTCATCAGGAAATGCGTCTGGTTGCCTTTGGGAGGGAGACCGTTGCTATAGAAGAGAAAACTATAGCAAGAACAATGAGTAGGAGAAGATCCTGCATAAACTGCAACTGGAATAAGGCATACCTCTGACTGAGAAATGGCAAAAGAGATCAGGAAAGGGGCAGAGCAGGAAGGAATAAAGTTTAGAGAAGATGTAAGGGTTTGCTTAAAATGGGCAAGGAAAGATGAAGGAGATGTAGAGGGAAACTGAGAATTTGGGCAGCAAACAGCAAGACTAATGGGGGTGGGTAAATAAAATCAAGGAGCAAAACAGAGGGCAGGAAGAAACAGGAGCAAAGTCGTTGCTGCAGCAAGTTTGCACAGGTTCTTGTGATGATGGCTACCTGGTTGCTCAGCTCCCCACCTTCTCCATGCTCAGGTAAGCCCTGCACGAAGCCAGCAGAGCCCTGCAGGACTTACAGCACTGTGCAGCACATCTTCCTGCCCACAGATGTGTACCTCACCAGTAGAGCCTGCTTACAGATTTGTAGCCATGTGCTGTAGAGCCCAGGAACCAATACCTGAAAGGCAATTATTTACCTAATGTTCGTAAATTAACATCTAGCTTCTGGAGTCATCTGGCTCTTCAGTCTTTAGCCAGCTGCTGTCTCTCCTTTCTTCTCTTTTTGTTGGTTCTTTTTATTTCCAGTGCACGCAAGATAGCACAGAGCTGTTGATGTGTTTAGTACAGGTTTATCTTGAAGACATCTGCTTACGCCCAGGGAATAGTCTGAACTCCCAGTGACCTGTAGAGCCTGCATTCCTAATTAGCGGAAAAATATTCCATAATCAGGGCATTGCCATTTCAATGGAGCCTAAAGATAGAAAGGTTACCTTCTTGTCTGGGGTCACGAATAATAATTTCTGAGAATATAGCTTCATTCTGACCCAGAGTTAACCAGGTGCAAAGCTGGTAAGCAGCGGGACCAGATTACGCTGTCTCACAGAGTAGTACATCTACCCTGAGGGCTCGCCTTATGTTTTTACTCACGTTTTTGCTTCCAACCTCTAACAAACATGTACAAACCCTTTAAGCATGACTGGGTAAGAGCTTTGAAACAATGCCTGCTTTTAGGGCTGCTTTGCTGCAGGCCATGGGCCCTGAGAAGGTGCAATGAGCACAAAAAGCTGAGCGTGTGCCCTCCAGCACCCTCACACCATCCCCAGCACCTGCCAGCTCTTCTTCTCACTTGCTCCCAATTTGCCTCCTATCCACCTGCTTAATTTTTTTAATTTTTTTTTTGTATATGCCTTCTGCTCACCTGCCTTTTTATATTCTCTGGAGTAGCATTCAGCTCCTGGAGCCATTCAGCCTCCTTCATGCACTGCACCACCTCACCCCAGTGAGGGGCAAGGAACTGGTTTCTCTTGCGTTGACCCTTTTTCACCGCAATAAGGGTTTGGGTAGGAGCAGCCCTGCTTGTGATAGACATAGGGAACCATTCCCAGGGCCATTAAGATTAAGGAGTGTGGTGGCAGCATTTTGGTTTGGAGTTCAGAGATGCTGATTGTAGCTTCCCCCAGAAAGGGCTTGGCTATTCCTGATTTTAATACTCCGTGAATGTCTTCTGTGGTGCAAACATAGCCACAAATGCCCAACTCAGAGGGGCAAGGGGAAAGGCAAAGGTGATATACCATAATACACCAATGAGATATATCATAGCTGGATGGATATTATGCAGAAGAGAAAAAAAAAAGGTGGCCATAGACGGTAACAGAACTCCTCATCCAGACTGGAAGCTGATCTGGGGATTCTAATGCTCTGCCTTGCCCTCTCTTCTCTCCCAGCCTTCTCCCTGACTGGTAAATCCACCACTTCCCTACAGCAGAGGAAAAACAAAAACTGCAAACTATGCTTCTTCCTTCTGCTGACTGAGTTGTTTCAGGCACGAAGGTAGGTTAGAACATTTCTCATAGGACTAAGCATAATGTGTAGCTGGGGAAGGACATTCCACTCTGATTTTCTCTCTTTTGCTAGAGGGTGTCTCCCCACCTTTAGAACATCTATTTCACTGCAGGGACTGAGAATTGGATTGAGTTTGTGTAAGGGATCTATATGGCTTCTCTGTAGAGTGGGCACATAAACCTGAAAGCAGTGTGTGGTTTGTTGGCTGTGAGGATGCCCTCCTGGACTGGAAAGCAGTGGCATAAAAGTCACCAGGAAGAGTCCTCCCAACATAAGAATGAGAGCTGGAGAGGAACTCTTTGTCAGGGAATATAGTGACAGGACAAGGGGTAACAGCTTTAAATTGGAAGAGGGGACATTTAGATTAGATAAGAGAAAGATATTCTTTCCTGTGAGGGTGATGAGGCACTGGAACAGATTGCACAGGGAATTTGTGGATGCCCCATCCCTAGAAGTGTCGAAGGCCAGGCTGGATGGGGCTTTGAGTAATTTGGTCTAGTGGGAAGTGTCCCTGCCCACGGCAGGGGGATTGGAACTTCATGATCTTTAAGGTCCTTTCTGATTCTAACCATTCTGTGATTCTACAATTCTATGAATAGTTTCTAGGAAATTGTTGTGCTGTTGCTGTGGAAATAATAATTACAGTTCAGTTAACACGTGAAGATGAAGATGGTCAGACCCTGAAATGGGCTGACCAGGGAGGTGGTGGAGTCACCCTCCCTGACTGTGTTCAAGAGTAGATTAGATGTGGTGTTGAGGGATCTGGTGTAGGGGAGAACTTTGTAGGGTAGGGCTGATGGTTGGACTCGATGATCCCAAGGGTCTCTTCCAACCCAAATGATTCTATGATTCTGATTCTATGATTTTCTTCTCTTTGCCAGTGATCAGGCTGCCTGATGTCGCCTGCAGGAATTCTGCCGCGGATTAAGAAGTGGAATGACATGATCTCAGATAGGAGTGCCTCTGCCCATCCTCCTTCCCTCAGCTACCCCAAGTCAAAAGTCTGTGAAATCCCGCTGGGACCTCCCGAGAAATGTTCACACTTCCTTCCAAAAAAGTATAAAATCTGTTCTGAAACAAAAAATAAGAAGGTTTTGTTGATGAAATAAGTTATGTTGGGAAAATCGCTGTTGGCAGCCTCCAGGAGATCCACAACAATTCTTCCTGTGTCCAAGGTTTGCCTCTCTCGGGCATGTTCTTTCACAGAATGCATGTGTTTGTGGATGCTCACTGTTATCTTTGTTGGTTTATTTGCACAGGGGAACAGTGTCAATATTCCGTGGTTGGGGTTGGCTAGAGGACACGGGAGCTGTGATGGCAGGCTTAGTTCTTTCAGGAGTAGTGTCCAAACAGTGATTATTAGAGCTGAATAATTCAGAAAGTTTTCAGATAATCTTAGCTTAGGCCTTGATCTTCCCAAGACAATGCTCATACTTCATTTTTCGCTTGCACAGTCACACTGAATTCAGTGGGAGCCCGGCAGCACATTTAAAGCTAAGCCCATCATAAATCACCTTTCTGCATCAGGGCCTCAATCACAGTCTGTTCATAGATAAGTTCACTTTGGCCCCACCGAAATCCCTTTTGTGTTCATTTTCTGTGACAGTTTGGGAAATTGGCTTTCAGTAACTAATATATATATATATGTACATATATATATGTATATAAAAGGCATAAGGAAAGAGTTTTTAAAGCCACATAGGCAAGTTCTTGTGAAAACCCCGTTGTATGTTTGCATAAACAAGGTTCAGCCTAGGTATTTGCACAGCGTTCCTGTCAGGAAACAGAAATGATGCATATGATTTATCAGAGCACCAACAGCTACGTGCTGTGGGTATTTGCTTTCAGTCCACAGAGTTAAAGATTAGAAAAGGTATCTGTTGAATCCATTTGAATAACAAATAGACCAGGGAATCACAATCTGTTCTCAGCTATTCAATGGAAGAGAAACACTAATTCATTGAATATATTAGTCTCTCAATTCTAGCAATTATTAGAGCAGAGTTAGAGATTTGAAAACAATAATTTCAGGAGCTATGCCTTATTTCTATGAGCAAGTGATGAGTGATGTTAGTGTCTGTACTTCTTGGTTTCTGGCTCAGCCACGAGCAGTTGGTAACGAATCCTCCCCGCTGGCTGGTCCGGGGCTGCGCTCAGCCAAGCACAGGTAGAAGGATTTCCAAGATCAAAGCCAGAGTTAGCTGCATTATTCATGTGGTATTAGATTTTTTTAATATATTTTTTTTTGACCACTGCTTGTAACTCACAAGCGACAGTTGCGAAACTTAGTGCCCTACAACGTTTGCAAATGGATTTCAGCAACCAGTGGGACAGTTGAGCTCATCTGTACCGTGGGTAACGCAGGGAAGGAAATCTTGGACGTTTTCATTTTGCATGAAAGCATGAATGAAAGGACTTCAAGGACAAGTGGTGGGGAAAAAGCAGAAGCGCTCTAGGGAGAGGAGAGACACCACCAGAGATCTGTCAGCAGCTGGTATTCCCATGATGTTCAGTTTTTGCAGAATCTGGTCAGAAATGAAGGCAGGTTTGGCAGCCCTCCTATCAGGCAGCTTTCCCCCAGAGCGCCCATCCCTTTGGCAGCTCCTGCAGGGAGAAGCTGGCCTCCCAGGCTCTGGCACCCTTGGTTGCCAGAGAGGTCCTGGGAGCCACAGGCTCTTGCAGCCCCACCAAGGGCACTGGGCTCTAAGGGTCCCCAAGCCAGGACCGGGGGCTGTGGCCTCCCCTGTCTGTGGCCTCAGAATTCGGACAGGTAGCAATTCTGCAGCTCTGGCTCACAGAGGACTTAGGAAATTCTTGTTCTTTACTCAGAAGCCATTTCATGGACCCAAGTCAGAAGCAGCTGGATGCCAACAGAAAAATCTGGAAAACCAGCAGTCCACGTGGAAAGAAGAGGACAGAGTGCTACGAGAGATGGCGGATTGCCACTTTGTACTCACCCAGTTAATGTGCTCCTCCCTCCATTTGCTCACTTTGTCTTTCCAGGCTTCATAATCTCCGGTGAACAGATCAAGGGGTGGAGCTGAACTGGCAACTGTCACCTTATAACATCGCTCCTACAAACACATAGTACTAGCAGAGGCAGAAGGCACCGTCGTGCTGATCATCATCCTCTGAGTCAGCCATTTGCAAACACCTTCTCCAGGCTGTCATCTTGCCACTATGAATTCAAAATCTGAGTCAGAACCCAATTTAAACTGCTATAATTAACAGCCCCGATTTAACCAAACCTAGCGGTTTGTCATGTTGCATCCCCTGTGTACATCTCAGCATCTTGTGGTTGGCCTTCTTGGTGCTCCTCTTGCTTGGCCCCTGCTGCTGTGAAGAGGCTCGTGCCCGAAGACCATCAGGGGTTTTTGGTGGAGCCCGACAGCAGCTGAACAGCCAAACTCATCCCTGCCAGATTCATTTGCTTGTTAAACAGCAAAGCACCGAACGTGATGGGCTGGATGCTGCTGCCTGCTCATCTATAAATATCTTTAAAAAATAAGAGGGTGAAGCTTTGCAAAGCTTTTCATCAGTGAGACAGAGCTCCTGGTAGAACCAGGGAGCTGTGGGGCAGAGCCCTGGCCAGGGAGGGAAGAGCCAAGGGAAAGCTGCGCAAGGGAAAGAGGGGTGGTAGCATCTCCCTTGCTGGGGAGCCCCAGGAAACTCAGACCAGCCAAGAACCCTACGTAGAAGACCAAGCTAAACATCAGCAAAGCTAAACAGGAGCACTCTTTCCCTTATCCCCTTCCTAAATGCTGCTGTTACCAGTGAATTCTTCGGTCTGAGGAAGGTCTCCGAGCGCTGCGGATGGCTTAGCAGTGTCCCTGTGTTCATGTTTAGGGAATTCCCTGCATTTATTTTTAGGGAATTGCAAATAGGTAACTTATGGGCCAACTCATGTTTTTGCAGCCACAGGTGATGGCATGCCAAAACTGGGGGTGGAAGCATATTTTTGAAAAACGTGTCTTTTTTAAGATTTAAGGAGGATTTTTTTTTTTCTCTCTCTCTCTCTCCACTTTATTTCCATTGCTTCCTTTCCTTTCTCTTACCATCTTGTCTGAAGGATGCATTTGGTCTTTTGTGTTTTGCCACTGTTTATTTTTGCAGTGCTGCCAGGAGGCCGCCACTGAGAGCTCCTGTCTCTTGACCCAAGTGCTGAGCAAGTGCAACTGGAGCACCATCCGCTGCCCAGAAGTGCTTGCCATCTGCACCGCTCAGGAACACGGGAAGAGGTTTTACTTTAACTCATAGGGCGGATCAGCAGGCAGGTTGGGATCAGCTCCACCTCTCCAAATCTCATTTCGGGAGTCTACACCCTAAACTGCACCCATTCCGCTCTTTCAACACTTTGCTGTGATTCCTCTCCATCCCGCAGCCTCCTGTGGATGCCCGCTGTGCATCTCCCTCTGCAAACACACCCAGTCCTGCCAAGTTGCAATGGGATTTGGATTTTTTATGATACCTACACATCGCTCTGCTTTCTTACAGGAACACCTACACGTCAAAAATTGCAGGAGAGAAACCCCTGACTCCCGCGTGAGCTGTGTCAAACATCCATATTTTGGTGTTCACCAAATTGCAGTCTTGCCACGATGTTCTCCTTGTTACTTTAGCATCAGTTCTACATATCCCTTCATAAAGGACCATTGCATGCCTTTGGAAAGAAGGAGAAAAATGGACTTTTTGATCATAGAATCATAGAATCATTTAGGTTGGAAGAGACCCCTGGGATCATCAAGTCCAACCATCAGCCCTACTCTACAAATTCTCCCCTACACTAGATCCCTCAACACCACATCTAATCTGCTCTTAAACACAGTCAGGGAGGGTGACTCCACCACCTCCCTGGGCAGCTGATTCCACTGGCTGACCACTCTCTCCGTGAAAAATTTTTTCCTAATGTCCAGCCTAAACCTACCCTGCTGCAGCTTGCAGCCATTCCCTCTTGTCCTGTCGCTCATTGCCCGTGAGAAGAGACCAGCACCAATATCTCTACAGTGCCCTTTCAAGCAGTTGTAGAGAGTGATGAGAGTGATGAGTTGTAGAGAATGATGATACATTTTAAAATACCTACAACTGTACATTTCCACACTGAAGCAGGGAAAGTACACAGCGTTCTTCAAGTCCAACTCTTGACCTTCACTAGCTATCACAGAGCCTGCATGCACACAGGAACAGCCATACATATAGTATTCTATATCTGCATATACACTTACACGGGCAGAAAAAATCCCAGGCGGTTCTCATTTATACTCTCAATGACCAAGCTGGGAATTAAAACATCTTGCCTCATCCTACATTTTTCTACTTGAGTGAATTATTTTTTATTGATGTTGCAAGTCTTAATTTTAAATCCAGTTTTGATGAAAAAAGTGGCTGATCGTCTGCCCTGTTATTATACAAAATATATTTCTATCAAGTAGAAGGAAATATAATTTGTAAAATGATCAATTAGATAATGATTATAGTGGAGAAATACATTCCCTAACATAATTTGTTAAATGGAGGAATTTAATATAAAATAGTAGATTTCCAAATTTATACAAATAACACCAGATGGTGAGTAGCTAGTTTTAATTAAATTAGGTTTGATAATTATAGCTGTTTAATTTTTAGGTTTGACTCAGATTAGAAAGAATGCATTATTTCCCTGTAAAATTTATTTTTAGTTTCCTTCCAAGGTTGTGAATATTGCATTATTCTCCACGGTCTGGAGGGGCAGAGAGCTGTGGTCAGCATTCCTGCACCTCATTAATTGCCACCTCGGCCCCCACTTCAGCAACTGGGAGGATGAGGAGCCCCAGACTGGGGCTAGGACCCCCCAGCCCCACCCGTGATGGGAGTCAGAGGGAGTTTCGCCAATGGGAGCAGGAGGGCATTTCTGCCACAGCACCGAGATAGGTTTTCTCAGCCCAATCTATTGGCTGCTGTGCTGCATTTCAGCCACTCTTGAGCAAAGGAAGAAGCCTGAGGAGAACGATGTCCTTGCAGCTGTGTGGAGAGGGATGACCCACGCTTGGCCACTGGCGTTTTTGTGGCCAGTTTCTGCACTCGCTGCAGCTCCTGTCCTGAGATGTTTTCTTGAGGAGGACCATGCAAGGGCGGCAAGAGCCTGTCCAGCCACACACAGCAATAAATCCATGATCCCTGGCGTCTGAACTCCACTCCAGCGCACCCAGACTTCCCAGAAGTTCGTATGGGCTGTCCCCAGCTTTGAGCTCCCTCAGTCCCAGTAACTCCACAGAGCCGTGGAAATATGCTTAAAGCTTGAAGTATGTCCAAGACCTTTTTAGACTTTGTCCAGAGTCTGAAGTCTATCTTTCAGGACCAAGCCCCTGACAATCAATGCTGGCAGTCCCACAGGAATCACCTCCTGCCTTTGGATCAAGCCAAGTGTTATCAGCCCCATGTAAATGAGTCTGTGTTCATTTACAGGGTTTGCAGTTTCAGCTACAAGACCAAACAATCACTTTCATAAGCTTTTTAGGTTAGATGGGGCTTTGAGCAACCTGGTCTAGTGGGCGGTGTCCCTGCCCATGGCAAGGGGTTTGGAATTTGATGATCTTGAATGTCCCTTCCAACTCTAACCATTCTATGATTCTTTCTATGATTTGTTGGCTGCAGTGACGTCTGGGAATACTCAGCAGCAATATGCCGCAGGTACAAATATCCATATGAAAGTAACTGTGAGCCATTCACTCCTTCAGGCCTCTCTGATGCTCAGGGAAAGGACTTCATCCATGTGACTGAGTTTGTGGCATATTTCTCAATCGCTGGAGCTGTTCACCCATCTCCTGGAACCCGTAAGCCATGAAAAGAGGTGGGGTGGGTAACGAAGAGTTTTGATTCATTGGATCATCACAGTTCAAAGGCATTTGGAATACTGTAATTGTGATCATTAACCATCCAACACTTCTAGCAAAGGACATTTTAGACTGCAAGAAGCCCGTCCAAGGGCTTACTCTCCATTTCAGATGACATTATGAAACTTGAAAGGTGCCTTAAATCACCTCCCCCACTGCCGCTTTCTTAGAGTCGGCACTTTGGGTTGGCACCACAGGCAAGGTGGTGCTGTCCTGCCTCCTCTCTCTAAAGTCCTTTTTCTTTTATCTCAGTTTTTTCTCAGCAGGGTTCTTCTTCCATTATCTGCCTACTGCAAATCCCGTCTCCTGCTCTGCTCCCTTTTTGTGTGTGTGCTGAAAAGTGGCCTCCCTGAATTTGTATTATATTGATTATGTAAATCAGCGTTTCTCCTCTAGATTGCTTTTTCTTTGTGAATTGGGAGTATAATTTGCAGTCTTCTACCTGATAATTGTGAGGATAATTTGAGCTGTCTCTTTGTGGAGTCATCAGTGGCTGCTTTCATTTCCATATGTGAGCAGAGCTCTTTTTTTTTTTAAACTTTTTCCCTAATCCTGCCTCCTTCAGAACTACTGGGTTGATTCTGCTGTTCATAAAAGCATCACCTGAAGTGTATTTTGGAACTTCCACTGCTAGTGAGAATGAAACTTATCTACAGTGTGACAGGTTTTTCACCATTTCCAGAAAAGATGTAATCCCATAACTATCAGCCTGACAATAAAATTTTCTATCTGTAATGGCAAATGAAGGACTCAAATACGATCATTCTTTTTTTCACCAGGAAAATGTTTCAAAATGAGGTAAAACAATACGTTTTTGTTGTGAATAGTACATGTCTTTCATTGGCTCGAAATGCCAACTATAGATATGAAAATTAAAATAATGAGAGGTTCGGGACACACTGTTCTTTTACTCAGCACCGAATGCAACCCATTTAGAAAGTGCCATGGAGCACATTCAACAGCAAGTGAGATTTAATAAATCTATTCACAAGACTTCTAAAGGATAAAGGAAAAAAGTCTAATAGCCTCTTCCTGGCAAGTGTCTCAGAAAAAACGACTATTGCTATATTATGTCATTTTTAAAACAGCACTGCCAGCGGTTTCTTTCTCCCTTGTTGATATGATACTGGTATTGGCTAAGCACTAAAAATATGCTGAAGGCTTTGTAAGATATAGATGGAGAGGAACTCAGGCAATATGTTTGGTCATGTGATCCCAAGCCAGCTCCCTGTAGTGTTGGGGTCCTCTGGACAGAGTTCCTGGAGCATCCAGAGGCTGCAGAGAGCATAAAGGCAGGACATCTCCACAGAGCCTTGGGAACGACTGGTGACAAAATGACCATGGCTCTCTCTTCAGCTTTCCATTTCAGATTCTCTCTTATGAGAAAAGGCTGAGGGACCTGGGGCTTTTTGATCTGGAGAAGATAAGGCTGTGGGGGGATCTGATCAACACCTGCAAATGCTTAGAGGGTGGGTGTTAGGAAGATGAGGCCAGTCTTTTTTCACTGGTGCTCAGTGACAAGAGGTAATGGGCACAAGCTTGTACATAAGAAGTTCCACCTAAACATGAGGAGGAACTTCTTCCCTTTGAGGGTGGCAGAGCCCTGGCAGAGGCTGCCCAGAGAGAATCATAGAATCATAGAATCATTTAGGTTGGAAGAGACCCCCGGGATCATCAAGTNGCTCTGGGAGGACCTGCTTTGACAGGGGGTTGGACTAGATGATCTCCAGAGGTCCCTACCAACCCCATAGCATTCTGTGATCCTGTGATCAGTCATTTCAAGCCTGCCCCCATGAAAAAATCCACGTCAGATGTGGTTGTGTTTGAACTAGTTCCTTTGGGGCCAAGCTTCACTAGGAATTGCACCATTTGGAAAAGAAAAATAAAAAAAGAGAACAATCTCTTAAGCTGCAGGAAAATGTAAAAAACTCTCTCAGAATTCTCTCAAAAACAGTCCTCCACAAAAAAAAAAAAGAAAAAATACGTTGACTAAGAAGTTTTATTTTTATAAGCTCACAGTATTTCCTCCTGCTTATTTTAATTAATAACAAAATGTACCAAATGCTACACGAACTTTCCTAAAGGCAAAATAGTTTGGAAAAAGTTTCAGTATGTTCCATTCCAAAAATGTCCAAAACGGACGACATCTTGACCCAATCAATATGGGGTTTTTTTCTTTATTTTTTTTTTTCTTTTTTTTTTTTTAATTTCTGTCTGCAAGGGAAATGTCATCGTAATTAGTGCATTTTCATGCAATGTTTCCCTTTGGACAAACTGGCATTTTCTACCAGGAAAACGTTCTGTTAGAATATTTCAGATCGATGCTACCGTGAACGCGCCGCTCAATCGCACCTGCAAATAAAGCCCCACATCTGGGCTCTGCTGCTGAAATCCGTGGCAAATCTGTCAGAGGCTTCAAAGAACCCAGAATTACAAATGTGTAGGTACGTGTGTATGAATACACGTGTCTGTATCATTTCTGCGTATCATCTCTCTCTGACATATCTATACCTAGATAATTATAGCGCTTGCTATATAGGCACACCAGGAAAATGACTGGTCTAACAGATGGGAGTCCTGCAGGAAACCCTAAGAAGAGCCAGGGTTGGGGGAGAAGCGAGGCAAAGGCATATGTTTTGTTGTAGCTTGAATTACCAGAGCGCTAATCCCCAGGAAGGGGGTACATTTGACCTTCTGCAGCAAAGGGAAGGTTAACCTTTCGTATTTCTCGATCAACACATTCCAGGGGAAACTTTCTGTTTCGCTGCAGCATGAAAAAAAAAACCAACAAAACAAACCAACCCCTAAAACATGAAGATATTTGCATTTTTAGCAAGATGGAGATTCTAGGGGATTATTTATTTTTTTTTTCAGCGCTAGTCATGCCATTTGTCAACACTGTGCTAGCTGAACAGCCACTCAAACGAGACTCCCTCTTCACTCCTGAAATGTGGCCAGGTCCCCAAATTTAAACAGAGTGGCCCAAGATGTTTATTTTCATTCTTGGTTAGCTGGTTAATGGTTTGGATGTGATAATTAAGCATTGTTACCAACTGCTGAAAGGTGAAGTGATTGAAACGTAGAAGAAACGCTACGTTTCAAAGCGTATGGGGCAGTATTGCTCCCATGAGAACTCCCTGACAGATTCAGGGTACAGAGAGCCAATCCTTTCTTGAATACCCTGATATCAAACTGAACACTGAAGGATAACACCAGAGTATTTCATGCAAGTAATAATTTAGTGACAGAGACTCGGATCCTCATAGGAAAAATTTCCAAAGTAGGTGAAGTGGCTTGAATGAAAGAATTGGGGTAAAAAAGTCTATGAATGACTATTAAGGATACATTTCCAGTGCATGCACAATAGCACTAAAAATACAAAGATATGAGAGGCTAAAAAATAGGCTACCGAATTTTCAACACATGCAAAAGAGCACTAAAAAATACAGATAGAAATAAAATAGGCTGAAAAATACAGATGTATGTTCTCCATTAGCAGCGTGAAAGCACATCCGTGGGTCTGCCTGTGTGAGTGCATGTCTGTGCACACATGCATGGAGCTTTGAAGTGAGGATATCTCTTTCTCTTTGACATCTACATAGAAATATCTTTCCCCACTAGTTCTGCTTTCAAAAAGCCGGTAATATTCTTCATCTTAAGCCCAGTACAAAAATCCTCTGAGATTCATCTTCCATTCTGACCTTAATTCTGTCAGTCGTGTCTAGATATTGGAGCAATCTTTAGGTTAAAGTGTGATATATAGCACATATTCAGAGAATGGAAGCTTTAACTTCAGGTTTTTCTGCTTTTGTGTATTTACGTCAGAACTTCCAGCACTGTTCTTTCAGTGAGAAAAAAGGGAGATCACAGGCTTGTTATCTGGACAGGAGTTGCTGTACTTCAAAAAAATATAGGTCTTGATCAGCTGTCTCCCCTAGCAAGGAAATTAATATCCCTGTTGGGTTTCTCAGGATGGTGGGTTCTGTATGGGCCAAGTATCTGTCTATCTATCCTGCTGCATTTGCTGTAAGAAATGTACACATGCATGTGTAAATACGTGTGTGTGTGTGCATGAAGGTGTACAAATATGCACCTGAATACTTGCAGTTATATATTAAGGTAATTAAAGAGAATGCCCCTGTTCCTGGGGCTCAAATGATGTTTGTTCTGGGTGCCGCGTTCGGCGGATTCATACTGTAAGCCCTTAGATTTCCTTCACCAACATATGACCCAGAATCAGCAAATGAGGCTTCGAAATGTTGGGATAATTACAAAAGCAGAATCAGAAAGGTTAAAAAAACGTTCATGCACATCACTGGGGCAGCAGAGCCTATTGAGCACCAACCGATGAGAATGTATTGCGGGAGTTAAGACAGGCACGGACCTCGAGCGGAAGAGGAATTAAAGTGCAGCAGAGTGCTCTTTTGTAGCCAGGACTCCTGATAATGTTCTCACACGCTCACAGTAATAACTCTGGATTTTAATTGTCTAGCTGGCTGGACGGTGATCTCTATCTATCAAGCACTTAGGCTACTTCAGCTGGCCGCTGAGATGTCTGGGAACTGATGGCTGGGGAGTGTGGTTCACATTACTCAATGTTAACCCCAGTGTTTTCACTTTTCTGATGCCCAAGACCAGGCTCTGGGATCATGGGCATATGGTGGGGTCTCTCTTTAATCTGTGAGGGGCGGGGGGTGTGGGGGGGTGGGGATGAAAGAGCAAACCCTGTGTTCTCTCTTCTCTCTGGAAGGAGCACAAGGTCTCTGTTATGAAAGACTCCACTGCCTGCATTAGAGATGGCGGTGAAGTAGCCTGAGGGATAAGCTTGTGTGTTGTGCTAACAACATATGTTAGATCTATGCCAACATCCTCCTGACTGGCTCTCCCAGGTGCCTTAACTACAGCTGCGACAGAAAAGCTGGTGGTACCTTCTCCAAGGGGAGAAAAGCCAGGGCAGGAGCGGTAAATGCTGGAGACAGCTTTCAGGAACAGAGAACATGAGTTACATGTTGTGCATTTGTCTGGTTTCAGAGCTAGCAGTAAATCCAGACCCCTGGTAGGACCTAATTACCTCCCATCTGAGCAGTAACTCGGAAGCTAAACGCTGTCGAGGAGAGATGGGGACTCATTTCCAAGAACACAGGCACAAACACATTTTTATTGGCCATAGAGAATGGTACTGTGCGTGCCAGTATAGCATGGATGTCTGACTCAGAACATAAAGTGCAGGTGCCAGCAGCAAGAAGATGCTGCTAAGAAATACCAGCTCTCGGGGACTGCAAAGTATCAGCTGTCTGGGGAGACCAGAACTGGGAACAGAAAGAGCCGCCGATGACTGAGGAGATGGTTTTCTTTGCTGTCTCATCAGCTCCCCTCGTGCTCCTCACCCTGGAGTCGGAGCCCAGAGCCGTGGTGGCCGGAGTGATGGAGCTGCCCCTTCTGAGACTGATCCAAGAACTCTGACCCCCCCTCTTCCTCAGGGAGACTTGCAACCTCAGAGACTCTTCACGCACGTGGGAGAGGAGAGAGAGGACAGCGTTCGATAAATGCAGCTATTCCTCTCCTCCTCACGGGATGTTCCTGGCAGCAGATAGGACTTCGTGGCTTGCCCTCCTCCCTGGAGTCTGCTCTAGGAGGTAATCTTCGGAGACAAGAAAATCAACAGCATTACTCTATTTTGTACAGTGCCTTGTACAGTGCATTCCTGATCTGACTGGGCCTTTGGGCACACCAGACCTACAGGTAATAACAACGAGCAGTGACTTGTCTCTGAGGATAAGAGCGGGAAATGAAATTGTCTCTGGATAAAAATAGTTCCTTTTGATCGTGTATTTTCTGCTGGCTCTTTGCCTTCAGGCAACGTATGACAACTTGAGGAGCAGGGTTGGTTTGGTTTTTTTTTTATCCCCTAGGCAATGTTTTATTGCTCTCTGCCTTAAAGTCAGTCAATATTTGTAATTATCTGCCCATCCCACAGGTAACCGCAGGACTTTTTTTTGGGGAAAAAAAAAAAAAGAAAAAAAGGAATGAAGATGGCAGCACAGCTTCTGACAAGATTTGGAGAATTAAGATGACAAAAAGCAGGCTGGTGGGCTTAAACCTCCTGCGCTGAGCCGAGAGACTTTCTTGGTTTATACGTCCTTCTGGTCCTTTATACACGTTATGCTTTACTAGGCAAAACCCATGTAGGTGCAACTGCATGTCTTTCTCTGCGTACGCACTCGCATATGACTATATTTGCTTATTTGCATATGTGTATGAATACATGCAGCACGTGTGGGCGGTGAGAAGCTAAAGGAACATTTGCAAGGTTGACAAGACCAAAATTCGATCCTCCTTCAACCGGCTGGGTTTTTCTAAGCGCGTGCTGAGGCAGCAGGAGAAAGAATCCCCTTTCGGGCTGAAGGATGCAACGAGACCAAGGCTGCAGCAGGATAAAAAAACCCCAACAAAACAAACCCAAAACAACCCAAAACCCAGCTCGTCAGCTTGGTGCCAAAGAGTTAACTCAGCACACGGGGTTTGCTGTTAGCAGGGTTATGCTGCCGACAAGCCTTGATAGTACAGACGTCCTCTCCTCCCTGGTACCCGCCGCAAGCCAGCAGAAACTTGCCTGGAGATGAGTCCCTGCAACTCAGAGCGCAGCATCCCACCGGCCCCATGTCCCTTGCCAGCTCCCAGTGACAGAGCTGACATGGAGAGGCAAGAGAGGGCACAGCTGGCATGCAAAACCCTGCCATCAGCATGCCCGCATCTGCTGAATCCGTTGCGAGCGGTTCACCCAGCTGGGATTTTAATGCAGCCACATCCCTCCTTTTTGAAAAGTGGTATTTTCCTCCCCCCAACACCCCCCCAGCTTAATGATAGAGATGTGAAAAAAAGAACCAACACCTAATTAAATGTTTTTAGCGTAGCACACATGTGTGAAATTTTAGGTCTGTTGACCTTGGCAGGGTCCCCGTAAGAAATTAGTACAAAATTAGTGGCATTTGATGTTCTGAAAGGCCGCCAGCCATGAAGGCAAAGGCAGGCAGAGGGAGAAGGAGCATCATCCTGCTGAGGCCAGGCCCCATCCTGGAGATCCTGCGGGTTTGGGTGCAGGGCGAAATGAGTGGGTAGCGGCGAAACGAGGGGGTGGATGTGTGGCACAGTCAGTCCCACGCTTCACAGCTCCTCAATTGCAGCTGCCACCAGTGGGAGTTTATGGCACCCAGCACCCCGCACCCAAACCTGAGAAGCAATGCAGGAGCTCAGGGGTGCTGACAGCTCTCCTCACCTCCCGGGAAGGGCTCAGGCCCACACAGGACTGGGCCATCCCAGCCCAGCATCTCGCCTTTTCAGCTACTGACACCAGCTGTGAACACTACAAGATCTTTTTTTCCCTCCATGGATGGATGGACAGACAGCTCCCCCCTTGACCTGGCAGATTCCTTCTCTTTCTTTCCACGGCCTTTATATTTTAGTGAAACGCCTTAAATAGCATTTGTGTAATCATGCTTTTCTGCTGACCCATATTCTCAGCACAGGTTCAAGCCCTGCCGGCAGCTGCTCCAGGTTCAGCTTGTTAAATCCTTCCTGGGTAGCGGGGGAAGCAGAATTAGTTATCCAGGAGGAGAACCAGGCACTAGGAGTAGGGGAGGGAAATATAAGGGACAGCCAAGTCCCTGGAGGTGCTATGGCTGAGCCCCACATTCCGTTTCATAGAATCATAGAATGGCTAGAGTTGGAAGGGACCTTCAAGATCATTGAGTTCCAACCCCTCTGCCATGGGCAGGGACACCTCCCACCAGACCAGGTTGCTCGAAGCCTGCAGCCCATGCAGCTTATCTGGCAGCATTAACTTAAAGAAGAGGACAGGACAAACAGCTGCTGGGACAGGGGGGGTCTTCAGAGAACTTGCACTCCTGCAAGCCAAAACACCATGTGGGCATGAACCTGGGGACTGATTTAAAGGCTGCACGCTCTGCTAGAAGTAGAGCAAAGATTTAGGGCTGGGGGTGATTTACGAATCCTGATGCTGGATGCTGAGGTGCCTGGTCCTAGCAGTGGAGTCTAAAGCCAGAGATGAGGTGCTAAGTTCCCTGCACTTTGGAATAAAAGCCAGAAGAGCCACCGGGCTGGGCATACAGCCCATAACATAACAGCATAACAGTAGGTTACCCCATATGAACACTAACACCACTGCATAAAATAATGGCACCGCTTCCCTGCCCTCATGTGCATGCACACTGTAAGAAAGAGCTGATTTCCAAATGATGCTCACAGACCTGAATGCATTAGGGGTTCCTTTCTTCCTCCTGCTTCAGGACAAGGACCTGGGATGGTGGAGATCACAAGTAAAAATCCCTTTTCTCTGAGTCTCCACTCCCTCCTCTTAAAACTGGTCATTCTTGTAATTCTTCAGAACCAGGTATGACATATGTTAAATTTTAATTTCTCCTAGCAAGGGGACATGTGGGTGCCAGTCCTTGCTCTAAGAGGTTCTTTTTTTAGGCAACATTCAAAAGCAGGGTAGTCTCCAGGAAGGTGGGAAAATGTGCATTTGAACTTGCGTGGGCAGGAAAGGAAATGGAACCCATATTTGCCACAGCTGGGCTGAGAGCCTTCACCACACTGCTAGGAGGTAAATCATATATCCCTCTTTTCTGCAGTTCCACTTTGGGCTAAGAATCCATTTTCCAGCCTGGACCACCCAGAAAATACATAGTTTGTGGATGTCACGGGCTAAGCATGTGACAAGTGCTGAGTTGCTAAGCTGTGATAAAGTACTCAGGTACTTAAGGATCCCAGAGAAGAGAGCTTTCAGAAATGGAGCTGAAGATTTGAGGCATCTGCAGGAGCAAGCACAGGCTTATAGGCTCTTACTCCAGTAATGGGTTACCAGAATCTACCCATATCCTTTTCCAGACCTGAGCCTTGCCCTATTCATAGCACAGTAATAGGGTTCCACCACCAGTTTTATTAAGTCTCATTAAGTTGCTGAATTAAATTTTGCCTCCAAAGCCGCTGTGGTGTAATGAATGCTTATGCTGCAAGCTGGTAAGCCCACAGTATACAGTTCTTCCAAGAGCAAAATATTTTCTTTTCAGTCTGATAACTCATCTGGAACTCTATAAATATAGAGGGCAATCCCATATTTTCCTAAATAAAAGATGAGTGAGGGAGGTTTGGGGGGTTTTTTTGTTCTCTGATGAAAAAAGATGCGTAATTACAGACCTCAGACCTCAGAAAGAACTTAGGCAGGCAGCACTGTAGTTGTAAATATGACAAAGAAGATCAATCTTTCAGAGATTAGTAGACCAGGATGGACCCACTAGCAGCACGAAACCATTACATTTGCCCAAATATTTCTAGAAGAACTGAGAGTGGAAGTGGACCAAGAGGGACCAAAATATCCTGTGGAAGGACTTTGTTGAGCCAGCCAACTCCTCTGTAGTTCCTGAATCCACTTTTTTCATAACCTGGAAGGAAAACAACAGAGCACTGCAAACAACTCTAGTAACTGATCGTGCTCTGATATTGCCAAGGTAAAATATGATCATTCATTCCTCAATTTAAGGAGTTCAAGGTTTAGCTCTGTTGAAGAGGCATCGCAATGGGAGACATTTTAATCTTCAATGAGAGTTTGGACCAGACAATTAATCTGTGTCTTTAATGATGGGCATTGTAGAGAGGTTGGTGCTGGTCTCTTCTCACGGGCAATGAGCGACAGAACAAGAGGGAATGGCTGCAAGCTGCAGCAGGGCAGGGTTAGGCTGGACAGTAGGAAAAAGTTTTTCACAGAGAGAGTGGTCAGTCAGTGGAATCAGCTGCCCAGGGAGGTGGTGGAGTCCCCATCCGTGACTGTTTCAGAGTAGATTAGATGTGGTGTTGAGGGATCTGGTGTAGGGGAGAACTTGTAGAGTAGGGCTGATGGTTGGACTTGATGATCCCAAGGGTCTCTTCCAACCTATATGATTCTATGATTCTAATATTGCCAGCTTACTATTCTAAGTTGTCAGTGTTGGATGAAAATCACTATTGGAGCACAAAGTGATGGTATGTTTCTTCCTGGTCAAAAAGCTTACAGGAAAATCCTTCACGGACTTGCTGGCCACAAACCAAATTCACACAGGGAAAATCAAAGTTCTCCTGAATTTCATGACTTCTAGTCTTAAACTTCAGATTTTGTAGGAGGAAATGAGGAAAAAGAGAATAACACTTGCATTTTTGGAAAGAGACAAAGATAATTTAAACCCTGTCTGGGAAAGAGATTAAGTTAATGTTGGGAAGCCAGAACTGCAGCAGAACATCAATAATTCTTTCTCTGTCTCTCTTTTTCTTTTTTTTCTTTTTTTTTTTTTTTTTGGTGCCCCACATTCACTCCTAATCCAAATAAATATTTCCCTTCGCAGATCCTTTTCTCTCAGGAGTTACTGAATGTTGTGACAGTTCGAAGGAAGGTGTCTGCTCCATTCCTGCCCTATCCCACTTTTTTTCCAGAGGTGCTACAGGGCTCCCAAGGTCGCCCACCCTCCCCTTGGAGCAGTTCCCAAGTTCAAGCACTGCAGAGATCACCAGAAGGTGTCTGTGCCAAGCACTGAAGGCCTCTGCTGAGATACTCTGAGCACTCAGGGTAGGGCTGAGGCCACAGTAGAGCCTGGAGGAGATGCCAAATTGTCCCCCCAGGAGTGCTAAAACACTGCCAAGGACCTTAACGCTCTCCAGAGAAGCCAAGGACCAAGACACAAGCGTAACCTGTAACCATATTGGTCCTTTCCCTCCCACGCCGCCCACTCGCCTCCCACACACACCCCACTGGGATCTTTGTTCATGCAAAGTGACATCATGCTTGGGCACTTTTGAAATATTTAAACCCCCAGCCCGACTTGTCTATAATTTCCTAAGTTCTGCCAGGGAGGGTTAATAATCATCAGTCCTAGCATCTGCCAAGAAGCCCCCTGGGACTCGATCACCACTAAGACTATTGCCAGGGCTTGTGCTCGGCACTGAATATCCCAAAGGAGTAGCTTGGCTACTTAAAAACAAACCCCACTAGTCTGCAATATTGTGGATTTCTCAGAGAAGCCTCCAACCAGTCCAATGACTGGTATCTAGGAGTTGTTGCGTGCCCCAACAAGTCAAATACACGTAATTATGAAATAGCTGCAAGGGTGAATAATGTATCGCACTTCATCGTTTGAACATATGGACTGGCAGATTCTATGTAATGAGCAATAGTCTGTGTACTGCTGGGAGCTCATACAGCTCGGGGAGTAGGTTCTATATTCATACAGCGTGCTGTGGAAGTCCTTCAGCTTGTATGGCCCCATAAAAATAGAGAAGCTGCCGCAGTCCTGCAGTGATGCTGCTGGATGTGAGACTGGTCAGAAATGGACTTCTGAAGGAAACCACCAGTTTTAGGTCTATGTGCGGCAAGTGCCTGAGCCCATTCTAGAAACAGCAGTGCTAAGCCCCAGCTCCACAGGGTGCTTAACCAAAAACTGGCATAGGTTATGTCTCCACTGATGAAAACGGCCCAGGGCATAGGCACGAGGAGTTGCATGCTCTTCTCTGCACTGTCAAAGGGTTAGCAGGTTGGAAAGGTTCATGATGTAGACCAAATAGTGCTCTTCCAGACAGCAGCCAGGGTCAGGGATTGCCACAGGCCAGAGAGCTCTCATGGCTGGGCCCTGTGATGAGAAAGGGTTTTACTACTCTGGTTTAGGCACCTGGCATTCAACACATGTAGGTCCAAAGCTCGGAGGACGAGCTCAGCTCAGTCCTGGAGCTCCTCCATCCCTGTCTGTGCCTCCCCGCAGAGCCCCACAGCTCCAGGCCAGTCTGCTCCACCAGCATGACTGAAGGTATTACCTCACCTCCCTAACACCCCAGTGGCTATACAAATTCTCCTGCAATAGGGGATTTCTGGGCTCAAACACACAAAGCATCAGTGTGTTGGGTTTGCATGGCAAGGTTTTGGTAGCAGAGGGGCTACAGGGGTGGCTTCTGTGAGAAACTGCTAGAATCTTCCCCCATGTCCAATAGAGCCAATGCCAGCTGACTCCAAGATGAACCCATGGCTGGCCAAGGACGAGCCCATCAGTGACAGTGGTATCACTTCTGGGATAACATATTTAAGAACGGGGAAAAGAACCCGTGCAACAGCAACTGCAGCCAGAACAGAGGAGTGAGAATATGTGAGAGAAACAACTTTGCAGACATCCAGGTCAGTGAAGGAGAAGGAGGAGGTGTTCCAGGTGCCAGAGCAGAAATTCCCCTGCAGCCCATGATGAAAACCACGGTGAAGCAGGTTGTCCCCCTGCAGCTCGGGGAGGTTAACAGTGGAGCAGATACCAGCTGCAGCCCAGGGAGAACCCCATGCCAAAGCAGCTGGATGCACCCAAAGGAGGCTGTGACCCCTGGGAAGCCCACACTGGAGCAAGCTCCTGACAGGACCTGTGGACCCATTGAGAGAGGAGCCCAGGCTAGAGAAGGTTTGCTGGCAGGACTTGTGACTCCATGGGGGAATCATACTGGAGCAGCCTGTTCCTGAAGGACTGCACCCTGTGAAAGGGACCCATGTTGGAGCAGTTCATGAAGAACTGCAGGCCATGGGAGGATTCACTTTGGAGAAGTCATGGACAACTGTCTTCCGTTGGAGGGATCCCACTTTGGTGCTGGGGAAGAGTGTGACGAGTCTTCCCCCTGAAGAAGAAAGAGCATCAGAGACAACATGTGATGAACTGACCACAGCCCCCATTCCCATCACCCTGCAGGACTTAGGGGGGACGGAGGTAGAGAAAATTGGAACTCAAGTTGAGACTTGAAAGAAGGGAGGGATGGGGGGAAGGTGTTTTTAAGATTTTTAAGATGTTTTCAAGCTTTAGGTTTTATTTCTCATTATCCTATTCTGATTTGATTGGTAATAAATTAAACTAATTTCCCCAAATTGAGTCTGTTTTGCCCGCTGAGTGGTCTCCCTGCCCTTATCTCCACCCACAAGCCTTTTGTTATATTTTCTCTCCCCCGTCCAGCTGGGGAGGGCAGTGAGAGCATGGCTTTGGTGGGCACCTGGTGTCCAGCCAGGGTCAACCCACCACAACCAGCTAAAGCTGGCTTAACCCCAGGTCTGCAGCTCCGTCTTGGTAGAGAAAAGCAGGGGCAGTGAGCAGCAGTGCCCTTCTCAGCTGTTTTTCTAAAGGAGGAGAGTTCCTCGGCAGGTTGCTCATGCTGAGAAGACACCCGCCTCTGTGTCTCACATGGACAGAGTGACAGCTGTGACCCAACCGTCCAGATGTCCCACTGAGCATGAGTCAGTAGCCCTGGTTCCTACCCCAGGGATTCAAGACTAGGAAGGCTGAGGTCTGGTGCTGTAAGATCTAGGAGCAAGTGGGCTTTCCGACAGATCCAGAGTTACAAATGGTAACCTCAGATTTCCATTCTATGGGGAATTCCGACATTTTTCATTAATCTTTGGCTTAAAAAGCCCCCAGGTTTAAACTTCTAAAACTGCAGGTTTTTGTAAGGGAATATAATTGCTGGCCACTGAAAGGTTTTGCTTCTGTTTTGATTTGGAAGGCTTTTTCAATTTTGTAATTTAATTTTTTATATATGAATAGAGCATAATGATTATTTTAATTATAAACAATATCAGATATGGTAATGCAATAATTCATCAGTATTCTAATTGGTAAGGGTTACTGTAACTGGTATTTGCTCTGGTAATTGGCATTTTAATTGGCAATTGCTATTCCAAATGGCCATTGGGGTAATTCTTACTCGTGGCTGGTAATTACACTGGAAATTGTTAATTGGTATTCTAATTGGTTTGGTGATTCATATTTGGTTTTCTCATTGGTAGTAGAGCAAAGTGGTCATTTGTAATAGATAATTGGTTTGGTAATTGATTTAGCAGTCGGCATTGTAGTGAGTGCAAAATAAGTGATCAGAACTTATTAATTTATTAATAAAAAAATCTATAAGGTTTTGAACTGAAAGCTGGTTTATGGCGCTGACAATCCAATGTTTTTCAAAAATCTTACTAAAATGTCTAATTTTAAGAAAAATGCCAAATTTTAAGGACCTTTTAAAACTGGAAACTTGTAGACTACAAGACTCTTTCAATGCTTCAGTATCAACAAATGGCTATTTTCCATTAAACAGCTTTTCTCCTGGGGAATTTTTGATGGGTTTAACTGGTCCATCCTGTGGCATCGACACCCGGATTTGCCATGCAGGGAGCTGGTCTGTCACCCGCCTGCTGCCCCTGAGGGATAAGGCAGCAGGGTGCAGCACCTCCGTGGGTAGGCAGGCAGCTTTGCAGCCACGTCACACCACTCACATCCCCACGGCATCCACGTAGCCACCTCTGAAAAAAGTCCTAAATGTTACTGAACCCAGGGTGAGTTTACAGGGGCAATGGGAGAGGGGTCTCCTCTAATTAAAATGACTTGACACGTGTAGGATCATGGCTGAGCTGGCCCTGCTGTAACCCAGCCCCAACAGTACCTACTTGCACACCTCCTGGGCCTGATCCCTGGAGGAGCATTTCCTCCTTACCCTGCTTTGAACCACCTCCTCCTGAACTACCATCCGAACATCCCGTCTCCCTGCAGATGGGGCAGAATTTCCCCCGATACCACCCTTCAACCAAGGTATTTAATGCTGTATGAAGTCAGACACGGCAAAAGAAGCTGGGTGATCGGATTGTTCCTCACTTCCCGTGTACACGTGATGATGGTTTCCAGGAGTGGGGGTCCTTTATTTGACACGGGGGGGATTCATAGTGCAATCCACTGGGTGGGAAAAGATGTGGCTTTAAAAAAGAAGTAAAAGAAAAAGACTTTGGAGTGCTGCTATGCTAATGACATCCACATAAAGACAGCAAGACTAAGATCTGAAGGGAAGAGTAACTAAAATTGCTCACTACAGCCTTTGATGCAAAAAATACTTGGTTGCTTATATAACTGATGGTACAAATTTTCACAGCGAACTCTCCAGAACTGCCAGCACTATTTCTGTCCTATTGTGGCCTTTGGAAAACTATTGATTTTCTTTCAGATGCATCAAGTTGGGCATCCAATACACATTCTTCCTGGCCAACACGGTTTGCCTGAAGATGTTTGAATAACTGGCTCATTAGACTGTGTGCTTCCATGCTTGGCATAGAAATCCAAGAGAGAAAAGGCCCCCTTTGGTTGTCCAGCCCAACCCTCAGCACTGCAGAATTGCTCCCTCTGCCTCCCCCACATTTTTGACTGTTTTATCCAGCCCAGTTATTAATGCCTTAGATAATGAACTCCCCCTGGAAAACCGCTCCCCACCGGTGACCACTGTTATTATGGACCGGGACTGGGATTACATCCAGTTACAAGAAGGGCGATTTCAATGCGATACGTACAAAAGGAGAAGGGAGGAAGCAGCCAAAGGAAAGCTATGAACTGAATGCAAAGAGCCTGTGTTTCAAAGTAAAAGATCCCCCGCTTAACAAGAGAGTATCATTTCTGAGACTGCATCAATTGCAGACAATCGGAAGGTGATCTGGACCTTTAACTGCAAAACAGAAATTCCTCAGAGTTGGGTGGATTTTTTTTCCATCAGCCAAACCTCCTTCAGCCAATAGTAGGTGTTTTGATGAGAGCAGAGTTGCTAAGACAGACATTTTGAGGGCCTGATCTTCAAAATGTAAAGTTCTGCTTGCGGTTTCAGCTGCCTGAAATCTAAGAGAGATTTCCTTCTGTTTCCTCTACTTCATATAATAATGACGGGGAATTATGTTTAAGAGGCTCTTTATGAACTGAAATATGATGATGCGTTTCTAACATCATTTTTTGAGACCACCTTTATCCTTCTTCAATTATTTTCAAGCTCGATGATGGTTTCAGCAAAACAATTCAAAATGCTTGTCTTCACTACCCAGTAATTCAAGGCTGATTTGTAAATCCTTACATAATGTTCGTGCATCTTGTCGTGTGCAATTACATTTTTCAAATGCTTCTCCTTTCTCTTGTTCCTTTCCCAAGTCCTGTTTAATTTAACCCATCAAAACTCCATTTGTTTCTGATCTGAAAATGAGTTCATGCCTAAATAAAACCTGTCTGACATTTGCAAGTCACTTGCAAACGCCCTTCTAGCCTGCAATCACTACTCCTTCCTCTTCTGAACCACGTTTACACATGTCTCCATCTGATTGATTGCATGTTGGGTATACACTTTGAGATGCTTCAAGAAAACATGATATATTGGCGGTCAGTATGTGCCATGTATTGATTATTATTCACATGTAAGATGGTTGGAGTTGGAAGCATTGGAGCCCACAGCAGAGACTCCTTCATAATTAATGATGAAGATCATAGAATCATAGAATGGTTGGAGTTGGAAGGGACCTGCAAGAACATTCAGTTCCAACCCCCTGCCATGGGCAGGGACACCTCCCACCAGACCAGGTTGCTCAAAGCCCCATCCAGCCTGGCCTTGAACCCCTCCAGGGATGGGGCAGCCCCCGCTTCTTTGGGCAACCTGTTCCAGTGTCTCACCACCCTCATAGTGAAAAAGTTCTTCTTAAAATCTAATCTAAATCTATCCTCTTTAAGTTTGAAGCCATTGCCTCTCATCCTATCACTACATGCCTTTGTAAAAAGTCCCTCTCAGCTTTCTTCTTGGCACCCTTTAGGTACTGGAAGGCTGCTCTAAGGTCTCCCCAGAGCCTTCTCTTCTCCAGGCTGAACAACCCCAACTCTCTCATCCTTTCTTAATAGCAGAGGTGCTCCAGCATTCAGAGCATCTTCATGGCCCTCTTCTAGACCTGTTCCTTCTTGTGCTGAGGACACCCAAGCTGGGCACAGTACTGCAGGTGAGGTCTCGCAAAGGCAGAGTAAGGGGGGGAATCATCTCCCACTGGAATTCTTCTTAGGTAGCAAAGAAACTATCTGGAGTCAAAACCACAAAGTAGCCACACTGTCCACAATTGTGGCTAACAAAGTCCATGTGTGCTGAGTTCTGGCTCCATGCTTTATTGCTTTACTCTATTGCTTCTGGAGTCGGTGCCAGTAATAGTATGGGCAGCCTCATACCACCCTTCTTTGCAGGGATAGGCTTGTCCTGCATTAATCTACAAACAGTGTTGGAAGATTTGCTACCTTACTTCTGCCACAAGGAAAAGCAAGAGAAGAAGTCTTATTAAGAAGCACAACAATAAAGACCTAGGTTTCTACCTTCCCCCAACTCTTCAGTTCTGAACTAACTCTCCTTCCAGCATAGAATCATCAAATGCTCATCTTCTTTCCTTTGGCATCTATTTTTTAAGCTAGTTTAGGCTTGAAGCTCATCTCAGAGCACTTCTCCTGCAAAGTGCAGTAATCTCATGATCCCAAAGAAGGTGGTTCAACACCAACATTGGCCTAAGGACCCGCAATCTTCAAGCACACTTCCACTGCAGGCCACAATGCAGAATGAGGATATCAGACAGGCTTAAACACATTAGCTCAGGTACTGGTAGCTGGTTTACTGCGGTGGCAAAGAGCTCTATGTGTGCTAATTTCAGTTGCTTCTGAACTAACAGCTGTGTCCTTGCAGTAATTGCTATGACCTTATGCCTGTTGTTTTCCAGAGTTTCACTGCAGGAGAGGCCAAAGCAGGATCAACTCTAAAAGATACCTACATTTTGGTATGCACATGCAGATATTTAGGTGTTAACCATAGCTCTCCAAGCCCCCAGAGGTGAGTCAGCAGAGTGGTAGTCAGTGCAGCCAGTGGAATTTGCAGAGTAACTCAATTAGCTCCAACTTATAAATCTAGAGCTTGACTGGGTTTCCAAAACAAGGTGCACCTGAAGTGCCTGGATATCTGAGATGTCTACCCTGGAGCAGCAGGTATGATCAGGACCTGCAGAAGATCTATGCACTTCTGAAAGTGCATGTAGGCATTTGCTGTAGGCAAAATGGGATGCTCTAGAGAGGAGTGGATTGCACCTGAGGTGTGTCGTTATGTAGGCTCAGGAGTGGGTCCCTTGAGTCACTTGCCATGATCTCTTGACTGTATGGACTGGGTCTTCACAGACCCAGGAGCTCAGACACCCAACATGCAGGCACCTGCAAGCAGTCGCTTGTGTTTAGGTGTCTTAATATGGAGGTGGCTGCCACTGCCAGTGTGTGATTGTGGAGTCCATCATACCAGTGAGCAGGTTTGCTGCTGTGATGACCCTACAGGATGGACATAGGCTTCAGCCTGTACTGGGGGACCAGACCACAGTGACTTCCCACGCTGGTGCACAGTGGTGTCTCAGTAAACAAATAAGGGTACTCCACTCTTTTCCCTTCCTTCCCCCTCAGGTCTCCAAGATTTTTATCAACCCCATTTCTGCAATTGCTCACATAGTTCTAGGATGTACTACAGAAAAAAAATACTCTTCTATTCCTGTCCTTCCCCTCTCCCTGTCCCATCCTCCACCTCCCAATATCTAAAATCTCCTCTTCCTTCCTGATGAGGTCAGGGAAGTTTTGCTTCACGCCTTTCACGTGGAACAACCTAGCCTAAAGACAAGAGATGACAGATAAATGAGGGCACAACATCCACCGGGAAGCGGGTAGAGGTGAAAAAGGGCACAAGCAACCAAAAAAACCCAATGATGTCCCAGCTCCAATTAGACTGGTCTTTGTCCGTGAGGCTGGGGGAAGGGAGTCGATTATCAGTGGCTTGGTTTCTTTCTTCCCTCTCTCCAATGGGAGACATTGGGTGGGCCAGGCAGCTGGTGTGCTGGGACAGCTGCTGGCCACCCTGCTCATAATCGCCCCATTGATACCTTGCACCGCCACCGACTGCTTGGTGTCTCCACCTGTTGTCCTTGGTCTTGAGTCCCTAAACCCCCCGTGTCACAGGGGCTGCTGCTTTCCCGTGTGCCCTCTCCAAACCCTACCGGGGTCTCCCCCTGTGCTGTCACAAGGTAAGAAACGAATAACGAAGCACCCAATAATTTTAGGAACAGTACTGTAGGAGTTGGTGAAAAGGTCCAAGCTAAGCAAAGTTGGGCTCCTGGTGGAAAGATTTGTCACTGGGCATGTTTTATTATGGCCGTTTGGCTCATTACTAACGTACTATTTCACCATCTCTCACTGCACTAATGTCAATGGAAATAAAAAACAGTAAGGAAAAAGTATTTATGCTGGTTTTGTATGTACATTTTTATGTTCCTGCATCCATATATTTCCAATATGGGGCTCTGGAACATTTGGATTCATGAGGTCTGTAGAGACTTTCATCTGCTTTGGAACACTGTCAGCAAAATGGACAGAATGATTGCCCTCAGGACAGGCAATCACATTACAAAATGTGGTTTTATACATTTATTTATTTATTTATTTATATTCATATATATATAAATAATACTTCCCTTTTTTCCCACTTCAGCCAAGTTTTCCAGAGCATATTCTCCAAAATAATACAAGAAAAGTAGTGAATTTACCAAGTATCTGTTATCAGCAAGAGAGAGTGACTCCAGTAGTCTTGCTGCCTGCGTTGCACTCTCTGGTTTATCGGAGAGGGAGGCAGCAAAAGCTGGAGCTTTTTATATAATATGAAGCTTCACAGTGACTTTACACCCAGCTGAAATGAACTGATGAAGAAACTAGCCTTCAGAAAACACTGAAAGACTCCATATAAAAGCTCTAGTTTGTCACAGACAGTAGAAATCTGAACTTTTCCATGGAGGGGTTTGTTCATGCCAGCGCGCCCACATGGTTTATCAGAACATCAGGTTCCTGAAGAATTTGACCTTGACTGTGGCTCTTCCTGAGTAACAGAAGCCTACAGAAATGAAACCTAAAGTAGTAAGTAATACAGAAGCACGGAAAAACTATATGAGAAGGGAAGCCTGGAGTCCAGAGCTGGTCCAGACCCCATTTGAAGCAGTTTAACTCACAGAAGGTAGCTCAGGGCTTTCCCCAGCCAACTTCCAAGTATCTCCAAAGCCAGAGACTCTAGGTGCTCCCCGGGCAGCCTGCTCCGCAGCCGCATCACCTTCACTGCAAAAAGAAAGTATTTAATGTGAATTTCCTTTGCTGCAACTTTGCCTTTTTTTAACCATTTGTTCCAAAAGACTGAAAAGCCTTTTTACATCATCTCTTGCGGGGTGGTGAAGGGTTATCCACCTGCCAGCCTGAAGAACCCAGTCACAGACACATTTTTCCATGGAGCAAGAATTCAGGCAAAATTTTAGGCTGGTTTCCCGAGGTAAAGAGGTTCACGAGATCACGTATTGGATGTGGTTTTGTCTGCCTGTTCCCCACTAATACTTTTGGCATTTGACAGTTTGTTTCAACCAAGTATGATGGGAGTACAGGAATCTCAGGCGTTAGGTTGCTACAAGTTTAATGAAAACAGGCGTGTGGGCAGATGAGATCGTCTGTGCCCTCCCTGACCAAAAAAAAAAAGCTGTGATTTGAACTTGATTGTTATTAGATACCTGAGGATCCACATGACACAAAGGCATTCTGAATGCCACAGCTAAAAGAAAAGATGTGATCAGAGCAGCAGCGCTGTATTAGTCATGAGAGAATCCAACCGCGGGATACGAATCCGTGGGGAACTAAGCTTCATTAGTTTTTGCTGCTGATGAAATGCTGTAGGTTTTTTTTTTCACTTTTCCTCTTGTACTTCAGCTGGGCGGTCATAAATTTCTACAAGCAAAAAAAAAAAAAAAAAA